>SJYA01000365.1:202895-244674 GCA_006410615.1 Neotragus moschatus | reverse complement strand
AGATGGTGACTGCAGCCATGAAATTAAAAGACGCTTACTCCTTGGAAGGAAAGTTATGACCAACCTAGATAGTATATTCAAAAGCAGAGACATTACTTTGCCGACTAAGGTCCAATTAGTCAAGGCTATGGTCTTCCCTGTGGTCATGTATGGATGTGAGAGTTGGACTGTGAAGAAAGCTGAGCACCGAAGAACTGATGCTTTTGAACTGTGGTGTTGGAGAAGACTCTTCAGAGCCTCTTGGACTGCAAGGAGATCCAACCAGTCCATTCTGAAGGAGATCAAACCTGGGATTTCTTTGGAAGGAATGATGCTAAAGCTGAAACTTCAGTACTTTGGCCACCTTATGTGAAGAGTTGACTCATTGGAAAAGACTCTGATGCTGGGAGGGATTGGGGGCAGGAGGAGAAGGGGACGAAAGAGGATGAGATGGCTGGATGGCATCACTGACTCGATGGATGTGAGTCACTTGTTTGAGTGAACTCCGGGAGTTGGTGATGGACAGGGAGGCCTGGCGTGCTGCAATTCATGGGGTTGCAAAGAATCGGACACAACTGAGCAACTGAACTGAACTGAACTGAATTGAACCTGAAAGACAACATCCTAAGTAGTTGAAGAATATTTTAAGAAAATGAATAAATTTTTTAACGAAAGGAAAAATGTAAACTAACTCTATTTGCAAGGTTTGTTAAGTTTATAAAATTTAAGAAGGTAAAAAGAAACATGAAAAGGGGCAAACTTTGTTTAGTTCAAAAAGAAGTGATGAGACAAAAGTCTATACAAGGGCATTCAAGTAACAAATTCTCAGCACCCACCATTCTCCTTGCAGACCCCCTCCTATACAGTCTGGATTCCTCATCTTTGCCACACTAGATTTAGTATAAATTTTCACTAGTTTTTTCTTTTAAATGTTTCATTCTAGAATAATTTTAGATTTTTAGAAAAGTTACAAATACAGTACTGCTACTGCTGCTGCTAAGTCACTTCAGTCGTGTCCGACTCNCCATTCTCCTTGCAGACCCCCTCCTATACAGTCTGGATTCCTCATCTTTGCCACACTAGATTTAGTATAAATTTTCACTAGTTTTTTCTTTTAAATGTTTTATTCTAGAATAATTTTAGATTTTTAGAAAAGTTACAAATACAGTACTGCTACTGCTGCTGCTAAGTCACTTCAGTCGTGTCCGACTCTGTGCAGAACCCCGTAGGTGGCAGCCCACCAGGCTCCCCCGTCCCTGGGATTCTCCAGGCAAGAACACTGGAGTAGGTTGCCATTTCCTTCTCCAATGCAGGAAAGTGAAAAGTTAAAGTGGAGTCGTTCAGTCGTGTCCAACTCTTCGCGACCCCATGGACTGCAGCCCACCAGGCTCCTTTGCCCATGGGATCTTCCAGGCAAGAGTACTGGAGTGGGGTGCCACTGCCTTCTCCACAAATACAGTACAGATTTCCCCCAAACCCAGGACTTCCTCCAGTTTTCAGAAGCTGACAAACAAGAGATCTTCATTTGAAAGTTCAGTTAAACAATTTACAGTGTCAGTTGAAAAAAAAAAAATAGACATTTGAAAGTAAATCCAATGCCCAATGTGTAGTTATTGTTTAAATAAATTGTATAGTACTTTCAAATTTAGTTTTCTTAATATGAAAACTTCGTTGGCAAATCACCCTTCAGTTTTCAGCTTCTGTCACCTCAAATACGCATATGCCCTGTTACTTTCTGCATGATACTCTTTTCATTTCCTTCATAGCACTTATCTCACTCAGTAGTTACAATATTTGTTTATTGGCTTTTTGTCTATCCCCAGAGACTTCCCCTGTTGTGTTTGCTGCTACTCCCTGTTACAGTCTCTGCACTTAGAACAGTGCCTGTGGACACTGAGCAGAGACACTCAGTAGACTTTGCTGGATGAATGAACAAACGAGCAAACGCTAGATATGGCCGGGGTGATAAAAGGCATGTGATAAAAGACACATCTATTTAAATGGCCACTGTTTCTGAAACTTCTATCCTTTACCACCAGCCATATACAGTTGAAGTTTGGGGGAGACTATTTGTTAGTCTACCACCTGTGTAACCACTTCTTTCTGAGACAAAATCTAGAAATGTTACTTCCAATAAATCCTTGTTGTTGAAAGCCAAAGCTTTCAAAGCAGATCTGTATTGTTGGTTCACTGCACTTAGGACTTCCTGGCATTACTCATTTGATGTGAAAAGTCAATTTAAAAAAACATGTAAAGCACCCTTAGAGTTAGACTAATTAAAGTCTAACTAATTATCTTTCTGTACCTACAAATATATTTGGGAAAAAACTCAAAAATACTGGATTCCAATCTTATGGGGGCTTGAAAATGAGACATTTTGAGAAGACAGGTGAAAAGCTTAAGACTAATGGTGAGTGGAAAAAAACCCTCTCCTTTTTCCCTCCTACTGTTTATCCCTCACCTTCAAGTTCAAGGAATCACCCGGTTGTAGGAAAAAGAAAGGAAGGATAGACAGGTGGCAGGAAGGAAGGACAGATGGTAGGAAGGAAGGAAGGCAACTATCTAGTCCTGTATTCTCTATGAACACTTATATTTCTCCCAAGATCAAATGTTACAAAATGTGTCCAAAAATCAAAGGACTTGATCCCTTTACTGAGCAAGGAAAAAGAAAGTCGTTCTAAGATAAGCATCCATAAAATATCCATTTATCAGATAAAAAGAAGCAAGAAGAACAAAACTTCAGTGGCACTTTCAGATTATTTACAGTATTTATTTTTCTTCTCTTTCCGGACCTGCACTATAATGAAGGGTAGACACTAATAAGTGCATTCAGTGCAGCACAAATTGATCCACCGTCCAAAGAGTACAGTAATCCCACTGTCACTTCTGGAACCTCTCCTGCTGAAGATGTAAGGACTTGCAAATAACTCGAATTATTGGTGGACTAAAGATGTAATAGGCTAGATCTCACTGCCAAGAAACATATCAACATCAATACCAAAAATGGAGGTGAAAGAAATTCAGTTTTTGACAACATACATAAATTTTGGAAGCTCAAAAATAATGATAATGATAAAAGATATATAAAATTCTACATTTTTTCCCTCTACAAAAATAGAACAATTATTAGAAGTAATGCTGAGAGTATTCATTTGAAGAGAAAAGAGATACAAATATATAACATAATATTAAAACTCCATAAGGTTAACTTGAAAATTCAATGTCAACTTATAGTTTTTTATTTTAAAATATATGTATTTCTGACTCTGTTTCCTAAAAAGGCCTGGAAACATTGACAACCGATAAGAATGAATACCCTTAATGCCCAAACTGTAGTTTCTAAATTCCATTTTCTACTAAAAGGACCCAGAGCTCTTTGTAATAACTGATATAACTGATTCTTAGACTGGGCTATGAAGTGAACAAGAGGAACTTAAAGTATCCCTTTGAACTTAAAAGCGTGGGTCAAAAAACCTAATAGGGCATGGATGCCTCTGGGATGTTCTTTATCTTGATCCGGGTGCTGATTACATGGGAATACTGAGTTTGTGAAAACTCACTGTGATTCACTTATGATGGATTCTCTTTTCCATATGTATTTACAGGAACCAATCTGAAGGGGTTCCCAAGGAACAAAGAAGTTTTTATTTGAACATTCTGAAAAAAAGAAAAAGTCACTGCAACTAATCAAAATATACTCTTAAAATCCATGAATTTACAATGATCCTCAAGAAAAAAAAGGAACTCTCCCCCTAAAAGAACAAAGAAATATCTCTGATCACCTTTTAAAGAGAGAAGTCAAGTAGAATGGTATTAATACTACTGGTTCTCATTGGAAATTCTCTCCATTTCTACTACCGGAGGGAGAAGTCTTGTGATCTTTGTTAACAGGTAAAAGGGAGCAAACATCAACTGTCTTGCTGTACCAGAACAGAGTACTCTTTCTCTTCTTCCAGTTTTTGCCTATGTCATATTTGTTGACTGGTTAGCTGATTTAGGGGCTTCCCTGGTGGCTCATGGCTTCCCTTGTGGCTCCCCTGGTAAAGAATCCACCTGCAATGCTGGATATCTGGGTTTGATCCCTGAGTTGGGAAGATCTCCTAGAGAAGGGAAAGGCTGCCCACTCCAGTATTCTGGCCTGGACAATCCCATGGACTGTAGAGTGCTGGGCAAATGAAGTGAGAACTGAGAGATTGAGAATAGTGCATGGGGTCACAGAGTTGGACATGACTGAGCAACTTTCACTGACTAGCTGATTTACTGGGTTTACCGTCTTCACCACATTTCAACCTATTTTATATGACAGTAATGACTCTCAAGCACTTTGGTTCCATGCTTTTGGTCCTAGTTGTCCTTTCCTCAGGGAGTTAAGGACAGTGGAATGTGGAACTAATAACAGGAATGCCAAGGAAAAAGAGATAAAGGGGCTTTCTGAAAGCATTTATGACCATACATGTTGTTATTGTCCAGTCGCTATGTCCCATCTGACTCTTTGTGACCCTATGAACTGCAGCATGCCAGGCTTCCCTGTCCTTCACTTTCTCCTGGAGTTTGCTCAAACTCATGTTATTGAGTCGGTGATGCCATCCAACCATCTCATCCTCTGTTGTCCCCTTCTTCTCCTGCCCTCAACCTTCCCCAGCACAAGGGTCTTTTCCAATGAGTTGGCTCTTTGCATCAGGTGATCAAAGTTTTGGAGCTTCAGTTTCAGCATCAGTCCTTCCAATGAATATTTAGGACTGATTTCCTTTAGGACAGACTGGTTTGATCTCCTTGCTATAATAGGCACTCTCAAGAGTCTTCTCCAGCACCATAGTTCGAAAGCATCAACTCTTTGGCACTCAGCCTTCTTTATGGTTTATGGTTCATCCAACTCTCACATCCACACATGACTACTAGAAAGACCATAGCTTTGACTATATGGACCTTTGCTGGCAAAGAGATGTCTCTTCTTTTTAATATGCCGTATAGGTGTCATAACTTTCCTTCCAAAGAGCAATCTTCTTTTAATTTCATGGCTGCAGCACCATCTGCAGTGATTTTCAGTTCAGTTCAGTTCAGTCGCTCAGTCGTGTCCGACTCTTTATGACCTCATGAATCGCAGCACACCAGGCCTCCCTGTCCATCACCAACTCCTGGAGTTCACTCAGACTCATGTCCATTGAGTCAGTGATGCCATCCAGCCATCTCATCCTCTGTCGTCGCCTTCTCCTCCTGCCCTCAATCCCTCCCAGCATCAGAGTCTTTTCCAATGAGTCAACTCTTCGCATGAGGTGGCCAAAGTACTGGAGTTTCAGCTTTAGCATCATTCCTTCCAAAGAACACCCAGGACTGATCTCCTTAAATCTGCTATTGTTTCCATTTTTTCCCCCATCTAGTGCCATGAAGTGATGGGATGGAATGCCATGATCTTAGTTTTTTGAATGTTAAGTTTTAAGCTGGAGAGTTTTTCACTCTCCTTTTTCACCTTCATCAAGAGGCTCTTTAATTCCTCTTCGCTTTCTGCTATTAGAGCGGTGAGTGTGAAAGTCACTCGGTCATATCCGACTCTCTGTGACGCCATGGACTACACAGTCAATAGAATTCTCCAGGCCAGAATACTGGAATGGGTAGCCTTTCCCTTCTCCAGGGGATCTTTGCAACCCAGGGATTGACCCCAGTCATCTGCATATCTGAGGCTGTTGACTATACATGGATACACACTAACTCCAAAAGAGGAATGGAAACAAACCCATTTCCCTAAGGAAATGAGATGCCACTTACCTGCTTTTTCTTTTTAAGAAGAGTTTAATTTCTTTCTTATATAGTCAAGTCACAAGTCATAAATGTGTGGAAACAAATTTCCAGTTACTTTAGTCCCATAAACTTAACCTGACAGTCAAAGGGACTCGTGTACATTTCATTTTCAGGTATGGTCAAGTATCAAGAGATACTGGGCAATACCTAAGAGATCCCATGAGATAAAGCAAAAGCAGTGTAGCCAGAGGACAGTAAACTACCAGAAATCAACATCCAGTCCCAGTAGCCTTCTTTCTTGTTTGCTTCAACATTAAAAATGAGTATTTTGAGACCTAAAATCTGCTCTAGTAAGAGGCACTATCCATTTGAAAAATGAGGTCCTGGGATAAGAACCACTGTTTTGGGATCAAGTCAGTTTCCCCCATCTGTAAACTATGATCAAATAAGTAATGTTTGAATTTAGCCAATGCAGACAAAAAGGTACTATGCCCATAAGGGCCCTATAATTTAAAATGTGTTCATGGTTAAGGCTCTTTATTACTATACAAAAGTTTGATTCAATATCAAATTAAGAGGAACATTACAGCAAGTAATTTAGTCCCCAACAATATAGAGTGATCAAAGATGGGGAAAGAGAAATTTGTGATTAACTACAACCCACTGTGCTTGAAGATGTATCTGATTTTGATGGTGAGATTTCTCAGTGTCAGAAGTTCTGTGCATGCAGATGGCAGGGTATACAGCTCAGTGATTTGCTCTGGTGTCCACAACGAGTAATGGCCTAGAAGATGGACTCAAAATCCTGTACGTTCAAGTGTTAGTCACTCAGTCATGTTCAACTCTTTGCAACCCATGGACTGTAGCCTGCAGGGCTCCTCTGTCCGTGGAATTCTGCAGGCAAGAATACTGGAGTGGTAGCCATCCTCTTCTCCAGGGGAACTTTCCAACCCAGGGATCAATCCCGGGTCTCCTGCATTGCATGCAGATTCTTTACCATCTGAGCCACCAGGGAAGCCCAAATGCCTGTAGATGTCATTCAAAAAGAAGCCAACCCAGTGAATCACTTTACCTTCCTGAACCAAAACAGTCAGATTAGGCAATGGAACCATTAGGCTGTGACACATCAGACTCTGAAATGACAACCTCGGGGCTGGAAAAAATGATTCAGACCTTATCACCATGGAAATTAGATTTCCCAGCTAAGAACCACGGGCCATCTGGTTTTGTAAGTTTTCCTTCTTCATAGGCAAGCCTGGCAGGTGTTAGATTAATCTCAGAAAATCATCATTCTCACAGTGCACAAATTTTATATAAATAATAAAATGCCAAAAGAGAAAGCGAATAAAGACTAAGAGAGTGTTACGTGTAAACTACAGGGGAGAGGCTTCATGTAAGGAGAGAAGAAACTGATCTTAAAGCAGAAATCTTACCTCAAAAGCCTATAGACCAGGTAGGTAACATACAAGGCTGGTTGTTTAAGACTTAGGGGAAGGTAAAGACTACCACAGTTCAGCCCTTTAAATAGTAAAAAGACCATATTTTTTAATCATCCAAGAGAAGCCAGGTGTGTGTGTGTGTTGTGAGTGTATAACTTATGTCAAGTACCCAGATTACCCAATGTTGGCAATTAACTCAAATTTTTAAAATATACTTCTATAGATTAAAAACATTATGCCTAAAATTTGGCCAGTAGGCCACCAGTTTGCAAGCTATGCTTTAGAACCTAACTTTAAATAATGGAATAAATAATAAGCAGAAAGCTTCCATTGTGCCACCACTGCCGCTGCTCTCGTGCCTCCAAGAAAATAAGGGTTTGAGTAGAGGATAAACACTGCAAAAGATCCCCAAGAGCAACGATGGTACGTCCTCCCACGCTGGGGGTCACTGACCTCAGAAAGTAGAAAGCTTCACACAACCGCGAGGGATGGGTCCAAACGGCGAAGACCCTGGGCCTAAAATGTCAAATAGCGTATGCCAGGTGGCTCTGAAAACAATAACTGCAAATATCAAAGATGACAAGGAGCCCATAGTGAGCACTGCTGGCATATTATTTATTTCAGCCCCATGTGCAAAAATAATATAATCAATCATCTATTTATCCACTATGAAAGATTATAAAAACTGGATGCATTTTAAGAATGTGTACAGCACGCATATATAATGAAAGCAAGGATAATCTTTCAGCCATTTTCAGGATTAGGTCTGCAGACTCATCACTCAAGAAGGGAAGGGGACCATCTTATTCTCGCATGATGCCAGACATCAGACAAAAAGAGGTTCAATATTTTGGCATGTTTTTTTACTTTCTATCTTTAAGAAAATTACTGCAGAACTTTTTATTAAGATGGCTAAACATGACTAGAATTATCATGCCTTATTTTTGGATCTGATAGACACATAAAAAATTGAAAAAAAATGATCTTGAGATTTGGTAATATTTTGGTAATAATCTTTTGCTGTCTTCGAGCACTGACTAATCCTGCTTTTGATTTTTTTTAAGGTTTTTTTTTTTTGATGTGGACAATTTTTTAATCCTTATTAAATTTGTTACAATATTGTTCCTGTTTTATGTTTTGGTTTTTGGCCGTGAAGCATGTGGGATCTTATTTTCCTGACTAGGGATTAAACTTGCACCCCCTGCATTGGAAGGCAAAGCCTTAACCACTGGACAGCCAGGTCCTGCTTCTAATTTTCAGCTTGCACTTCCCTGGTGGCTCAGACGGTAAAGCGTCTGCCTATAATGCGGGAGACCTAGGTTCGATCCCTAGGTCGGAAAGATCCTCTGGAGAAGGAAATGGCAACCCACTCCAATACTCTTGCCTGGAAAATCCCATGGATGGAAGAGCCTGGTAGGCTACAGTCCATGGGGTCGCAAAGAGTCAGACACGACTGAGTGACTTCACCTTCATCCGAACTCACCTGGGGGTCAAAGACGTCTAGGTTGGCTTTAAGGTAAAAGCTGTTTGAAGCAGTTTATCCTCAGGTGCCCGTAGCTTTGACTGGAGAATTTGGTCTGTCGACCAAGGCTTCTGGGATTATCTGGTAAATTATGAGTGGTTTCTCGATTTCCTTTTGCAGGAAGGGGCATAAGCTGAAAAAGAGAGACACTACAGTTATATAGTACATCTCCATAGACCTTTCATGAGCCTCTGGCCAACAGAAAATTCTTTCCAATTTATCTTTAGAGGAGAAAGTTCATAAGGTGTGGCATTTGAGATTTTTACCTCCTTTGTTCAATCTTATGTAATCTCAAAGACATAACCACTGGGCTCCTCAGCATAATTTATATCTTACCCAGAGTGGGGAATAAGAAAACTCTGAACTTATAGAGCGAGTATTTTCTAAAAGGAAATGAAGCATATTTTCCAGAACCATGTTTAAACCTCCAATTAAAGGTAAACATCAAAGAGTTTTTATTTTTTAATTTGTATTGGGTTATAGCTGATTTACAAAGCTGTGTTAGTTTCGGGTCTGCAGCAAAGTGAATCTGTCAGATATACATATGCCCAGTCATTTTTAGATTCTTGCAGCTTTTTAAAACAGGCACCATGAAGTGGTTCCACTGCACAAAAATGTACAATCCCAATATCCTAATGAAGGCCTATTAATGGTCTCTCATTTGCCCTCAGTAGAATTATTGCCAAATTGCCAGAACAATCCTCTAGCAAAGAGAGCTAACTATACTAGCAAAGCATAGTGTTCAGCTTGGCATCATATCTCAGAAGGCAAAGAAACAATACTTTATGAGAAGACAAAAGCATGTGCACTTTAAGTTTTCTTAAAAAAGGAAAATAAATATCTGACCCTGAAATGTGACAACAGTTTTTTCCTTCAAGTCTCATACCTCTCTCTAGCAGCCTTGTTTATTCACAAGGTAGCTTTAAAAATGACTCCTCAGGTCTGATTATCTTTCAAGCCTATTCTTTCATTCTGCTTTAGTTTTTTCTCATTTTACCTAGGGAGAAGAAAAAAAAGCAATACACATATACTGAAAAACTAGGACTTAAAAGTGCAAAAGATTTCTATCTACTGAGTATCTTGTGTATGGTTGCTCTTTAAGTATCATTTTTATACAAAAAAAGTATTTGTTCATTAAGAGCCCCTTTAACTCTACAAAAAAAAGCTTTTTAAGTCTCTACTGTGTTGTAAGAAAATTCTGTGCATTTTATAATTACTAAATAAAATTTAATTAAATTTAAATTTGATGATGATGACACAGAAGAACTGGGGTTAGCATCCATCAAGATTATTTTTTGGGGGGAGAGGTTCAAGATTGGGAACTCATGTACACCTGAGACGGAAAAAAAATTATTTTTGTGTGCTCAGCATTATATGTTTATTTTCTGCAAACACTACTCAATTTATGCTTTTTAATCCCATATAATTACAGGCAGACTGAATATAAATGGTCAGCTATAGAAACTCCCCTATACTGCAGTTCTTTGCGGGCACTTCCCTAGTCTTATTCTGCGTAACTTCTTACTATCCTGTAATAGCAAATAGGAAGGTAAGGGAGAACAGAGGACCAGGGGGTAATAGCAAAGTTTCCTCTCTTTCTCTCCTCCAATCCAGTAGCAGACAAGAAGGAGAAGGGTGGTTGAATCTTGCTAATCGTACCTAAGGATTCCCCCTCCCTCCCACATCACACACTGTGTGCACGTCCTGTGTCTAGCCTGTGTGAACCGCATCTTGGCCTGGGTTCCATTTTTCACTTCACTCATCTCCTTCCGCATAGTCTTTGCTTATACATCCTTCAAAATCCAGCTCACAACTACAACTTCCAACTCTTTCATCACTATTCCCAGCTAGAAAGGAGTTTCTCATCATCGCACCTGGTACTTTGGTCAGTTCTGACTAATGTGAGTCTGACCTGGTCTTTCATGCTGCTTACACTTCTCATCTCCTTACCAGGCTGTGCTGACTCTGAAAGTAGGGACCAGACCTCAGTTTCTTGCACATTGTAAGTGTGGGAGTTAAAAAGTGAATTTTAGAAGTTTTCTATTTGTATGTACTTTGCAAAAGGTATTTCTGAGACTATAATGTTTATACAGACATTCTGCATCATTTTCAAAAGGACAACAACCACTATATAGTGTAGTGCCTTCTATAACCTTCAGGGGGACTGATCGTTCTACATTAAAAATTACCAATCTATCAATACATATTTCACATAAAATCAAACGTCCCTGATACCAGAAATATTGGGAATAATCATTTTAATTCATCTTCAAAAACTTTATTAGTACAGAAAGATTTGTATTGTCACACTCAATTTCCAAATTTCTGGGTGACCAGTTTATTAAGTTTTATTCAAAAACCAGAAAGTGAACCAAGTGGCAACTAAACTTTACTTTAATTAGAAACTATAAAGGATCTTGTTTTACCTTGCACATAAACTGTGTACGGGGCAGAAGTTCAAAGGCTCTAAGCTTACAAAGTTCAAGTCTGATTACTCCTTGTGACAGTACACACTGAAGATTAATTCCTAAAACCCTCATTAAAAAATAAACTCAGAGAAGGGAAGATGTAGTTTCTTTTTAAAACTATAACCAAAACTGATGCTTTAAAAGAAAACATTATATCTGCTTTTTATCAAAACACACTAAAGGAATCATGTTCTAGCTCAATGATAGCCTTTGCAGTTTGACACCCACCTGCTCAGCTCTTAATAAATTAATAGTTGGAAAGGTTGGAAAGGCTGATTTGAACAAAGTCTTTTATGCTAGACAGTACTTGAGTAGGTGGCTCTGCAAAATCTCATCAGGGGAGTTTAGTGGCGTGGCAAAGATTCCTTCTGAATGGCTCATTCAGGAACCAAATGATCCATTATCTTTGCAACAGAATTTTCCCTGTAAATTGTGTGACTAATCCTCCTACAGCCTGAATTTTGCCCACCAGACACCATGTTATTGTCTAGCACAGTCCCCACACAGTCTACTCATGTCTTATTCAAGACCCTCTACTAAGCACACGGTGTATTCTACCAAGGACTAGACTGTCCCTGTAGCACTAAGTCAGAGCAGAGAAAGGAGAGGCAACTCCATCACTCTGTAAAATACTAAAGAAAAGATTCTTAAAACAGTAAAGGCAGTAAAGGTGACCAGAATAACCAGAATAGTGTGTTTACACAAAGCTATCAGTCTCCAGAGCAAAGTCTATTTTACAACTATTTTCTGTACAACATGTGGCCCATGGTTTAGATTCAATGTGCACATCACTTCCATGAAGGAAATTTAGTTGTGACATAGGGTTAAAAATCCTAAATTGCTTTCCCAGAAAACCGTAGCCCAAGACACCATGTAAAGACCCTTCTTCATTATCTTGCTTACCTTGTCTACTGTCTCCATTAAATACCTTAGTTGGTAAAAGGAATTATTTTGCTTTTCTCTCTGGCAGCAATGTTTAGACAAAAAATTGATTCTCTTTTTACCTGTGATAATCTCAATACATTGAGACTTTTTACACGGTGTCCAAACCCCTGGAGAGTACAGTTTTAGTGCTACAATCCAACAGAGTTCATGGAAAACAAGTGCTGAGGTAAGATCCCAAAGAAAACCAAGACTCCAAGCACCTGGCAACTATGGTGGTTTTCTTGTTAATAACTGAAGAGTAGACTTTTAAATCTAGAGCCAGACATCCTGGAAGTCAAGTGGGCCTTAGAAAGAATCACTATGAACAAAGCTAGTGGAGGTGATGGAATTCCAGTTGAGCTATTTCAAAACCTGAAAGATGATGCTGTGAAAGTGCTGCACTCAATATGCCAGCAGATTTGGAAAACTCAGCAGTNAGACTCTGATGCTGGGAGGGATTGGGGGCAGGAGGAGAAGGGGATGACAGAGGATGAGATGGCTGGATGGCATCACTGACTCGATGGACGTGTCTGAGTGAACTTCAGGAGTTGGTGATGGACAGGGAGGCCTGGAGTGCTGCAATTCATGGAGTCACAAAGAGTCAGACACGACTGAGCGGCTGAACTGAACTGAAAGTACACTTTGCAAAATTTGGGAGCTGTATTTAGTTGTTTAACATATGTACACACGCTTTTTAAAAGGAATCAAATAATCAGTACAAAACCCTAAAAAAGTAAAAAAAGAAAAAAAAAAAAAAACCTGGGCTTCCCTGGTGACTTGCTGGTAAAGAATCTGCCTGCCAATGCAGGAAACATGGATTCAATCTCTGATCTGGGAAGACCCCACATGTCACAGAGCAACGAAGCCCATGCAGCATAGCCACTGAGCCTGTGCTCTAGAACACAGGAGCTGCAACTACTGAAGCCCAAGCACCCTAGAGCCTGTGTCTGCAACAAGAGAAGCCTCTGCAATGAGAAGCCCACACAGCACAACTGGAGACTAGCCCCTGGTCACTGCAACTCGAGAAAAAGCCTGGGCCACAAAGAAGATCCAGCACAGCCAAAGGAAAAAACAGCAACAACAAAAACCCCACTGTGCCCCACTGTTAACACTGTTCTTTGAGTGTCACACTCCCTGGAAGTCTATATCAGTGGTTTCCAACCCACGGTCCAGGAACCTCTTGGAGATTATGCTATTATAAAGGTGGGGGGTGGGGAGGTGGAGCTTGCAAACGCACCTATGAGAAAGTGTTGCCTGCAGATCGAATACGTTAAAACACAACTATTACCATGTTGAAAGGCAGGAGAGTGTGTTTAAAGAATCCTCATATTCCATATAGTTCAAAGTCACACAGTTTGACAATTACATATAATGAGTCCTGTTTCCCATGGACTCGATGACAGAAGTTCACCTGTGAAATGTACCCTTATTACTCTGAGCCAAAACTGTTGCCAATATCCTTACAGCATTCACAGGACACGCAAGGAGGAGTATGGTCAGTACTCATTCATCAACATTCGTGAATTGCTACAAGGTCTTAAAAGGAGATGATGTCTTACAAATCCACAGAGTTGATGTGATGATCAGTTTAGACATTTATATGACAGAAAGATGCTTTCAATCATGTAATTTCAAGGACTTAATTTACTTTCTCTCATGTTTATAGATTTTACTTTCCCTAGTTAGATAATTTCAAAAACTCAATAATACTGGAAGGTATTACTGAACAAAGCAACTGGCATCCAGGAGTTAGGCAAATGCAAGAATCGTGTCCCGTGCACAGCCGCACTGCGAGTCATAATGAAAAGAGGCCCTGCACCTGCACTGGAGAGCTCCCTGAGCACCATGTCACCATGTCACAGTCCCCCCTTTTCATTTCAGAACATGACTTAGTGAGACTCTGGCCAGCAAAAGAGGTAAAAGCTCTTGCCAAAAGGCTACAATATCAGAGGCTTCCTAATATCCTGAAGCCAAGTTTACATTCAGCATCATCATTTTAGAAGATACTGAGAATTTTCTGTCTCTGCTGAATGATGAATACATATACCTATCTATCTCAGTATCTCTGCAAGGCCCTTAAGCTTTCTAGCTGAGATGCAGGAGTCCCTCGGTCAGAGAGAGAAAGCATCCCAATACAACTGAAAACACACTGGCAAGGAGTTGGATGTCTGGGTTCCTAGTCACAGTTCTGTTACTTCAAAGTGCGCCACCTTTTGCAAGTCACTGAGCAGGATCACTGAGCTTGGTTTCTTTATAAACCGAAGATGTGAGGCAACCGGATAACAGCAAAGCTCCTTCCGACTCTGACAGACTGCTCTCTGTGTACCTTCGTCCAGGATCACAGTAACACTTGGGTTTTTGGAGAAATCCGTTATACAACTGGCTCTCATTTTGGAACAGATATGGTCCAGCTTTTAAAAAAGAAAAGGTTAGGAAACAAATCTGGGTAAAAAAATTTACCCATTTCCAGTATAAATCTGGAACTATATCTAGAAAACACTGAGTCTTGCACCATTAATGAAACAAGGGATAATTAAGTTCCAGGCGTTGGTTATGCTGAGTATTGTATGGGATGTGGAGATCCTTTCTCCAACTCCGAATCTCAGTGGTATCTGATTATCTAACTTCTATTTTATATTTTTCCAATTTATTAATCCCAAGAAAGAGTGAGAGACGTGGAAACTCAAGAATTCTAGTTTCTTGGTACCACTTTTTCCAAGATCTTTAAAAAAAAATCAAGACCTTTTTTTTTTCCCCCCGAGCAGTTTTAGGTTTACAACAAAATTGAGGGAAAAATACAGAGATTTTCTATATTAGCCCCTGCAGCCACAAAGGCACAGCCTCCCTCATGATCAGTACCCTCTCCAAACTGGTACCCTTGCTACAACTGAGGAACCGACACTGACACCTCCAAATCACCCAAAGTCCATAGCTCAAATTATGATTCCTGTTGCCATTCATTCCACAGGTTCCATTCAGCCACCATTACAGTATCTTTCTGCAAAATTAATTTTTATTTGAGTATAATAAAATATTTAAAATATTAAAATATTGTGTTAGTTTTTAGTGTACAGCAAAGTGAACCAGCTATGTCGGTGGTGGTTTAGTTGCTAAGTCACGTCCAACTCTTGCAACCCCATGGACTGTAGCCCACCAGGCTCCTCTGTCCATGGGATGTCCCAGACAAGAATACTGGAGTTGGATGCCATTTCCTTCTCCAGGGGATCTTCCAGATCCAGGGATCAAACCCTAGTTTCTTGCATTGTAGGCAGATTCTTTACTGCTGAGCCACCAGGGAAGCCCCTTGAATCAGCTATAAGTACACATATATCTCCTTTTTTTTTTCTTTTGGATTTCCTTCCCCTTTAGGTAGGTCTGGAATAGGAAATAGCAACCCACTCCAGTATTCTTGCCTGGAAAATTCCATGGACAAAGGAGCCTGGCAGGCTACAGTCCATGGGGCCACAAAGAATAGGACACAGCTGTGCACACACACGCATTTAGGTCACCACAGGGCACTGAGTGCCTTCCAGTCCAGCATTTCTCATGATGTACTCTGCACAGAAGTTAAATGAGCAGGGTGACAATATACAGCCTTGACGTACTCCTTTTCCTATTTGGAACCAGTCTGTTGTTCCATGTCCAGTTCTAACTGTTGCTTCTTGACCTGCATATAGGTTTCTCAAGGCAGGTCAGGTGGTCTGGTATTCCCATCTCTCTTAGAATTTTCCACAGTTGATTGTGATCCACACAGTCAAAGGCTTTGGCATAGTCAGTAAAGCATAAGTAGATGTTTCTCTGGAACTCTCTTGCTTTTTCCATGATCCAGCGGATGTTGGCAATTTGATCTCTGGTTCCTCTGCCTTTTCTAAAACCAGCTTGAACATCTGGAAGTCCATGGTTCACATACTGCTGAAGTCTGGCTTGGAGAATTTTGAGCATTACTTTACTATCACTATATAACTAATGACTAGAAGTTATCTATTTTCATTATAGCATCTTACAGCGTACTTTCACCACTCTAAAAATCCTTTGTGTCTACCTGTTCAACCCTCTTCATCTTCCAAACCTTGACAACTATTGATCTTTTTATTGTCTTCATAATTTTGCTTTTTCCAGAATGTCATATAGTTGGAATCATATGCTATGTAGCCTTTTCAAATTGGCTTCTTTTGCTTAACAATATGCATTTAAGATTCTTCTGTGTCTTTTCATGACTTGATAGCTCATTTCTTTTTTAGTGCCGAGTGATATTGCATGGTCTGGATATACCAGTTTATTTATCCATTCACCTACTGAAGGACAGCTTGGTTGCTTCCAAGTGTTGGCAATTATGAACAAAGCTGCAATAAACATACCAATGCAAGTTTTTGTGTAAACATATGTTTTCAAGTCCTTTGGGTAAATACTAAGGAATGTGATTGCTGGATTGTATGTTAAGAGTATGTTTACCTTTGTAAGAAATTGCCAATCTGTCCTCCAAAGTGGCAGATAACCATTTTTGCATTTCTACCAGCAATGAATTAGAGTTTCTGTTGTTGTTCTACATCCTCAGCAACCTTTGGTGTTGTCAATGTTTCGGATTTTGGCCCTTCTAGTAGCTGCATACAGGTATCTCACTGCTTTAATTTGCATTCCCCTGAGGACATACCGACATGGAGTATACTTATCTTCTTTGACAGAGGTATCTGTTAAGGTCATTAGCCCATTTGTTAATCAAGTTGCTTGCTTTCTTACTATTGAGTTTTTAAAGAATTCTTTGCACAGTTTGGATAACAATAATTTATCTTACACATATATTCTCCTAATCTGTGATTTGTCTTCTCATCCTCTTGGCATTGTCTTCCACAGAGCTGTTGCTATTGTTTACTCCCTAAGTCTCGTCCCAATGCTTTTGTGACCCCACACTCCTCTTTTGTAGCCCACCAGGTTCCTTTGTCCGTGGGATTTCCCAGACAAGAATAATAGAGCGGGTTGCTATTTCCTTCTCCAGGGGATCTTCCTGATCCAGGGATTGAACCAATATCTCCTGCATTGGCAGGCGGATTCTTTACCACTGTGCCACCCTTAGCTTTCCCTTCTAAGGGAAGCCCTTAGAAGTTCTAACTTTAATGAAGGCCAACCTCTTCCATCTTTAATCCATTGGATCCCATAGCCCTAGAGAGGAGGCTATTAAGCTATTTTTTGTTGAAACATTAAAAAGAAACGCATCCTTAAAACATTGCATTTCACTGCTGTCTACCTCAAAATGTTAACATTTCCCCTTTGAAAATGAATATTAAATTTAAAGAAACACAATGACACTTCATTTATGTACCTTGACTCATGAAATGCTCCCCTTGGAGACAGATTCTATAATGAAATGGAGTTTTCCTAACATTTTGATACTAATCTTAAAAGCTGATAACATTTGCATTTTTTTCCCATCAAAAACAATTCTCTTTTGCAACATGCATTAAAGAACAGTTAATGCTCAAACAGCTGGGGATATTTATTTCATTTACTGCAGATATTCAATTTGAAAACAGACATACTTTCAAGATTGGCATTCTAAACTTTCAAGACTGGCATTTTAAACACGTATGTGCAGTTTTTGAATCCTCCTACGGAGTAAGTAAACGAATTCAAGTTTGCATCTCTACTATGATACCTTGCAGACATGCACCGTTTTGCTTTAGATATTGATCGTGTACATGAATACATACGTCTTCCAGACTGAACTGGGGACACTACAGCCCAGACTTCTTGCCTGTACCCGGTATAATATTAAATAGTATACTAAATATTAAACACAAACCAGTAGTCAAAACGTCCTACACATTGTCTCTCATTAAATAATAACAACAGCAACAATATTAAAGTTAAGATCAGTAGGAGAAATCTGATAAAAATGATAAACTAGAGCGCTTTTGTCCAAAAAGGAAAATCCAGAACCACTATGTGTGTGAGGGGCTTGTTGACAATTAACTTCGCCCTGCTTTCACACACCTAATTTCTCATTGTTGGAGATAAAAGCCTTTCTCCAAGAAAAAAGTTCAAAGTGAGAAAACAGTTGCACGAGGGTCAACTAAAGTTGAAATTTGCTCAATACAAAATTTTCCGTTTGAACTGCTGCAATCCGTTTTCTGATCTCTTCAGTTCACACGAATCACTTCACATTGAAGCCTCCAGTCATTTCTGTCCTGCCGAAGCCAGTGACTAATATTTGAGCTTCACCTTCCTGAACCTCTTCTCTACTCAGACAGCTTGAAACTTAGCATTTATGAACAGGCAAAGCAGTAGGTAGAGAAACAGACCATGTCTATTTTAAGTTCCCTTTGCAGTTCTATTTTCCATAATTTCATTAATCATTTCCCTAGTGCCTTGTATATGATCTTACAGTCCCTGTTTATTCACCCCATTATTTTCCACCCAGTCATCATTTTTTTTCATAATCTTCAATGTGAATTAGAAGTACCGGTACAAACTCATGAAGCAGCTTATGTAAAGATAAAAATTTCTAAGTTTATCCACTGAAAAGACCTGTAAATAATGACGAACCAAGTAGCACTCACCACCATGAGTGTTTATATTGTGTCCTGAAACACAATTTCTATTAAAAGGAACCAGAGCTCGTTGGAGAAATGGCTAATTTCAGGTCTGGGAACAAAAAATACAATGAGATAGGAACATCTTGCTATCAAAGACTAGTAGAACCACATCATAAATAAATAGAAAGATAGATAAATAGATGACATATTGAAGCATACACGCATGGATACTTACATATACAGCTCAGAAGCCAACCGGAGGAGGCTCCCCTAGACAAAAATCAGACAATTTGATCATCATTGAAATAATTACTGCAAATGGATTGAAATATATCAAATGCATTTAAATCCCAAAGTTCATTATGATCTTTAAAAAAAGCATTGGTCACCTTTAGAGGAGGATACCTAACTATTTTGAAACTGGTAAATAAAGGGGGAGGGTCAGCATTTATCCTGCTTTTCTATAACAAGCTGTACCTTGGGTAATGAGACCTTGACACAGAACAGTTTCTCTTTACAGGAACTAGTAATTTATTCCAGCTAATAACTGAAGAAAAGTGTTAGAAGATTACCATTGTACATCTCCTAATGAATGAATGGGATCTCAGCAATGACCATCAGTGGCCACTAGGATTACTTCAAAAGTTTAATATGGGGAAACAAGTCATCCAGTATCGACTCAAACAGCAGAGGGAATAAAGTGAAAGTTATTTTTACTTTTCAGGCTCTTCTTTCCAATCATTTTAAGAAACTACAAGTCATCCAGCAACATCAGTGTATAAACTTTCCTTGAGAAAGACACCACTGCCTGTCAAAGGAGCCAGAGGCAGCTATAAATTAGTTTTTCCTTGAGTTCACTGTTCTACTTATACAACTTCCTTATATAAATTCTTACACACTTCCTCTCTAAAAGCTAAGTGAATCATTCTGCCTTTTTCTTTTTTGGTCTGTGTTGTCCTTTTCTAACCTAAAATAGAAATAATTGAATTAAAGAATTCAAAGAAAATTCCCTACAGAAGAAAAACACATTTGGATCTAATTCTACTTTTGAGTCATCACTGATTTCTTTTAAATAAAATGGAACGAAAAGCAAGATCTGCATATAGTAATTGAACCACTATTTTGATCATTTCTCTTCTACTTAATTAGCAAAACTGAACCATTAAGTAATCTAATTAAAAGTGACAAGACAAGTAAATGACTTTCTGGATCTTACAATTATCAGTACTTGACCTTAAAAAATCAGCACAACCTCAAACGGAGCTTGAGCAAGAGGGTGCCACGAACATATAAGCAAATACATTAGGAGAAATTGGTTGAGGGCCTGAGGGGTGAGGATTCATGCCTCGGAAGCAAATGACTAAGTTGGTAAATGATTTCAGGGTGACACACTCTTTCATCATCAGCCCTCAGAATGGAATCAGCTCTGTCACTGGAGAGAATGACAGATCCTCCGAATGTAAAGAAAAACTCTTCATGTCTCTGCTGCTGCTGCTGCTGAGTCACTTCAGTCGTGTCTGACTCTGTGCAACCCCATAGACAGCTAGGCTCCCCCATCCCTGGGACTCTCCAGGCAAGAACACGGGAGTGGGTTGCCATTTCCTTCTCCAATGCAGGAAAGTGAGAAGTGAAAGTGACATCGCTCAGTCGTGTCCAACTCTTCATGACCCCGTGGACTGCAGCCCACCAGGCTCCTCCGTCCGGCAAGAGTACTGGAGTAGGGTGCCATTGCCTTCTCTGCTTCCTGTCTATATGTGCACTCAAAGAGAGATGAGCCAGAGCCTGGGTTTTCAAAGGGTATCATTTAGGGAATCATCTTTCTACAATTATGGGATGGAGACATAGCTCCTGTCTCAACAAATGGCACTGAATTCTAGGTCAAGAAACTAAAGCTTCACAGCCATGATGCTGAACAAAAGAAGCCAGACTGAGAGAGTCCACTCCTATGAGGAGTTCAAGAACAAGCAAACTAGTATCAGGTGAAAAAAATCAGAACAGTGGTTATTTCAGATGAGGGGGGGCGTTGACCGAGACGGGGCATGAAGGAACTTTCTGGAAGATAGAATCATCATGATAGGGTGTAAGTTACACAAGTACATCCACCTGTCAAAACTATATAGCTAAGATTAGTACTTCCCAGTGTATGTAGACCTTACTTTAAAAACTATAAAAACCCCCATCATTAGCATGTGGGGGTAAGAGCTGGTAAAGGTACAGATGATATAAGATGGCAGTATATTGATCACTGTTGAGGTTGGGTAATGGGCACATGGGGATCCACCGTACTATTCTGTTTATTTTGTACATTTGAAACGTTCTAAGTGAAAAGTCTTAAAAAAAAAAAAAAAAAAAGCTAGAACTTTAATCTCCTCCCACTACTTTGTAGCTATTGGGTCTCTGGATTTTTTCTGAACCTTTATTCACATAAGCTGGAGATAAGGAGTGGTGCCCACCTCACTCAAAACAACCCTGGAATGTTGCTAACTATCATGGAAGGCAATGGATATAGAACTTCTAAACTGCAAAGTAATATACAAATATAGAAAATCAATAATAATGAAGATCTGTAATTACTAATAGACTACATTCCATCCTGGAAGGTCTGAAGCGATCATTAATATATTTCTTTCAGTAGTAACATGAGGTATATCCACTCATTTTTCATTAACTCTTACCTGAAAAAAACCATAATAAAGCTGGTTAAGTATAAAATATAGATAACATAAATGTTATTCATATTTGGTCACAGAATATACTATATGACTTATTTTGCATCATAGTGCAAAAATTTAGGCCTTTAGCAAAAGTTTGAGTGTCTTGTGTACATATCAACTTGATGGCTGAAAGAAGAAGTCTAAAACCACACCACAGAAGGAAGATGGTTTAGGATTTTAAATGATGGTGATAATTCACATGATCAAAATTTAGAATCTATTCTTACAAAATCCACTGAAGCTTGGCCATCCAAAATGATGTTCATATAAAAGTCACAACATTAGAGATAAGAAACATTAAATTCTTAAGGCAAATTGATTATACTTTGTAAGCTAAACATCTGGTTCTCCAATCTTAAGGCTCAACTCAAGGAAGCTCAGTGGACATCTGGGCTCTGTTTATTTTATTTATTTATTTAAACCTAAGGCTAACCTTACAACTATCACAAAATACAACTCAAAGAAAGAGGACAGAGAGAGCGCGACTGTGTGTGCTTTCCAGATGTGGTTCTATTCTAATATCCCAGTCTAATCTCCAGGAGTCAGATGTGCCCTGAAAGGACAACAGGCTAGGGTGGTGTGCTGTCCTGGGACCAAGTTTCAAATTAAATAACATGTCAAAGCAATGTTTTAAATAAGCACATTCTTGTTCAAAATATACTTTAATACATCACTTGGATAAATTCTTGTGCATTAATCTTAGCTTCAAATGATAGCTGTACATACTAAGCGCCCACTTGTAGTGTGCCCATGTCTTTTAAGATCTGGGTTAGGGGAACATGTTCCTTTCAGTTCAGCTCTTCCTGTGGTGTTTGGTTCTGCATGAAATGACCCGGTGCACTCCTCAGATGGCCTCAAGTGCCATGGCCATTTTCTCCATGACATCCCTAAAAAGTGCCAGTCAAGTGCCAGTCAACCCTGCTAACCCCTGAGTTTTAGGACGGCCCAAAAAAGACCCTCTGAACTGCTGCTTATGAACTTACTTAACAAAAACATGACTCAAACTGTCCATTTCTTATTCCTTTGTTAAGGTAAAGAACATTACACAATATCTCAGTTAAAGAACTGGTCAATTCAAGAAAAAGCAAAGCTTGAAGTTAAAACCCTCACTCAGGCTATCACCCTGTTAGCAAACCTTCACATTCTAGTTAGAGTTAGGTTCTAAGTTCATATTTCCTCTTCCAGTTTGACACCTCCTATTCATGAAAGAGATCTTTCCTCTAACAGGCTATGCTGCTTTCTCTAAACATTGGCCTTTTACTTTTTTTTTTTTTCCTCTAAAACATCACAGGGCTGTACAGCTTTTCTGCCAAAGAGAAAAGGTTCCTAAAGTCCACAGAACCATGTAACTGGCCGTGTGGTCCACTGAATCAAGGAGCTTCCCTTCTCAACTGTTTATCCCAGATCCTCATTGCCGCCTCTTGTAGCAGAGAAAATCACAGACATCAAGGTCAAACCACAGGATGATGTGAACTCCAAAACTTGACTGGATTCATTCCCAGGATTTTAGGCCAGATGACTTCCACAAATGTCATTTTTAACTGAAGTCCTATCATTTAGAAGGAAACATTGACAAGTGGGAAAACAGAGGAATTGAGTGAGAACAGGGTATTTGAAAGGAAGCTCTACAGAATTTTAGGCTGACCCCTTCCTCTGTTATCTCCCTTCTCCAAATTAGTTCCTTTTATCAAATCTGTCCCCACTTTTCCCCTAAACCCAGGCCCTGATATCATACTGTAGATGAAGGAAATGAAGGTGAGGGGCTGAGTAATTTGGTAAGTGAGCCTCAAGACAGCCTCCATAGTAGCAAACACCCAATAAATGGAGCGAAACTCTTACAGAGTTTCAGCCAGTGGAGGGTAATGGTGTACAAGACCATAGACAGAGCTACCTCCCTGAAGACTTACGTTCCAGAGAACACCAGTGAGTGAACAGTACAAAACAGCAGCCCCCAAAGCTCTGCAAAATCACCTGGGGACACTGTTAACAGTATCAATACTGAACCCCATCCCAGTCCTACTGATTCAGACTCTGGTATGGGCCTGGAAACTAGAATCTTTAATAAGCTCCCGAGGTAGGTGCTAGGATTCGCAAGCTGGCCAATTCTGGTAGCCATCACAGCTAGCCTTTCTCAATTTTCATCTTGTGTGCTCTCAGAGTTGCCAAATAAAATATACAACATCTAGTTAAATTTGAAACAATTAATCGTTTAGTATACCTCAAATATTGCGTTTAATATTACACTTTAAAAGAAAAAAGACTGTGTTCTTCTTTTTTCGGCTTCACTGGGTCTTCGTTGTTTTCGAAGGGCTTTCTCCAGTTGGGGCGAGTGGGGCCGCTCTTCACCGCGGTGTGCAGGCTTCTCACTATAGTGGCTTCTCTTGTTGTGCAGCATGAACGCCAGGCACTCAGGCTTCAGTAGCTGTGGCACGCGGGCTCAGGAGATGTGGCTGGAGGCACCTAGGATGTTGGGTCCATGGTTTTGGTCCACAGGCTTAGCTGCTCTGCAGCATATGGGATCTTCTTTGACTAGGGATTGAACCCATGTCCCCTGCATTGGCAGGCAGATTTTATACACTGTGCCACCATGGAAATCCTAATATTACACCTTTTAAAATTAATTTTTATTGGATTATGGTCGCTTTACAATGTTAAGTCAGTTCCTGTTGTACAGCAAAGTGAATTAAAAAACAATACGTGTGTGTACGTGTGTGTGTGTGTGTGTGTGTGTGTGTGTGTGTGTGTGTGTGTGTGAAGTCGCTCAGTCGTTTCTGATTCTTTGTGACCCCTGGTCTGTAGCCTACCAGGCTCCTTCATCCATGGGATTTCCCAGGCAAGAGTACTGGAGTGGGTTGCTATTTCCTTCTCCAGGGGATCTTCCCAGCCCAGGGATCAAACCCAGGTCTCCCGCATTGTAGGCAGACACTTTACCGTCTCAGCCATCAGGGAGGCCCTATATGTGTGTATATATATATATATATATATATCCCATCGTTTTTGGATTTTCTTCCCGTTTAGGTCACCACAGAGCACTGAGTAATAATACTATACTTTTATATTAAAAAGATACCTTGTTAGTCTGAAGTTCAAACTTAACTTGGAGCCCTATATTTCTATTTGCTAAATAATGGCAACTGTCAGGCCCACCTCCACCACAATGATGGATGAAATAAAAATGCACATAAAAAACATAACACTGTTATATCCACTTTTGATAACTCAGAATTTATCTCTCCAGAACATATAGCATGTAGATAATATAGAAAATAAGAAAATGAGTATGGTGCTATTACTCAGATAGCCTCAATTTCCCCAACTGTGAAATGGAAAGGGTTGGACCAGATCTAAAATTCCTGCAAACCAGTGAATTATTAACAAAGCTTTACCCTTATCAAATTTAATTATCAATATCTGAAATTCTCATGTCTTCTGGAAGGTTTCTTCCCAAAAGCAAATAGCCAACCAACTCAATTTGTCATCCATTTCCACTTTTTCAAAAGCAATTTCTGAAACCTATTTTTGCGCAGCTCACCAGTGGTAACATCTCCTCTTACAGTGATTTGAATGTTCTCTAATATTTGCTACCTTCTACAGATTCTGTCCACAGTCCACTACATCAGAAATGCTCAGAGGTTACAGAGAAAATAGTGCTCCCTCACACTGATCACACCAGGGGCCATGATCACACATGGTAATCCCTGATGTACTGCTTACCAAAAACTCATATTATTTTAGTAAAGATCCAAAATTATTCTAAGGTAGAGATATGCCATGAACTCTTCAAGTCAGGAAGGAACAAATAGCAGGTGTCTAATTCATGCTGACTAAAGACAGTCTATAGTATTACCATTAATCATAAGGAATGAGTAGGAATTATGGCTCTCTGTACATACAAATTTAGTTTTACTCAAACGGGCTTGCTCAAGTAACCATTGTTGGTATCTGTGATACTGATGGCATCTAACTTGGTCATAGTTGTTTAACAAAGACTCTTGAGCTCCTCTTGAAAGTCTGAGTTTAGGCACTGATCATATGAGAGCAAAAAAGTTCCTATTTTTTGTTTCACTCAAATTATTTCTCCTGCTTTAACTGTTTTGATTTGGGCTGCTGCTGCTGCTAAGTCATTTCAGTTGTGTCCGACTCTGTGCGACCCCATAGACAGCAGCCCACCAGGCTCCTCTGTCTCTGGGATTCTCCAGGCAAGAATACTGGAGTGGGTTGCCAATTCCCTCTCCAATGCATGCAGGCATGCTAAGTCACTTCAGTCATGTCCAACTCCATGCAACCCCATGGACAGCAGCCCACCAGGATCCTCTGTCTACAAGATTCTCCAGACAAGAATACTGAAGTGGGTTGCCATTTCCTTCTCTTTGATGTGGGCAATTATGCTAATTATAGCAGCAGACTATGGTCCATGGGTCAAATCTTGCCCTCTGCTTATTTTGCAATGAAAGTTTTATTGACCTACGGCCACGCCCATGTATCTGGGTAGTACCTATGGCTGTTTTCACACTACAACAGCAGAGTGGTTGGCAACAGACTGTATGGCTCACAAAATCCTTAATATATACTATCTGGCCCTTCTGTAAACTTTGCCAATCCCAGTTGTAAATGACTAACATTACTCCCACATTTAAAAAAGAGAAATGAAGTGACAGTATTCCAGGCTCTATACCTTTTGGGCAACAATTTTCTAAAAATGGATGGTAGCTTTCCAATGCAGGAGTTATTTCCAGCGCAATCAAGAACTCAGCCTTTGCAACCTCTAAAGTGCCCAGGGAACGTTTTTGGTGTAGTAGCTCATACAGTTAACTGTAGTTCCAATGGAACACCACTCCTCAGTCTCAGATATTCTTAAAGATCCAAAGGATAAACACACAGACACAGAAGGATGAGAAAACACATTTCTTCCTGCTCAGACTCCAGCGTTTCAGGAGACGAAATCACACAACGACAAGCACACGTGTAGGATGGCTGCTGCCACCAGAATTTGTAGTCTGATGAGGGAAATGCAGTCACACAGGAATACAGAAATTGTCTCCATTTGGCGCTGGTGCCTTTGAGGGTATTGTCACTGTTACAGAGATTTAGAATTTAAATCAACATAGTTCTGTGGTTTCACTGCTTTAGGCAGGAAGAATGTGTGTTCAGAAAGAACAACTATCTTCAAAACTGAGACTACTGGGAGCCTGAAAAGATCTCCACACAGGTGCCTTGAAGGACAGACTTGAAGGCCAGAGGGCATATTATGGTTTTTGAGAGGCCTTCGCTGAATGCCACCTCCTCCGCGGTAATCAACCATGAAGGGCCCCTTGCGATCTCCTTTCTGCTCCCATAGAAAGCCCTTGTAAGCAGATATGACACACTCACGGTTACTGATATTTTATGCCAGAGAAAATTAAACACAGATATTCCTCTAGTTGAGAGGAGCAGGAAACAGAAAAAGAAAGAAAGAAAAAAAAAAAACCCATAGTAACTGTTGCTAAGTTTGGCTTTAGGGTATTGACAGAGTAGATGGCTTACCAAATAAAAACCTTAAAAACTGAGTCTAATGCAATCCTTCAACCCCTGTGGGGGATCAAAAGGGGCTCTCCCACTGGGATGGAAGCAGAGCTGAGGCTCTTTCACCCTCCTTCAATTCTGCCTCCTCCATTATGGACCATCTTTCACTCCCTGAGGCCACATCTCCCTTCCCCTTGTTGGTCTAAATGTTTGTCCTGGGCCTTAAGTCCCTGGGCTCCCCCTGGACAAACAAGAGAATCAAATATACACCCACACCCCCGGAGGGAGAGACACCCCAGCTCATCTCACTTCAGGGGTGGCCAGAGCTCAATATGCTTGAAGTGAAGTGTTAGTTGCTCAGTCACGTCCGAGCCTTTGAGACCCCACGGACTATAGCCCACCAGACTCCTCTGTCCACGGAATTCTCCAGGGGATCTTCCCGACCCAGGGATCCAACCCTGGGTCTCCTGCACTGCAGGCAGACTCTTTACCACCTGAGCCACCAGGAAAGCTCCAATATGCTTCTTTTTTTATTCAAATATTTGAAGAATGTCTCCTATCTGCCAGGATTTGTACTGAGGTTCAAAAGGGAACAAAAACAGCCCAGTCTTCTCAGGGCATTGACAGGTGGAGTGGCACCAGGAGGAAGATAGCAGATAGATAATCCCCCAGAGTCTAAAATTATATTATAAAAAGACTATGAGGGTATACATTGTGTTCAGCATTGTGAGGGTGAGGAGCAGGAGTGTGAGAATATAAGGGGGAACCGTCATTTTTATCAAGGGATCTGGGAAGGCTTTGGCTCCACCGAAGTACATTTAAAATGAAACTAGAAGGACGAGCAGATGCAGAAGCCCTAAGGACGAGAAGGTCTGGCTCAGTCAAGAGAGGTGAGAGTGAGGCTGGGAAGAGCAGCAATCCCTTCTAAATCAGAGCAGTGACTTTTACTCATTCTGATTACAATGGGAGGCCATGAACAGGAGAGGAGGAGACCATCCGTGTTTGTGAGGACTGGTCCTGAGGGGTAGGAGCAGAGGCCCAGGAGATGATGGAGGTCTGCTTTGGGAAGGGGAGGGGGCAGGCGTGCAACAGGTGTGCAGAGCAGCAGCATTCCTCAAGGTATATCTGGAAGGCATGATCAACAGGGGATACTGACAAATGAGGGAGAAAGAGGTACCAAGGATGTCTCTCGATTTGCTAGCATGAGCTCCTGGGTGGGTAGCACACCATTTACCAAGAGAAGAAATACTTTTGGAAGATACTGTAGGGTGAAGCATCAAGAATTCCACTTTGTAAACCACACAGCATATCTGTAAAGAGCACAGGAAGATTTACCGGCTTCTCCGCAAGCTTCTGTGCTTCCGTGTTCATCATCTGTAAAACGGGAATTATGTACCAACTTCACAACTGTTGCGATAAAAAAAAAACTGATGCATATAAACACTCAGCATGGCAAACAATAAAAGATTAGCAGCTATGGTCCTTATTCTGCACTCGAAACGTCTTATCAGCAACCTTAGTAAAATGTCCAATAGGCAGTTAGACAGCTGGGCTCTACAGCTCACAGCTCTCCCGGTGGGAGATAGTGGAAAGGATCCTGCATGTTTGGGGCTTGAGTATGCTGCTGTGAGATTATGAATCAGGCATCTCGTTGGAGACTTCATAATAGCAACTAAAGATTTACTTTTGGCTGAAAGGTCAGCATCTGGGTATCACCAGCATAAAGATGGCACCCGAAGTTGTAGAAAACAGGAGTATTTGATGCAGAAGTGAGTCCAGAGGAAGAAAAACAGAGTCAAGGAATGAGCTTGTAGTGAGTTCCCTAAACTCAAACACAAAACAAAGGTTGAAAAGCTGAAGGAAAGGCAATAGACATAAAAGGTTCTGTACATTTTCCTATTTCTTCAAACCAAAAAACGACAGTCAATCTTACAGGAGAATCAGTAACTCCTTATGTATCAGGAATATATACAAAGATATATTTGCAAGAACATTCACTATAATACTATAAAGAGCAAAAATGACCTAAAACAACCTAAATCCACAATAGCACACTGATCAGGTAAAGTGTGGCACATCTATAGGTGATTTATCGGGAAAATGTTCATATTTTATTGGTACTTCGAAAAAGTAGGCCACAAACTAGCATACACAATGTTTTGTTTTAAATACTGAGTGTTTGGTTTTTTAAAAATATATATAATAGAAAAAAAAAAATCCAGCAGGGCATACAATACCAGAAAATTAAAGTTAATTCTGGATAAAAAGATTTTAGGTGAGTTTTTTCTTTCTTTGTACTTTTTTAATTTTTCAGATATAGCATGAGTAGATGCTACTTGTATAGGAAGAAAATGAAACAAGCCAGATAATTTTTACTCTTTCTTAAAATTACCTGACACTCTTTGTCCTCAAATCCCCAAACCAAAGCTCAGGAGAAAGACTGAGACTGAAGACTTGACACAAACATCTCCATTCTCCTCCTTGCAGTAAAAGGAACCAGATGCTGCTGCAGGGACAGAGAGCAGTATTTCCTGAGCCTTCTATAATGAAATAGAACCATGTTCTGCACCAGAGGCTGTTCTTTTCTAACCGTAAAACAACTGACATCAGGGTCGTGAATTGGACTATATTCTTTGTTGATATTTAACAACACACACTGAGAGAAAATCATAGAAAAAGATTCATTTCATTGTAAAAAGAGAAAGTCACACAAACGTCCAGTTTGTACATATTTACATACCATCACACCCACAACCAAATCTGAAATTTCTTTTAGAGAAACGTTAAACATTTTTAGAGGACCTTCACTTCTCTATAGCACTCAAAATTTATCAAGAAAAATTCCATAAATAGGCTTCACTATAGGGGATTAAATACTTTCTGATAGAAGCAAAAGAGCCAGGTCTCCTCTTCCAATACGTGGTATCTGTGCAACCTCGGCTAAGTAATTTTGCTTTTCTTAGTTTTCTTATCTAGAAGTGGGGAGAATAAAACTTTCCTAGCAGGAACCTTCAGGTCTGGAGGACAATAACACCTGCATGACCCAAATCACGCTAACTTCTCGAAAGACCACAGAATCAATAAGAGGGCAAATATTATCATGAGACCCAAACCATTCAGCATTATTAGGAACAGGGAATATACCACAAGCTTCAAACTACCTGTGAGTGGAGAAATAAACACCGACTTCCAACTCAGCTCCTGCTGCTGCTACAATCCAGGGTATGTGAAGAGCAGCGAAGCCCTGTGAATAGGAGAAAAGGGATATGGAAATGAAGTTCAAGCAGAATCACCCCCAGAAAGGGAAAGACAGTCCTGCACTAACAGCCCACATACCACACTCAGGCCTAAGACCTGGTAGTTCTCAGCACCTGCTACATGTCAAGAAAGGGCTTAAAGGTGAGAGAGACCCAGGACCCAGAAAATTAGTGCTTCTAGAAGAGAAAGAAGTAAAGGAAGGCGTGGTGCCAGGATGGTGAAGGATCTTAGAAGGAGAAACTGAGGCTATTGCACACCCCAGATCCTCTCCACCCACCAGCACCACCATGATCCCTTAAAGAAACTGTACCTCTGACAGAAACGAGCACTCCTGAACCAGGAAACATTCATGAAATGCCCAGGAATAGAAAAATATCAGCACAAAATCAAACAGCTGCTGAAAATTCTCTCCACCAAAAATCATGAAACAGAAGACAACCATAACACAACATTCCAAACTGAATTAAATATTCTCACACCAGCACTTGGAGAGTTAAAAACGCTTAGAAACAGAAATACAAAAATTAACAACAGAAGTAGACAAAGAACAAAAAAGGGAGAGATGCAATGAGAGTTGACTGACATCAACAAAGTCAATAAAAGAAAAAGACAAAGGATGCTTTCCTCAGAACAGAAAAGTAACTTACAAGATGCCCAAGAGAAAACAGGTTTGAGTTGAAATTTAATTAGTGGGACAGAAGAATAAAGCCAACAAAAGCAGGAAACAGTCAAGAAGTGCAGACGTTTGGGAAATGGTGAGAAGTCAGAAACACAGCAGCACAGGGAAAGTTACAGAGAGAGAAAATTGACAGAGGAGATTGGAACCAAATTTATTCACTCAACAAATATTTTTGAGTGTCTACTGTATTCAAGGCCCAGTTGCTAGTCATTGTGAACGGAATTGGCTCCTGCCCTGTAGGGAAGACAAATAGGAGTCAGGGACCTTTCATCAGGAGAGTGATATAATCAGACTAAATTGAGAGGACAGTAACTCTAGAAGCAGAATGGAAGGCTCTCTGGAGTGGGGTGAGACTGAAAGGCAGGCTGATTAGGAGGCCATAATAAATAATTCTAAGAAAAGAGTATCAAGGTTTCCCGATAACCCCATATAAAGATGCCACCAAGGCTGCTATTTTGGGGGACACTGGGGAATGATTCCGTAATAGATGGAAAGAATTTCTGCTCCATTCTGGGCATCGTGTGGTATGATATGTGGAGATCGGAACCTCAGGAGAGCACAGGAACTGGAGATGCTGGCGATGGTCATCTTTTGGTCAATAGGGGCAGCCACTGGACATGAAGAGATGGCCATGGATAACTCGGTTCTTATGCCTCAGAGGACAACAGACCTTCAGGGTCAATACTTAAGGGGTAGAACTGAAGGGGTAGAGGAGAGGTAGCGCACTGGAAGCCAGAGCCGCAGCAGGCACTCTGAGTCCCAGCCGCAGGGGGGAGACACTCAGAAAATGGCAGCTGGCCCACTGAGGCAGTCTCCATGGAGACCGAAAGAGGAAGGGCTGCTGAAGAACACGGATACCGCTGGAGAGCTTGCTGATGAGGAACTTTCAGGCTCAGGGGTGAACGGCATTCACACAGGAGATTTAGGTCATGCTCTTGCAGTTCGGGGAAGAAGGGAGGCAGAGGATGGTGACAGGAAGGGGAAGCTGGATCAAGAGAAAAACTTGGAGGAGAAAGATAGGAGAGAACCAGTGGTAAGGGCAGAACTACTGCTGCTGTTCAGTCGCCCGGTCGTGTCTGACTCTTTGCAACCCCATGGACTGCAGCACGCCAGGCTTCCCTGTCCTTCACCATCTCCCAGAGCTTGCCCAAACTCATGACCATTGAGTCAATGATGCCATGCAACCATCTCATCCTGTCGTCTCCTTCTGGGCAGAACTACAGAAACACCGAAAGAGGACAGAACTGGTAGGGCAAGAGAGGAAGAGGTCTAGATGGAGGCTTCGAGGTCTCTTCCAAACCTGTGAGAGCACGGANCAGAGCTTGCCCAAACTCATGACCATTGAGTCAATGATGCCATGCAACCATCTCATCCTGTCGTCTCCTTCTGGGCAGAACTACAGAAACACCGAAAGAGGACAGAACTGGTAGGGCAAGAGAGGAAGAGGTCTAGATGGAGGCTTCGAGGTCTCTTCCAAACCTGTGAGAGCACGGAGGAGGCGGTCTGTGCAGGGCGCCCGGGCACATGAACACGTTCCCCTTCTTTGAACTCCTACAGGCCTCTTCTATGGAATTTTAGGCTGGGCGCATAGAGTCCAAGACACTGCTTTGTGTGCCGGTCCTGCCACTTACCACCTAAATACCCATGAACACATCGTAAATCGTCTGTAGCTCAGTTTTGCCATCAGTAAATGAGGCAGAACCCTATGAGGCACACACACTCCCAGCTACTTCACAGGATCGCTTCGAGGCCTCCAAACAGAGCATGTATGCAGATGCTCCTTAAAAGACAGAACAGCCCCCTGGATAAATCCTTGGTTCTTCCTAGTCCATGTATACTTGTTTCTCACTAAAGGAGGATCAGTTCAACCTCCATGCATTCCACACAGGGTTTAACATGCATTCCACACAGGTTTGTACCCAGGTCACCACGCACTGACTTGGACTAACATCAACCTGCTCCTCACGACAGTGTGAGACTGCGTTGTTTTCCACGTCCCACAGGGCTACACAGGGACACCACCATCCCTAAACTCAGTTCCCAGTCTAAGTCTCCTTGCAAACTACAGAAAATGCTTTGTAACAGCATTTTCAAATTAGCAGAAGTGCAATTATGAAAAGCCTTCCATATGTTACAATGATTTTTTTTTAATTAAGAAGAAAACAGCAAGCAATCGTATTCCAAGCATACTCAGCCAATGGATCTAGAAAAGACATCTAGAGAAAATTCAGCCACTACCTCCCAGCTGATCAAGGAGACAGGCACTCCCCACCCACAGGGAGTGGAAGACACGCTCTAGTTCTGCCAAATCACCAAGTAAGAAGTTGCTGCAGTCAAATCCATCATGTCACTTCACATTTCCATCCCCTTTAGCCCTGAAACGAAGCATACTCTGGAAAAGTATGTTTTAATACGGCTTAGGCTAGAGCCTAACCCACCATTCAATCAAAATCTTATTATGGAGATAATACTGGATCTGTTACTTACACGAGGTAGGGGGAAGAAATAACACAGGCAGAAAAGTAAACTTTTATTTCACAATCAAAGCAGCAAATTATTTTTGCTGTTCTACGCAGTACAGTAAGGCTCATGCATTTTAAACAACCTAGATAAAATTATTTTTTCCATTCGAGGCAAATCTCAGTAGTGATTTAAAATTAAATTGTTAACCAAGTGTCAGGAACCATGAAATAAGCATAAGTGGTAGTCTCTCTTTGAACAGAAATACAGGATATTCAGAATCACATGAAACTCTTAAGAGCACACAGAGCAGTAGCACGAGCTATCGAACGCCTTCAATTCAAGACAGCCATCAACTTTCCACCCCTAACACTAAGGCGGAAATGTTAGCAATGTGAGGTTATTATTATCCTCTTTTTATCGAAGACATTCACTTGGTCACTTATGCAATATATTAAGCCTCTAATACATGCCAGACAGTGTTGGGGATCGTGGATATGGTAATACACCAAACAGACCTGTCCTTGTTCTCATGGACTTATGGTCTGATGGGAGAGTGGGATTGAAAAATAAAACAGCTAAGCATGTGATTCAGTTCGGTTTAGTTCAGTCACTCAGTTGTGTCCGACTCTTTGCAACCCCATGAACTGCAGCACGCCAGGCCTCCCTGCCCATCACCAACTCCCGGAGNCCACTGTTTCCACTGTTTCCCCATCTATTTCCCATGAAGTGATGGGATCAGATGCCATGATCTTAGTTTTCTGAATGTCGAGCTTTAAGCCAACTTTTTCACTTTCATCAAGAGGCTTTTTAGTTCCTCTTCACTTTCTGCCATAAGGGTGGTATCATCTGGATATCTGGGGTTATTGATATTTCTCCCGGCAATCTTGATTCCAGCTTGTGCTTATAAACATTAAATACTAGAAGGAAAAGATATGGTACTATGAGAAATAAATAAGAGGGACTGAATTCAACTCGAGAGAAGAAGGCTTCTTGGAGGAATTAGCAATTTAAGCTAAAAATTGAAGGCCAAAGTGGGAGGGGAAACTCTAGCTAAAAGGAACAGCATGTGCAAAAGTTCTGAGGCAAGAAAGAGCTGGACATACTACAGACCTGAAAAGAGACCAGTGGAGCTTGAGCAGAGTATGCCGGGACAGGACAGAGTGAAACGAAGTAACGCCTGTAGGTAGGAACCAAATTTTCAGAGCCAAATAAAGGATTTGCATTTTGCTTTGTTGTTTTCATTTCTTAGTACAACAGAAGGCAGTGAAAGGCTTCAAACAGGGTACAGACAGAATGGGACTTGTATTTTTAAAAGAATGGATGGAGAAGGATAAGAAATGGGAAAGCTATGGCAATGGAAATGGGAGAAGATGAGCTTAGGATATATTTCGGAGATGAATGGATAGAACTGCTCAATAAGGGTGCAGGAGAGCAGTGAGCGAGTGAGGCATCAAATAAGATCCCTGGTGTCTGACTGGAGCAGCTAACTGAATGGGGAGCTATCTCATACAAGGACAGAAGCACAGGCTTAGCCGGTGAGTAAGGTTGGTTTTGACCAAAATGTTAAAAAGTTAAAGATATCTGTGGTATCTCCAGGTAGAAATGTTAAGCAAACGCTGGGATAATATGAAACAGAAGTGTAACACATGTGGCATTTCATTCTTACAATCTAGGTTAGTAGCTACATCAGGTAAAGGTTGTCCAGCCTCCTTTGAAGGAGTCATTCCCACCCTCTCACTCACTTCCTGGAGAAGGAAATGCCAACCCATTCCAGTATTCTTGCCTGGAGAATCCTGTGGTCAAAGGGGCCTGGAGGGCTACAGTGCATGGGGTCGCAAGAGTTGGATACAATTGAGTGACTAACGCACGCGCACACACACACACACACACACTCCACACACACACCCCTCCCACACACATTCACTTCCATACACAGTCCATTCCCTGCCAAGGAGCAAACCAAGGAGATAGGTACATAGGTCCTCTCTAAGAACTGTGAACAGTGCTTGTTTTCGAGTAGAGCAATTTATATCCTGAGAAAGCAAAGAAGTCTTTGAAATATACCAGCTATATGGGGTTGTAGATTTTATAAATTTTTATGTTATCAATTTTATATAGCTTATAAATTATATACTTTTATAGCATGTGCAAGGGTGCTAAGTCACTTTAGTCATGTTCAACTCCTTGTGACCCCATGGACCAAAGCCCACCAGGCTCCTCTGTCCATGGGATTCTCCAGGCAAGAATACTGGAGTGGGCTGCCATGTCCTTCTCCAAGGGATCTTCCCAACCCAGGCAGTGAACCAGGGTCTCATGTCTACCTGCACTGGGAGGCAGGTTCTTTAGTACTAGTACCACCCGGGAAGCCCCATATGTATATTTATATGTATATTTATGTAGTAATATTTATATAGTATATTTGTATATTATATAGTAATATGTATATTTATATGTGTATATATATTTATACAGTAATAAAATATATGAAACATATTATTTTATTTATTTATAAATAAATTTTATATCTGAAAATGCAAGTACACTTTTGAAGGCTTTATATGTCCATATATCATATATATTGTTTCTCATCTGTAGTATGGAAAAAAACTTAAAATGATAGGTTTGGGTTTTTTTTTAATGTTTAAGACAGGGCTTAATTAAGGTTAAGTGAGCTCATGTGACATCTCTTTGATAAAAACGTATGGCATTAACATCCTACTCCCATTGTGGCCAACTAGTAGCATTTTGAAAAACCCCACAAGATGGTACCAATCACTGTTTCCATCAGCCACTGGTTTATGGTCTCAGGTTACAGGAACTTCTAATTCATTCATATCTGACCCCTGGGTTGATTTTTGTTTGCTTTTAACTAAATTTCCATGATTCAAATGGAAGTTTTGTTCATTCAAAACTTCCACCGATTGAAATACGAGCAAAAACTGCTGAAGAAGCAGGCTCGTCACTCTTGACTTTGGGCAGGGCGACATTTAACACCAGTCAGACGGCCGAAGGAAAAAATGACGTCATCCACATCCGCTGATTCCCGGTGAAAGGGAGGAGAGAGGAGAGCAGACAGGGAAGCCTGGAGCGATGTGGGAAGTGAGATTACATTTTACTGGAACGCGGCTGCTGAGCTAGACAGCTGCTCAGAATCCTGGTGGTCAGTGAAGGAAGAAAGAACAGGCAGGTACTTTGTCAAATGAGATTAGAAGAGTCAAATGCTGTTACGCAAGCAACTAAAACGCGGAGTCTTAGCTGTGAAAGATTAAGACAAGCGTTCCCTTTTCTTATAGGGAACGCACATTTTCCATATCTAACCTACTTTAAAAGATAGCTTCTCAATCACTCTTTCATATTTTAAAATCATCTGAAAGCTACTCTTATCCAAGGCAATCATGTTAATTTGGCACAATTTTATCAGACATGTTTTTTAAAGGCACAAAATAAAACTTAAAATGACCAATACACAGTATGAAGTAACATAATTTCATCTTAAAAACTATCTTAAGTATAAACTTCTGCCATGAGTATGTATCCATGCAGAATGTCACTAATACATTTAAAGTATCAAATCAAATGGATTAAATATTTAATCACAAGCCATGCCCATGGTCATAGAACTAGGTCCCTAAAGTAAAAAGAAAAAAGCAAGAAGCAACTGTAATCCATTGCTGTTACATCATTTATTCAATAATTGTTTCTTAAGTGCCTAGTATGTGTAAGGAACTATGTGATCAATTATTGAACCAATGGGTAGGGTGATCAATTACTGAATCAAAATTAGGACACTGTTTTGAGACGTATGAATGGGCCTGTAGAAACGATTAGCAAGGATTGTGGTACAGAAATAACAATAGCAATTATTAGCATTAACATTTATTATGTGCCTATCATATGACTGGTTCTCACTTAAGTACTTTTTTAAAAAAATTAATTTATTTTTTATTGAAGGATAATTGCTTTACAGAATTTTGCTGTTTTCTGTCAAACCTCAACATGAATCAGCCATAGGTATACATATACCCCCTCCCTTTTGAAACTCCCTCCCATCTCCCTCCCCAGCCCACCCCTCTAGGTTGATACAGAGTCCCTGTTTGAGTTTTCCTGAGTCATACAGCAAGTTATATGACATTCAGTAATATAAGTTTCCATGTTAACTCTCTTTCCATACATCTCACCCTCTCCTACCCTCTCCCCATCTCCATAAGTCTGTTCTCTATGTCTGTTTCTCCACTGCTGCCCTGTAAGTAAATTCTTCAGTTCCATTTTTCTAGATTCCGTATGTATGTGTTAGAATATGGTATTGATCATTCTCTTTCTGACTCACTTCACTGTGTATAATAGGTTATAGGTTCATCCACCTCATTAGAACTAACTCAAACATGTTCCTTTTATGGCAAATTACTGTTTTTAGTTGTGGTAAAATATACATAAAAGTTACCTTTTTAAGTGTACACTGCAGGGGCATTCAGGACAGTTACCCTGCTGTGCAACCATCCACCTCCAGGCTCTTTTTATGCTGCAAAACTGAAACTCCATACTCTTTTAAATAATTCCCATGCCCTCCTCTCCAGTCTCCGACAACCATCATTCTATTCAAGAATTAGGAGTTCATAAATATAGGAGAAGGAAATGGCAACCCATTCTAGCATTGTTGCCAGGAGAATCCCATGGACAGAGGAGCCTGGTGGGCTACTGTTCGTGGGGTCACGAAGAGTTGGACATGACTGAGTGACTAAGCACAAGTATAGCAAAAAATATACTTCTATTTGAAATCACATGTATTTGTAGGATATCTTTTTCAACTAAAACACTAAAATCAACAATCAAAATAAATAGTACTCAAATTTTTATATAATAAGGTATTAAATCTAGATTTAAAAAATGAAGCATATTAAATTATTAGTAATATTTTAGAGAGAACAAAATTTTACTATTAAAATTTTAAATATTAATTTCATCTTCCATAATCTTTATAAAATTTCTATTTCTTAAGTTTTATAAGAATATTATCATACACATATAATATTTATTAACAAATATCATGTTTTAGATATAACATGCACAAAACTTTTTACTGTTGCAGTATGCAACCAGAAACATTTGGGAACCATTGAAATAAAGGACTGTGGGCCCATTAACAGGAATCAGTGAAAGAAGGAAGGGGAAGAAGTTTTACTTACATATTTTTTTCCTATTTTTTGGTCACACCATGTGGCATGCAGGATTTTAGCTTCTCAACCAGGGATCAAATCCACACCCTCTGTAGTTGAAGTGCAGTGTCCTAACCACTGGATTGCAAGGGAAGTCCCAGGAGTTTGTTTTCAAATATACATATAGTATGTTTTAAAACATCCTGTGTTTCATGTGTCATGTAGAAGATCAAGCAGAGATCGCCAAAAGGCAAAAGGACACATAAGCCTACAGTTCAGCTGAGATGGAATCTATATTTAGAAGTCATCCACACAGCAGTGACTAGAAGAGACATGAGAAGGGATAAGAACTGTGAAAAAGAACACAGCTGAGGATTACATGGACCACAGTCCCCGAATTTGGAAAGTATTGGAGAAAGGAGATCGAAAGGAAACAGGGAAATAGGAGTAGACCCAAAAGAATACACANAGGCAAAAGGACACATAAGCCTACAGTTCAGCTGAGATGGAATCTATATTTAGAAGTCATCCACACAGCAGTGACTAGAAGAGACATGAGAAGGGATAAGAACTGTGAAAAAGAACACAGCTGAGGATTACATGGACCACAGTCCCCGAATTTGGAAAGTATTGGAGAAAGGAGATCGAAAGGAAACAGGGAAATAGGAGTAGACCCAAAAGAATACACAGTTCAGTTCAGTCGCTCAGTTGTGTCCCACTCTTTGCAACCCCATGAATCGCAGCACGCCAGGCCTCCCCGTCCATCACCAAATCCCAGAGTTCACCCAAACCCATGTCCATTGAGTTGGTGATGCCACCCAACCATCTCATCCTCTGTCATCCCCTTCTCTTCCTGCCCCCAATCCCTCCCAGCATCAGGGTCTTTTCAAATGAGATGGGTACAATTAAAGATGAGGCTACAGTGTCAAAGAAGGCAATGGCACCCCACTCCAGGACTCTTGCCTGGAAAATCCCATGAATGGAGGAGCCTGGTGGGCTGCAGTCCACGGGGTTGCTAAGAGCCGGATATGACTGAGCGACTTCACTTTCACTTTTCACTTTCATGCATTGGAGAAGGAAATGGCAACCCACTCCAGGGTTCTTGCCTGGAGAATCCCAGGGACGGGGGAGCCTGGTGGGCTGCCGTCTCTGGGGTCGCAAAGAGTCGGACATGACTGAAGTGACTTAGCAGCAACAGTGTCAAAAGCTGCAAAAAAAGTAAGGAACTGAGCAAAGGCCATACACTGGATCTGGCTGCCAGAAGAGCAGTTTGGTCCTCTAAGAGTATTTTCAGTAATGGGTGGTGTCAGAAGCCTGATTCATGACCCACTGAATAGTGATAAAATGGAGATAAGGAGTTGTGAGCAGGCTACAAGAGAAACTTGATGATAATGGAAATGAAAAGAAAAGCAGAATGACAGAGCTTTCTCAAGGTCAGGATTGGCCAGATGTATCACTGAAGGACAAGAGGTAAGAAAACTAGGCAGCCCTGCTGAGTTGGCTTACATGATATCTAAGCTATGGTAATGATGCCGAAAGAAGATGAGCTGAGAAGACAGAAAGGAGGCTGGGTGCCACGGGACGGTCAGACACCCAGCTGGGTAGGAGGAAGAATGAAGGGAGAAAGAGTGGTAGGAAGCCAAGGTCAAAGATAGCAACTCTTTGGGGTCTCATATGTTGGTAGATAAATTGTTTCAAATTATGATGAGGTCCAAGACAAAGCCACGGCTGTAGACGAATTCTGACATCCAGTGGGGGCAGGAAGGACTGCATCCTACATTCAGTTCAGTTCAGTTCAGTCGCTCAGTTGTGTCCGACTCTTTGCGACCCCATGAATCACAGCATGCCAGGCCTCCCTGTCCATCACCAACTCCCGGAGTTCACTCAGATTCACATCCATTGAGTCAGTGATGCCATCTAGCCATCTCATCCTCTGTTGTCCCTTTCTCCTCCTGCCCCCGATCTCTCCCAGCATTAGGGTCTTTTCCAATGAGTCAACTCTTTGCATGAGGTTGCCAGAGTACTGGAGTTTCAGCTTTAGCATCAGTCCTTCCAAAGAACACCCAGGACTGATCTTCTTTAGAATGAACTGGTTGGATCTCCTTGCAGTACAAGGGACTCTCAAGAGTCTTTTCCAACACCACAGTTCAAAAGCATCGATTCTTCACTGTACCATCCTTAATATATTCCTACGAGCATCAGTCTTCAGAGATCACTTACTGATCAGTATTATCTCTGTCCCAAGGTTCACCAATCACACTATCACTTGATCTCCTTGTGTATCCCACAGCACACATCAGTGACATGGCCATCTGAAGTTAGTGGAGATTGTGCAGCCAGGGTTAGCTGGCCCACGTGGAACTCAAACCTCTCTGACATCAAACTGCCCTGAGAGCTGCACATGCGGGAAGATGGTGTCATCATAGAACAGCACATAACATTCCTCATGACAGGATGTTCATCAGGACCCACAGTCATCGCTGCTCTCAAACATGGTGATGCCTGGATCCAGCTCCACAATCAAGGCAACATTAGCTTTAATTTCTTGCCTTCTGGACTGTCTGAAGATCCAAACATCATTAAGCACTGTTCCCTAAATTTATCATTTTCTTCCAAGATGAAGATACAAGAAACAGTTTCATTTCATCATTTTGGCTGCTGTCTTTTAGCATGAGGTCTGTTCCAGCATGTCCTAGCATCTTAAAGGCACAATTTAATTTTTAAGGGACTGCAGCAGCTAGAAACGTGAGGAAATAATTCAGAAAAAAAACAGAAAATGAGAACTTCATTTAAAAAAATAAAGTAGTCTCTTGAGAAACCTATATGCAGGTCAAGAAGCAGTAGTTAGAACTGGACATGTAACAACAGACTGGTTCCAAATAGGAAAAGGAGTACCTCAAGGCTGTATATTGTCACCCGGCTTATTTAACTTATATGCAGAATACATCATGAGAAACGCTGGGCTGGAAGAAGCACAAGCTGGAATCAAGATTGCCAGGAGAAATATCAATAACCTCAGATATGCAGATGACACCACCCTTATGGCAAAAAGTGAAAGTGAAGAAGAACTCAAAAGCCTGTTGATGAAAGTGAAAGAGAAGAGTGAAAAAGTTGGCTTAAAGCTCAACATTCAGAAAACGAAGATCATGGCATCTGGTCCCATCACTTCATGGGAAATAGATGGGGAAACAGTGGAAACAGTGTCAGACTTTATTTTTGTGGGCTCCAAAATCACTGCAGATGGTGACTGCAGCCAGGAAATTAAAAGACACTTATTCCTTGGAAGGAGAGTTATGACCAACCTAGATAGCATACTGAAAAGCAGAGACATTACTTTGCCAACAAAGGTCCATCTAGTCAAGGCTATGGTTTTTCCAGTGGTCATGTATGGATGTGAGAGTTGGACTGTGAA
>SJYA01000365.1:136337-202832 GCA_006410615.1 Neotragus moschatus | reverse complement strand
CAAACGAGTGGATCCCAGAGATCCCCGTCGTAACTCGAGAAGGACTGCCGCAACTCGAGAAAACCTTGAAGATTCTCCCCTTCAGGCGAGATGAGGCCTTTTTTCGAGCGGGCATCTCAAGGGAAACCACACCTCACCACTTAGACTTTTGAAATCTTCCTTCACACCCTTGCTACACATCAAGAAGTTGACTGAAACACCTGTCTACACTCAAGAGGAATTCCAAGTGTCCTGCCACAACTGAAGAGGAGCCTCGTTGTATCTTCCGCAAACAGAAATGAAGGTTCCTTTCCGTGCTTCGTCAAAAATGGGGAATGGATTCTCGACGTTTCATTCACATCCAAGGAGGATGCACGCACTACAGTCAAGGACACAGGCAATCCGTGGGTGGTGTCACCATTCCTAAAGACCCACAGATGTTCCCTCGTGGTTCCACCATGACTAAGACCACAAAAGTGTCAGCCGCCTTCAGATGAACCAGATTTCTCTGCCTTCACTCGTCTCTCATTCCATGTATTGACTCACACGTGGGTGGCACATGTGACAGTCCTTGTCCCTTCGAGGGAAAGCCATAAGTTATGATGGCAACTTCACGGGAAGCCTGACTCTGATTCGAGTGCTCGNCCTTCAGATGAACCAGATTTCTCTGCCTTCACTCGTCTCTCATTCCATGTATTGACTCACACGTGGGTGGCACATGTGACAGTCCTTGTCCCTTCGAGGGAAAGCCATAAGTTATGATGGCAACTTCACGGGAAGCCTGACTCTGATTCGAGTGCTCGGGAGGAAAGCGGAGGTGCGTGTCTCCACTGGAGACGAGGCCTGACTCCACTCTGTTGACTCCAGAGGCACGCCCAAACCCATGTCAGCACTGTATAGCAAACCTCAGGTTTCGCCCTCAGTTCCTGAAGAGAATTTAGGACCCGGCACTGATTTAAAAGCAATGTCCAGAAGCCTCTGACAAGTCCAATGAGGACTGGATTTTTCTGGAGGTCAAACGAGGGGATTCCAGAAGTCCCCGTTGTAACTCGAGAAGGACTGCCACAATTCGAGCAAACCTAGAAGATTCTCCCTTCCAGGCGAGATGAGGCCTTTTTTCGAGGGGCCATCTCGTGGGAAATCTCACCACCCAACTTAGACTTCGAAAACTTCCCTCACACCCTTGCTACACTTCAAGAAGTTCCCCGAAACACCTGTCTCCACTCAAGAGGAATTCCGAGGGTCCCGCCACAACAGAGGAGAAGCCTCCTTGTCTCTTCCTCAGCCAGAAATGAAGGTTCCTTTCCCTGCTTCGTCCAAAANGTATTTAAGACTTTGATCCCTCTGGAGTTGATTTGATTTTTTTTTTGCTTGTTTTTGATAGAGTATGAAGTAAGGATCTATTTTCATCTTTTCTCCTAAGGATAAGTTTTTTTTTCTCAGCTCTGTTTACTGAATAGCCCTTCTTTTTTCCTACTAATCTGACAGATACCAAAGATGTAAACCTGTTTGTAGGCATGTGTTAATGTCTGAATTGTGTTCTCCCAAAATTTTATGCTGAAAAAGTGTGACTATAATTCAATATAGGGCTTTTAAGGATGTGAATGAATGATTGAAGTTGCTCAGTTGTGTCCGACTCTTTGCAGCCCCATGGACCGTAGCCTACCAGGCTCCTCTGTCCATGGGGATTTTCCAGGGAAGAATACCGGAGTGGGTTGCCATTTCCTTCTCCAGGGGATCTTCCCGACCCAGGGATCAAACCTGGGTCTCCTGCATTACGGGCAGATGCTTTACCCTCTAAGCCATCAGGGAAGTCACTATAGTTAAATGAGGCCATAAGGGTGTGGCCCTAATCCGACAGGACTGGTGTCTTTATAACAAGAATGAGAGACACCAGGGAAGCACACGCCCAGAGAAAAGGCCATGTGAAGACACAGCATGAAGGCTGTCATCTGCAACCCAAGGAGAAGTCCTCACCAGAAACCAACCCGGCATCGCCTCAGTCTTGAACTTGCAGCTTCCAGAACTGTAAGGAAAAAAATTTCTAATGTTTAAGCCACTCAGTCTACAGTGTTCTGTTATGGCAGCCCTAGCAGACTAATACAGTACTTTTGGGGGTTTTTATTTTATTCCACTGGTCAGTTACCTGGCCCAGTACCAGCACCACATTAAATTTCTATAACTTCATAACAGGTCTTGATATATGGCAGGGCAAGTTTGTCCTGCTTACTAACCTTATACATATGTTTAAGGTCAAATTCAGATTTAACTTACTCTATAATGGAACACTGCTGACCCCCTTCTCTTTAAACCTGTTGCATTTGATTGGCATCACCATGCTCAAGCCTCATCCAGTTTTAGATTGTTCCCCATATATGTTCGATGGGTAATGGTCTCATACTTAGTATCAGTCAGTTAAGTTGCTCAGTCATGTCTGACTCTTTGTGACCCCATGGACTGCAGCACGCCAGGCCTCCCTGTCCATCACCAACTCCTGGAGCTTGCTTAAACTCATGTCCATCAAGTTGGTGATGCCATGCAACCACCTCATCCTCTGTTGTTCCCTTCTCCTCCTGCCTTCAATCTTTCCCAGCATCAAGGTCTTTTCCAGTGAGTCAGTTCTTCACATCAGGTGGCCAAAGTATTGGAGTTTCAGCTTCAGCATCAGTCCTTTCAATGACTATTCAGGACTGATTTCCTTCAGGCTTTCCTCAATAGCTCAGTTGGCAAAGAATCTGCCTGCAAAGCAGGAGACCCCAGTTCAATTTCTGGATCAAGAAGATCCCTGGAGAAGGGATAGGTTACCCACTCCAGTATTCCCCTTGTATCAGCTGGTAAAGAATCCACCTGCAATGCTGGAGGCCTGGGTTCAATCCCTAGCTTGGGAAGAACCCCTGGAGAAGGGACAGGCTACCCACCCCAGTATTCTGGCCTGGAGAATCCCGTGGACTGTATTGCCAATGGGGTCACAAAGAGTTGGATGCGACTGAATGACTTTCACTTTTCACTTTCCTTTAGGATTGACTGGTTTGATATCCTTGCAGTCCAAGGCACTCTCAAGAGTCTTCTCCAACACCACAGTTCAAAAGCATCAATTCTTTGGCGCTGTTTTCTTTACAGTTCGACTCTCACATCCATACATGACTACTGGAAAAACAAGGATCAATAAACATACTGGTCACACAGGAGATGTTCAGTGAAACTGTTACTGTATGGCTCACAAGGATAGCAGAACTATTTCCACTGTGGCCACTAACAATGCAGGAGCTTCAGTTGGTAGGGAATCAAGATTCATGAATTCTCCCTGTTTCAGTGAAAAGGAACAGTACTAAAGGCCCAGCACTGGAGAAAGATGACTAACTATTTAACTATGAAAAGCACTATAGAACTCAAATTTATCTTGAAAGAGTCTAGGAAGAATCACTGCATCACTTACTTAAGACATAATTCCCTACAGATGCCAAGCACCTGGCTAGATGCTGGGGAGACAAAGACAAAGAAAACAAAGTTCATAATCTGAAGGATTTGATGTCTAGAGGGGGAAAGACACACCTAAAGAAATAACAGCAACTGTAGAATATGCACTAGACTCCACGTAGCACAAACTAGGGAGTAGTTAACTGGGGAAAATCTAAGACTGACTGGTGTTCCTTTTTTACTGCCCAGCTCCTATAATAGGCATCCTTTATAAATAACTTCTCTTCCAAATGCTCATGCCCTCAAAGGGTGAAGGCTAGCCTCAGAGAACAGAGATTTGCACGTTGTGCTAGGTATGCTCCCCTCCCCCGCTCTTCCATTATCCAATCTTTTCCTGCTCTTCTCTGTGTTCCAGGAAGCTAACCTCCACAGACTGCATCACAGCTTCCCTGGTGGCTCAGTGGTAAAGAATCCATCTGCAGTGCAGGAGCTGCAGGAGACATGGGTTCAATCCCTGGATTGGGAAGGGCCCCTGGAAGAGGGCATGGCAGTCCACTCCAGTATTCTTGCCTGGAAAATCCCATGGCCAGAGCAGCTTGGTGGGCTACAGTCCATAGGGTTGCAAAAGAATTGGACACGACTAAAACGACTTGGCACACACACACACACACACACACACACACACACAAAGACTGCATCACCCAAGATCCCTTACCACTACCTTCCAGATGAATTTGGCTACAAAAATACCAGCAGATCAGAGAAGACAGGAGAGGAGCGGAAAGGGGAGTCAAGGCATTTACCTTCACCCCCATCTCCCTGCCTGTTTCTGTCCTGGCCGTAGCTGATGCACACCTTCAGTTTCACAGCCAGAACTTTCGCTCACTGGGTCCCAGAGACGCTGCTTTCTCCCTTGTTTCTTCTGACCTAGAGATGGTCATGGTTTCCACTGTTGCTGGCTCCAGGGAACCTGGGGGTTCTGTGGACCCTGTCCTCATCTGGAACTACAAAATCCAATCTCTTGAAAATATCTGAGTAAAACTTCTGTTTACCAAGGGCCTGAAATGCTGTCACTGTTCAACACTGACTGAAGGCAAGCCTTGGACATTTTATCAAGTGCTGCATATGCTACCTTCAACTGGAGTAAAATTTGCATCTCTCCTGCACCTGGTTTGACATCTGCAAAAAAGGGGGCTCTTAAGAGCAGCTCTGGATATTTCAAGAATGAGTCATGGACTTTATTAATAGGACAAATTAAGCACCTGACTGAGAATTCTGAGAGTAGAGAACGGTCAACTCACTGGTATCCCCATCTAGGCTTTCTCCCCAGGACCACACAATGCCTGTTTGCCTGAGCCTGCATTCCGCTTATCCGAGCAGCTAAAACACCACCACCTGTCATAATAACCATCCAGGTATACTGTGGATGTGTTTTGTTTTTTAAAAACCTGCTTTAACTAAACTAGTTTCAAGTCTGTGATGGTTCTGATTCATGAAAGCAGTGAGTAAAATTGTGCCCTATCATTTTGAGTGGCATCATTTTGATTATAGAATAATCACTCATGATTTATTCAAGGTACAATGGAGAGTACTGGAAAGAAAACAATATTAGTTCCTAAAGCAGAGTTGACCAAATACATCATATAGGCAAGTCTGTTTCAGTGAAAAAACGTTTTTATTGTATACTTCCCAGAAGTCTCCACTATTCTTTTTTCTCCCCAGATATTTATTTATGGACCATGTATTTTTTTCCCGAAGAATAACTTTCTGGTCTTCATTCTCAGTTCCTTTCTGCTCAATCTGGGCTATACTGTTTCCTTATGCATGAACCATTTGCTCATATTTATTATCTTGATTTCTGTCACTGACTTTATGCGTCCTTCCTCTTCCAGCCTCTCTTTCTGTCCCTGCTCTCTCAATTCTCTTTTCTTTTCTTCGTTCTCTCCCTCCCCTGAGTTCATGTGAGATCATGGCATAACCTCACTTCCCCCAACATTAGTAGAATGTCCTCAAACAGACAAATATATTAATACTTCCGCTCAGTTCCTCCCTTCAGTGGTAGCATTCCCACTGGGACTTGGGGCATTCGATTAGAAGCAAGTGAGGTTGCCCAGGCAACGGCTCCAAATTGTCCTAGGATGCCTGGCAAGAGTGCTTTACACAGCCTGATGTGAAGGTCATACTAGCCAACCCCGAGACAGTTAAAGGCGCAGTCTGTGCAGTCAGCCAAGGGCTCAGGAAGCATCCATCAAGATGATCTCAATAACATTTGCATAATCACAAAACTGTCAGACTCCCAGAGCCACGAGGACCCGCGTGAAAGGCTATTTCAGAGAGCCCAAGATACTAGCTTAGAGAAGGGACAATAGGAGTGTGTGCTAAAATCATCAAAATGAACACTTAAAAACCAACCGGACGGAATCCGATCACTTAGCTGGTGAAAACACTTTAGCTACTCGAGTTTTCTCAAATGATTTAGCAACAGTTCTACCCTGAGGCAAGGCTATAAATGGAAGGGTCTGGAAAAAGTAACTCTGTACCTTTTACTTTTTATAATTTCCTGAGATCAGAAGTATTTAAAATACCAAGACACAACATTGAAAAACATGCTCGAATCCACCAAATTAATGTTACATTTGACTAAATCACAATCAAAATTCCAATCGAGTGGAGTGAATGCTGAGAAGAAATCCATGTCCCTCATACACAAAGTGCTCTCACAAAACAGTAAGCCCAAAACAGGAATACTCCTATAGAAAATGGATAAAGCAAACTAGTCAATTGACCACAAAATGCAAATGGCCAATACAATACAGAGAAATGCTCAGCTTGAAAAACAAAGATGCAATTTAAAACAATAAGAAACCACTTTTCACGTGACAGATCACTAATGAAGCAGAATAAATGTTCAGGAAAGTTATCTGGTAACAAGTCTCCTAAGCCTTCAACGTAGGTTCTGCTTTGAGCTAATAAATTCTGTATTTAAGAGTTTATCTTAAGTATATAATCAAGCAAGTGCCCAATCATGTATACAAAGATCTTCATCATGGGATTGCTTATTATAGCAAAAAATCAGGACACAACCTACATCCAGCAAATCTTCACAGCCATTCTAAGTGATGATGTAAATATGGTCACCAATATGGAACAGCAGTTCAAATATTTTCTCTGGTTGGGGCAAAGGGTAAGGAAAGGGTTTACAAAGTACCATGTGTCTATTTTTGTAAATAAATAAATACTATAGGAATATAAATCCTAGAGAAGAAAATATGGGTATTTAAACACCAAATGTTATCTGAGTATTTAACACCAAGTTTGGACAGTGGGATTATGAGTGATTTTTATTTCTTGGGGGAGAGTATCTTAATTATTTTTCTGGCATGAAAAATACTACCTCCCATAACATTTAGTTTTAAAATGTTAAAATGAATTGTAATTACCTTACATGCACATCAAGATTTTTTTTTCCAGCACACTTGCTTTAGGCCAAGATTATTAAATCTCTTTGTAATCTGTGAGTCTCTACAAATTAGAATATAGAAGATCCTTAGACATCTATGGATTTTTAGGTAGATGGATGGACAAGAGATTAAAATGACATCACCAGCATCAGTTCCTAGAAGTCAAGATAGTATCTGAGAAAGCTGCAGTTTAGGGTTGCTCGCTGATATAATCACAGAATCAGAACTTCGTGGGGAACATGGTGCAAATCATCACTCGTTATAGGCTCCAAGAGGGTGGTTTCCTTGCCCTTTCCCCTGCAATTCGATGTACACGATAGAAAAACAAACAAACAAACAAAAAAAGCCAACACCTACAGAGAACATGGGGTCTGGGGGATCTAATAAGAGGATTTTTCACACACAGGGCCCCGTGATGGTTTACTCTAGTGCGGACAATCTAAATACTGTGCCTGTGAGAGGTCACTGGACAATACAGGTCTGAGCCCAGGAAAGCAAAATCATTCATTTTTACCTGCTCTGTCAAGTAAAAGTATCTCAAGCTTGTATCCCCAGTTGAGAAACCAGCTCCCTTCTACCCCACAAAACATGGCTGGTTGACTGCATCAATTATCCTGTGAGCATCATTCACTAATCAAAGCCACTCCTTTGGAAACTCAACTCACATCTCTGTAAGAATACACTGCACTTGACTGACGAACAGTATTAACTTTTATCCTTAAACTAAAGATCAGCTATTGTCATTGTGGGACTGTTTAGAAGTTTATTACCCAGTGAAAATTTCACAACACAAACACACACTTCTGTGCATAACCAACAAATAGGTTTAGGACTACATAATCTTAGAATTTACTTTTCCAAAACAGCATGCTCGCAGCCTCATCTACCCATGCAGGCTACTTTCCGTCAGGTTCACTCAATAATGGCAGACTCACTTATTAAGAGGTTATGTATTCACTTTACAATGCAGTTCCTTCAAGTAGCACCTAATATGCTTATAATAAGCTTATTAGGTGTGCCTATTAGGTATTTTCGAGTGATGCTTCTTCCCAATCCTAAAATAGCTGGCAATACCCCAGGCCCACCTAAATTTCAGCAATGTGCTCAAGTTCTTTATTTTTATTTTTGTTCAGGTTTATATTTCCTCTTCTTTTCTTTTTTCTCCTGATTTTTAGGCATTTGATAAGTGGCAATCTCTTGGCTGTGCACAAGTGGGACTTCCAGAGGCTTGTTTTGTGGTGGTTATAATTTATAGTCGATGTGAATAGTCTAGTTGAAACAGCCAAGCCCCAGAATGCAGGGGAGACAAAGAGCTTCTTTACCACAGGGAGTCCTTGAGTTGCCTCAGTGGGCTCAAGAGTCAATTACCTCTGAGCTAAGCCCATAACAGAGCCAGCATTCTGGGGACAAGAACCTGGCTTAATGGACACAGTTCAGTGATCCCACAAGAGCAATCTTTTCAGATGCTTTCACTGCTCAGCTGCACGCGAGCAACTTCCTGTAACTGCATTTTCCCATGGAGTGACTAGGAACATGCAAAAAATCCAAAATCGACAGGAAAATCCCATTTCAGGAGATAATCCTGATGTCAGCAACAGAAGCAGAACTACAAGAGACAGTCCGGCTGTGTATGCAACTCAACTGATGATGCTTCTGCGACATCACATTTCACTTCTAAAAATAAGGTTTCATTTCTTCATTTTTCTCTATAAAATAAGAATATGAAATATATTTTATAAACAGATATCAAATTCCAGTTAGAAGTTGACTCATTTTCCAACTTACATACTTCCCATTAATCTGAAATAGTCAATTAGCACAACAGAACTTAGTTCTTAAGTCTTGGCCAAGCCTGTTGTCACATTCTGGCTTCTGATTATCTGTATTCCCAGATTTCCTCAGCACACAGTGATCGTTCCATTGAAGGTGCCTCGGAGCAGTGCCCCCATGATCTGCTTGCAGACCTACTGCACGACTTCATCCTCTGCCCAACATCTCTGTCCCCTTTTCTAAGCATTCAAAATCTGAAAACTTTCAGAATTAACTATAGTCTCACATTTTTTGAATCTTCGTGACACTAGTTAGGAGAATGTCCTGCATTTGTGGCCTTGAAAAGGCACTGCTCAGATGCACTAGGGTGATGGTAGAGGTAGTTATTTAATTCCATCCATCCTGCTAGGATTTATTGACCACAGTTCAGCATATTGAAGATGACATGTCACAAGGTCACTAATTGCTCCTGACATATGAGGTTTACCACTGGAACCTCTGAATATGAAATGGGTCTCAGATTTAATAGTGCATAATCAGTTCCTGTTTCAGGAAACTCTTGCTGGAAAGGGGTCTAATGGGATGGCTTTCAGCAGCAACACGCGCTGGTCATAAATAATTACTCACTAAGAACCAGCCATTCAGATGCTGACATAAAAGTCAGCTTTCCATCCCCTCACTACTAGTGTTATAAGCAACATAAGATTCACTATCTGTGGCTCCTTATTGATATTCCTCCAAATGTCACCCTTAGACTGTAAGGTACTATCTGCAGAACCCAACTGTCATGGAACTAACAACCCCCATGGGCTTTACAGTAGGACTGAAGCACCACAGTTTATAAATTTACCTTGGATTTTTGAAACTGGGCTTTGGCACTTACCATTTTTGATTTTGGGTAAATTGTTCAACTTCTGTACTTCAATTTTTCTATTCTGTAATATGAGGATAAAAACATCTGCTCCAAAATATTGTGAGGATTCAAGGCAAACATGGATTCGGGCTTTGTATTCCTAGCAAGAAAACCCCTAAGATGACGCTATGCTGTTCTCAGCACATCACATCAGGAGACAAAGGACGTCACATCATCCCGTCATCCGATGGTTGTTAACCTTGATCACTTGCACAAGTTTGTGTCTGCCAGACTTTGCCATCAAGTCTCCATTTCCCTCTTTGTTATCAATGAGTATTTTGTGGAAAATACTGAGACTATGCCAGTATCCACTCTTCATCAAACCTCCACCCACACACAGACAAATCCTGGCTTTATCAATCATCACTGTGATGTTTGCCAAATGATGACTTTCCTATTTTCTACCCTACTACATTTTTGGGTGGGCATTCTCCTGTAAGAACTTATTTTCCCCCATTCCCATTCACTTACTGATCAATAGAGATTCATTCAATCTTATTTCAGTTCATGCTTTATAATACATTACTACATTATTTATTTTAATGCTCCAGTTTTTCCAGCTCTGATCTGTGAGAGCCCCTTGAGCTCATGTCTTTGGAAAGCAGATTCAGTGAATACAATTTTGTGTACCCAGAGGTATGTTCAGTGCCAAAAAAAACCTCTTCTTTTTCAGTGTGCTTCGGGAGTGGTAAGACAACACAAAAATCATTCACAAATCCTAGCTTTTTTTTTTCTTTTCCAGTAATCTTCTAGTTTTGGCATTCATCTTTAATTATAAACAGAACTCCTCTCAGAATCAACTGTCAGATAGCTTTCAAAAGGGAGTACCTATACTAGCCTTAAAAAAAAAAAAAAAAACAGGCCATAAAAAAGAATTTTTGGCACCAAGCATCTTCCTCAAATATCTCCCTTGGTTCAGGACACTTCTTAGTGATCTCACACGGGCTATAGGTCACACTGGCATCTCAAACGACATGAGATAATGGGTATAACTCACCAGACTGAATACAGATGCTCAGTTAGTAGCAACTGTTAACATTTGTCTTTTTACCCACCTCAGAAATAAACATCCATTCCTCCTCTGGTACCATCTACCTCCAACCATCTAATCTTGTCAGATATCCCATCTTTTGACCAATAAGCCACAAAGTCATCTTCAAATCTTCTCTCTCCCTCCCTCAGGTGATAAAACTCTGCTAGTGCTAGAACCTAGCTTCTAGTTCAGGCTCCTGCCCTTAACATTCTCTCCTTCCTTCACTGTATCTTCCACACCACGTTCCTCTTCCTAACTAATATGAACATGCTCCTCCTCAACTGGGAGGATCCAGTCCAACAAGGCAGGATCCCCACGATTGGCGCGTGGCCCCAAACCACGTCTCCCTAGCCTTCCATGCTGCGACCTCACTGAACTCCAGGCCTGCAATTATTTGATTACCTATTTGTCTCAAGAAAGCCTCCAAATACAGGGTGGTGTTCTGCCTCTTCTTGTATCCCCACTGCCCTGCTCTGTACTCAGTAATGTTGTCTGTGTTAATAAATTAAAAGGTACCAGAGACTGAGAGATAGTCGCCCACTTGTTAGACACAAAACAGCCAGTTTTCCTAGAATTGTATTATGGATTCACACGAAGTAATAACAAACTTGTTTTGGATAGCAGAGTAATGACATCATCTATAATAAGCAGAACAGGTAAACATTTCTTTAAAACAGATATTAACTGCATAGTTAGTAAGAAGCCCAATGAATAAATATTTAATTACCATTCTCTATCCCAGAAGTGCCAAGTCTGGTTTGTTTAGGTTTCTTTTTTTTTTTTTCAGTTAGTTATGCTTTTAAACTGCTGCTTTGTGTCAAAGTTTTCTTTGAGAGTCAGCGTGATGTATCAAGTTGGCTTCAGGCTACAGTTTCCTGTTATCCAATCCAATCTTGGTATTACTATGAAGGTATTTTTTTAAGTGCAATTGAAGTCCATAATCAGCTGACTTTTAAGTATGGGGGATCATCCTAAATAATCTGGGTGGCCCTGCTCCAGCCACTTGCAAGACCTGAAGGTTGGAGCTGGGGCTTCCCTGAAGAAGAAATTCTGCCCGTGAACAGCAGCCTTCTTATGCCCTAAGCCCAAGAATTCCAGCCTGCCTTTCCTGACTTCCTGCCTTACAGAGGTACTTGCCTAGCTGGCCCCTTCAATCACGTGAGAAGGCTGATTCCTGCAATAAATCTGTTCTCTCCTACTGGTTAAGTTTCTCTGGTAGAACCCTGACAGATATTCAGACAGACTATTTCCAGAATAGAGGGGGAAAGCGTATGTAATAGCTGAACAGTTAACAAGACCTAAATCAGCTTTCACAGTATTGCTTCACGATGGAGAGGGAAGTGTTTGAGTCCTAGAACATCCGATACCCCATATTCCCACAAATACACATAACATATGCCACGGCTTCTGTCCAGCCATATTCATTATACATTCATTTGACAAATATTTGTAATGAGAGGCACCGCGGAGTGAATGGTGAGCCAGACAGGCACGGTCCCTGCTCTCAGGGAGTTTACAAGCTAGTAAGAGAATCGGGCATCAAAACAGTAATTATACAAATGCTCATTTAATTATAATTATGAGGAATGCTAGGAAATACAGGATGCTGTTGGCATATTTAGTAGGGGAATCGAACCAACTGGGGAGGACTTTTGGAAATGTCACTGAGGAATGACACAGCAGCTAGGGTTAGAAGGGTCAATAGGCTGCAGCCACGGGCTTCCCAGGTGGCTCAGTGGTAAAGAATCCGCCTGCCAACACAGGAGATGAGGGTTCAATCCCTGGATCGGGAAGATCCCCTGGAGGAGGGCAAGGCATCCCACTCCAATATTCTTGCCTGGGAAATCACATGGACAGAGGAGCTTGGTGGGCTACAGTCCATGGGGTCTCAAAAGAGTTGGACATGACTCAGCAACTAAAACAACAAACAACAACAATCACTGCACACTTTAAAGCAGATCGTGGCCAGATCAGATCTGCGCTTTAATATTTTTCTAGCAGCTGTGTATAATTTGAAAGGAGGCAAACTGGATTTGGGAAGCGTGGTTACAAGATTTTCGCTACTGCAAAGAAAAAGACAATGAGGGCATGTTCAAGGGCAAGGTGATGGGGATGGAGAGAGATGGCTGAAAGAAATCACCAGGATGTGGAGTTGCAATGGATCATTCCCCAGGTTGAGAAGCCAGGGTCAAGGGAGTGGGGAGAGGGAAGATTTGGGAGAGAAGATCTGTTCTGGGCACACACAAGTCTGCAGTTCTTGTAAGATATCCACATGGATATATGCATCTCGAATCCAGAAGATACCTGGCCCAGACAAATGTATGTGGAACTTGCTAGCATGGAATCAGAACTTGATGAGGTCAAAAAGGGAAGGACCAAGACCTAAGACAGGGCCCTGGGAGCACAGATATTTTAAGTGGATGGAAGAAGAGCCTAAAGAGGAGCAATTGAGATTTACATTCAAAAGGGTGCACATTTTTCACTGAAAAGGAACTAGTAACCAAGTATAAAGGTAACAACTTCGGAAAAACCCAGTTTAAACCGACATGAGTAATTTCCAGCTAAGCTGTTTTCTACAATGAATACCACCTCACTGATTACTATTTGCAATAGGTATTCAGTCTTGGGGTCAAACCACACTTTCCGAAGTCACTTCTTATTAACACTAATGATTCAGTCCTTTATGTATAATTAGTTGAGGCAATTAGTTAAAAGGTTCACATTAGAACACATTGCTTTAATCTTTTGAAAATCACTCTTTGCCACATAATTCTAAGAGTGCCTCACTTGAAAGAAAACACTGAACCAATAGGAAGTACTAATTTGAAAAAGCTGTAAGAAGAGTGCCCCAGCCCCCAAGAGAATCCCACAAATTAGTGCAGGCTCAGTGACTAAAAGAACTTAGGCTCCAGGAAAAAACACATTTAAATTGAAATTGCACTTTCTCAGACTAGGAACACTTCTTGCCTTAATCCTCCCCATTAATACAATACAAGATATGTCAGAGAAATCTCTACAGTGCGTTGAAGTTCAGAGGGCAATTTGTAAGGCGGCCTTATTATGGCTTTTAAAAACAGGCCCAGCAGAGGCCCACAGATCCAGCAGGCACCACAGCATGGCGCTCAAGGGGGAACTTAATGAATACTTGACAATGACATTTTTCCTCCTTTGCATGCTGTTACAAGGCAGCCCCCATCTTATCAAGGGGACTGGGGCCAAGTCTATGATGTGAACCTGAAACACGTTTTTCCTTAAAAGTTATAAATGGTGGAGCCCAGGCCATACGTTAAACCCAAGAGTTTAACTAGAGCTTCTGACCACCATTTATAACAATGCTTTTATGAAGAAAATACATCAGGCATACGTTCATATTCCAAGGATGTATCTCTCCTCAGCAGCAGTCCCAGAATGGACAAAGATGCCACTTTCCCAAAGCAGTGGGAAAAGGACTCATCTGGCTCCAGGCCAGCAATGTGGGCCAAGGGGTAAAGATAGGACGGGACCTGGGAGTCAGGAGTCGGGGCCAGTGGCTGCCATTGACAGACCAAAGCCCAAAGGTGAGGATGTGGAGGCTAAGTGAGGGTGGGGCAGGACAGAGACACAAGCCCTAGCAGGGCTGTAGGGATACAGGAGGGTTAGGGAGTCCTTACCCGAATGACTAAGGCTGTGGTCAGAAGTATGCCGCAAGTGCTGGAAGCAACTATGTGCTAGCAGGAGCCCTGAGGGGAAAGGCGGGCCAGGGACAACCTGAGAAGTGAGCCCTAGACAAGGTTGGGTATTAATCTTAAGACTGAAGGCCCCTGGCCCTTCAGGACAGACTGTTATCCAAAGTCTCCAAAACCATATCAAAAGTCATGCAGCTACTCCTCTATTTGTACACAGAAAGGTTCTCTGCCTGGCCTTCCCAGGATTTTCTAGGTGATTCAAGACTTACCTGACATTATATCCATGTAGTCATGCCCCATTTTAGACGTGGTGGCTTGGTTCTATCTTCACCCCAGTCCTTGTCTGAGCCTCTGTTCCATCCCAGGAGAGAGTGGTCATTTATACATCCAGTGTACAAAAGGCACATTGTGTCTATATTTATTAGTCTTCCAAAATTGATATCTAAACCCAAAAAACCATCAAGGCACAGTATTCAAAAGTGAAAGTTGTTCAGCTGTGTCCGACTCTTTGAGACTCCATGGGCTATACAGTCCATGGAATTCTCCAGGCCCAAATACTGGAGTGGGTAGCCCTTCCCTTATCCAGGGGTTCTTCCCAACCCAGAGACTGAACTCAGGTCTCCCACATTGCAGGCAGATTCTTTATCAGCTGAGCCACAAGGGAAGCTAAAAATACTAGAGCGGGTAGCCTATCCGTTCTCCAGTGGATCTTCCCAATCCAGGAATTGAACTGTGGTCTCCTGCATTGCAGGTGGATTCTTTACCAACTGAGCCATCAGGGAAGCCAAATATTCAAAAGGTAGCCATCAAATTGGTTGAATCATCTAATAGTAAACTACTAGTCTGTCCTAATTGGAGAGGATGATGAATCTTAAAGTCTTTGTTGATTTTAAAAACTTTTAATGTACCTACAACTTTTATTTTTAATATAGTCTTATTTGTTTCAGAATATATAGCAATAATCTGGACAAAAGAGTAAAAGGCATTGTCTTAAAAATCCTTTTAAGTCACTTAGTAGGTAAGAAAAACGGCAGCCAGGTCTGTAGCCTTCAAGAGGAAACTTGCTCTTTGTGAAATTTTCCCTGACCGACTGAAAAAAACCTAAAGATATTGCTGTGGCAGGGACGGTGGGATTCCTCATGAAACTAGCTCTGTCCACAAAACCCTCAGCTCAGACCCCTTGAGTGCTGGGAGCTTCCCAGCCAGGTCCCTGGTGACTCACTCTTAAAGAGAAGTAAACACAGTCAAGGATCACCAGACTTCTAAGGAACAGCTCTAACATGAAAGCAGACTAAAATAAGCAAACAGAAGAGAAACATCACAGAGGAAACAGAGATTGTACAGGGAATAGAAAACATTAATGTCCTTAAAGGAGTAAGAAAAGACACTTATCCATAAAATAAGAACTCCTTTCTTTTAAAAAAAAAAAAAAAAAGGAAATTCAGACATGAAAAAAATCAAAAGAAGGGCTGTGAAATAAGGCTAAGGATATTTCTCAAAAAGTCAGGCAAAAAAGATTAAAAATGAAGAAATATGAGATAAGATAAGGAAATCCGTGAATCCTAGAAGTCTATTACTCAAAAAGATTCCAGAAAAATGAATAAAGAGGAGAAAATCATCAATAAAACTAAAGAAGATGTTCCAGATCTTAACCTGAATTTTCCAGTCTGAACTGGCTCACCATATACCCAGGAAAAAAATGGATTTAAAAATAGAAAATGTTAATGACTAGACCAAAAGCAAACTTGAAATCAGATTCAAAAGGTAAGATTTTACAATAACTTTGCTCTTTTTACTGGAAGCTAGGGGATAATGACTTAAATATTCTGAAGGAAAATTATTTCCAATCTAGAATTTTATGCCCAGTCAAGCTATAAATGAAGAATGAGAATAATGTAAAAATATTTACAGACATGTAAGGTCTTAAACAACAAAGGTCCGTCTAGTCAAGGCTATGGTTTTTCCAGTGGTCATGTATGGATGTGAGAGTTGGACTGTGAAGAAGGCTGAGCACCGAAGAATTGATGCTTTTGAACTGTGGTGTTGGAGAAGACTCTTGAGAGTCCCTTGGACTGCAAGGAGATCCAGCCAGTCCATCCTAAAGGAGATCAGCCCTGGAATTTCTTTGGAAGGAATGATGCTAAAGCTGAAGCTCCAGTACATTGGCCACCTCATGCAAAGAGTTGACTCATTGGAAAAGACTGACGGTGGGAGGGACTGGGGGCAGGAGGAGAAGGGGACGACAGAGGATGAGATGGCTGGATGGCATCACTGACTCGATGGGCGTGAGTCTGAGTGAACTCCGGGAGTTGGTGATGGACAGGGAGTCCTGGTGTGCTGCAATTCATGGGGTCGCAAAGAATCGGACACAACTGAGTGAGTGAACTGAACTGAACTGAAGGTCTTAAAATGGAAAAGGACACAGCAATTGATTTAATCCTAGATATGTCACTAATCACCTTAAACGTAAATGGGATTAAACATTCAAACAAATGCATAAAGACTTCCAAACTAACACTATGCCTTTTACAAGAGACAATTTAAATAAGGAAAGGCTGAGAGTGAAAGCCTGGGTTAAGGAAGATGGCTTAGCTAAAGTAATACCACACAATACAGATTTTAAGACAAAATCATTAACAGATATTTTTAAAGCATTTAATACTGATACAGGGGTCATCCACCAGAAAGACAGCACAATCAGACATAGTATACACCTAACAGGGCTTCCCAGGTGGCTCTAGTGGTAAAGAAACCCACCTTACAGTTGCAGGAGTTGTGGGTTTGATTCTCGGGTAGGGAAGATCCCCTGGAAAAAAGAATGGCAACCCACTCCAGTATTCTTGCCTGGAAAATTCCATGGACAGAGAAGCCTGGTGAGTTACAGACCATGGGGATACAAAGAATCAGACATGATTGAAGCAACTTAGCACAAGCACAACACACCTAACAAAGTCACTTTTAAATTAATAAAGAAAAAATTGATGGAACTAGGAGGAGAAACTGACAAATCCAGAAGTACAGTTCAGTTCAGTTCAGTCACTCAGTCATGTCCGACTCTTTGCGACCCCATGAATCGCAGCACGCCAGGCTTCCCTGTCCACCACAAACTCCCGGAGTTCACTCAGACTCACATCCATCGAGTCAGTGATGCCATCCAGCCATCTCATCCTCTGTCGTCCCCTTCTCCTCCTGCCCCCAATCCCTCCCACCATCAGAGTCTTTTCCAATGAGTCAGCTTTTCGCATGAGATGGCCAAAGTACTGGAGTTTCAGCTTTAGCATCCTTCCTTCCAAAGAACACCCAGGACTGATCTCCTTTAGGATGGACTGGTTGGATCTCCTTGCAGTCCAAGGGACTCTCAAGGGTTTTCTCCAACACCACAGTTCAAAAGCATCAATTCTTCGGTGCTCAGCTTTCTTCACAGTCCAACTCTCACATCCATACATGACTACTGGAAAAACCATCGCCTTGACTAGACAGACCTTAGTTGGCAAAGTAATGTCTCTGCTTTTGAATATGCTATCTAGGTTGGTCATAACTTTCCTTCCAAGGAGTAAGCATCTTTTAATTTCCTGGCTGCAGTCACCATCTGCAGTGATTTTGGAGCCCAAAAAAATAAAGTCTGACACTGGAAGACTTTAATACAGCTGTCAATGAAAAAAAGCAGACTGATTTACTAAAAAATATAATTAAGAAACACAATACAATACAATTAAGAAATTTGTATCCTTTAAGCACCAGATTTGACTATCCTAACATTTAAAGTTTTAACAGTCTTTCATATTGTACCTCTTAAATCTTTTGGAAGGGAAAAAAAGTGTGGGAGGAAGGAGAGAGAAAGAGAACTAGAGTCTGGTTAGTAGTATTATAGCAAGGTTATTTTCATAGACATGCTATAGTTATATAAGAGGATGACATTAGAGAAACAGATGAAGGTGGACCAGACATTCTTTGTTGTACATTTACAACTTTTCTATAAGTCTAAAGCTAATGCAAATACCAAATTAAAACCATAAACAAAAAAACTTTGTACAGCACAGTGCAAACACTGAAAACTGGGGCACACAGGCCAAATCTGACCACTGCCTTGTTTTGTGAATCAAATTTTACTGCAACACCACCACATTCATTCATTTACCTGTTATTAATATCTATGGCTGTTTTACTACTGTAACAGCTAAGCTGAGTGGCTATAACAGACTTCATGGCCTGCAAAGCCTAAAGTAATCACCATGCTACTCTAAATAAAAAGCCTGCCAAATCCTGACAAACAAGAGCATAAACTCTGAGTTCAAATCCTGGTAATACAGTATTAACTACATGATCACGAGCAAGTTACTGAACTTCTCAGTGTCTTAGCTTCTCTACAGATGAGTCTGTAAGGAGATCATATTCATCTTCTACCGTTATTGTGAATTTTTAAAGGTAAACAAACAGTAATCAAGTGCAATAAATGTAAAGCTAATTAATCGTTAAAAGTGCTTAGAACAATTTTTAAAGTGCTTGAACATTTTTTAAAGAGTGTGATAAAAACGAAAAGGGATAAGACCAAATAATGAGCAATAATACTGAAAGCATTGTACTGGACAATGTTTCATTTCTAATAACATTGTGCTAATCATCACTTTGATAAATACAAGGTCTCCAAACTCAATCTCCACAATTCTATTACGTGTTAATCATCAAATAGCTGAAAGAAAAAAAAATATCCTCAGTATTAGCTGAAAGCCATGACTGTCTCAAACCATCTACTACTTAGCTTTAGAAAGGTCTCTGAACATTTGGTATCTTTCCTCAACATTCTTTCAAAATACTCACTCCACCTCCATCTCTCTCCCTCCTCACACACCCAGGAGCTATAACGCCAGCCCACCATACCTGGGTTTCTTATAGGTAACCTCCCCGGCATACTCGTGGCATCCAGATGTTCACTAATGTACCTCTACAGGCATCTCCTGGTGGCAGGTGTACTCACAGCTGGAAAAACCACCCGCGGTAGGCTGAAAAATGGCCACCCGAAGACATATTCACTTCCTAATCCCCAGAACTTGTGAATGCGGATATCTGTGGGTGCTGTCACTTAGTCATGCCTGACTCTTTGCACCCCCATGGACTGTAGCCTGCTAGGCTTCTCTGTCCATGGAACTTTCCAGGCAAGAATACTGGAGTGAGCTTCCTTTTCCTTCTCCAAGGGATCTTCTCGACCCAGTGATCAAACCCGAGTCTCTTGTGTCTCCTGCACTGGCAGGTGGATTCTTTACCACTGTGCCGAAAGGGCCCCAAATGCAATTAGATGTAACCTTCCAAGAGAGGACCAGAGAGAGTTCTGACACAGACAGAAAGACAGACACAGAAAGAGCCATGTGGAGATAAACAGATTTGGAGACATGAGGCCACAAGCCAAGGAACATCAGAGAATGCTGGCAGACTGCAAGCTGGGAGCGATAAGCAATGGCTTCTCCCCTGGGGCTTCCGGAGGGGCAGTGGTCCTACTGACCCCATGATTTCAGCCCGAACTGCTGGTCTACAGAACTATGAGAGAATAAATTTATGTTGTTTCAAGCTGCGAAGTTTGTGGTGATTAGTTACAGCAGGCACAGGCAACTGATACACCACCTCAGTATAACTCCCCCACACAGAGGCGCCTGCTCAGCACCACCTTTATATGTAGGAGCCTACCAGTCAGCTCAGTGGTCCTCCAACCTTTTTGGCACCAGGGACCAATCTTGTGGAAGACAAGTTTTCCATGGACTGAGGGTAGCGGGATAAGGATGGTTTCAGACTGATTCAAGTGCATGACATTTATTGTACACATAATTTTTATTATTATGACATCAGTTCCACCTTAGATCATCAGGTATTAGATCCCAGAGGTAGGCTGAGGACCCCTGAGTTACAGCATATTCTCATTTAAAAACCCAACTCCTAGAAGAGAGGGTTGGTAAAGAGGTACTAAAGCCTTTGATAACTAAATTAAATCCTTTTGAGAGTGATTCAACATGAATCAAATTTTCTAACTCTTTCCTCACCTTGAAAACAGAAGAGAAATAACAACATCACTAAGTATATAGGCTGTACTACTGTGTTCTCATGGTTTTACGCTCTGACTTTGTGTCTCTTTGGTCTACCATAAAACGGTCAAGCCGTGACACTGATTTTCACAGGCAGCTTTGAACCCGGTCTCTTTGCAACATCTTACTTGGTAATCTCTGACCACTGAATATTACACAGTCTGTGAGTTCTTACATTCGTGTTGACAAAATGTGCAATAGCTTTTTAACCTATATAAGAATACAAGAATCCTCAACCCTCTTTCGTCTCATTCTACCTATTGGAAAAGACTCTGATGCAGGGAGGGATTGGGGGCAGGAGGAGAAGGGGACGAAAGAGGATGAGATGGCTGGATGGCATCACTGACTCGATGGGCGTGAGTCTGAATGAACTCTGGGAGATGGTGATGGACAGGGAGGCCTAGCGTGCTGCAATTCATGGGGGCGCAAAGAGTCGGACACAACTGAGCGACTGAACTGAACTGAACTGAACCTATTGAGAAACACTATGGGCTTCCCTGGTGGCTCAAAGGGTAAAGATCTGCCTGCAATGCAGGAGACCTGTGTTCAATCTTCCTGGTCAGGGAGATCCCCTGGAGAAGGAAATAGCAACCCTCTCTAGTACTCTTGCCCGAAGAATTCCATGGATAGAAGAGCATGGTGGGCTACAGTTCATGGGATAGCAAAGAGTAGGACAGGACTGAACTACTAACTTTAATTCTTACATAGGACAAAAAATAGATGCTGATTTCCTTAAAAAGGTCAATAAGAGAAAGCCTAATTGCTTGACTTTCATATATTATATTGTGGAAAAATTAGATGCATAATCTGATTAACCAGCATATTGAATAGGCTTGTCTAGTTGAACATTATAAACTGACTCAATTGTGACCAACTTTAACAGTTTGAAATGTAACCTTAAAAGATGGCGGAATTAATACTTCTTTGCCCAGCCTTGATACTTCTATAGCCAAGAGCCAAATGCTTCTAAAGTGTGACAAATGATCGTTCCAATTAAAACTGATCAAACACTTAGCTGTGCTGCTTAGTGGCATAATGCCCTTAAGAGGATTAGACAAACAATTCTGGAAATATCCAAAGCCATGGTGCTTGTTAATGAATTTCTGATAGAAAGAATAAAACATTTTAGTGTTTCAGTAAATGATGACATGTAACTTCTCATTCGTCCAAGTAAAGCTGACCAAAAAAGGATCTGGATGGATGTCCTGGAAATATCCTCTACTCTGTTGCCGGCTCTTTTGCTCTCTGTCAGAGTTTTCAATGAAAAGAACTTAATACATTACCCCTTGATGATGAACACTCTTTATGTTTTGTTTTTAAAAAATCTTCGCTCACTTTTTCTAGAACATTTTTGTTTCACCTTTCTCAGGTCTATGATCTACCTGGAACAGTTACCAGAGAGCCAGGATTCACTAGATCAGGTACAATTCTGGGGACTTTCCTTCACCAACATCACTTTCATTGTCATCATCCAGGACTAATTTCTTATTATCCAGGCCTTATTTCTTTACAGCCATCACAGCCATTGTCAAACCACAGAAACCTTAAGGCTTCGGCAACATTTTTTTCTCCCCATCCCATCAACCTTCATCTCTGACTCCCTCCTTACCTGATCTAGTTAATCACAGGCTATCCCTTCAACGTCTCTCTTTCTAACACTCTCAACTCCCCAGAGCTGAGTAAGAAGAAAGTATTTTGGACCAACTGGTTCTGAAGCACTTTTCAATGCAATATTATCATCTGAGTTACACATTTAAACTAAAACCTGGGAGCAGACATATGAGTTACTTTGTCAGGGATAACTTTCTACCACCATCGTCAAAAAGAGATTACTAATTTCCTGTTTTAGTACAGTCATCACACCTATGCCAGAGAAGAGGAATGAAGAAAGTTATCTTACGATTTGTGGGTAGTTGTTAAAGTGTCTGAAGAACAGAACTTTGCTTATTTAGCTCATAAGCTATTGCTCTGAAGAGAAACGTTAAATGGCATGTTTGAAACCAAAAAGAATCAACTAAAAAGCACTAGTACCTCCAACTTAAGGAAATGCATTTTAGCTTTTGTTTACTTTATTCCTGGCTTTGAAAGGCGTAATCTCTAAACTGTTATTTCACATTATCCTGCTCATAAAGGATAATTGGGCATTCTTCTCAAGGTATTTTTTAAAAGTACTTCTTAAATAGTGAAACAAATAATTGTCAGTTAGCTAACCCATAACAGACATTTAAGAACAGAAGTATAGCAGTGCTCTATCCAAATAGGTTTGCTCTTAAAGTTTAAAGGAAAAACTACAGATTTTTTCTTCAGTGCTTTGAAATAATTGAGTATAAATACAAACTAAATAAACTTACAATGAGCATGTATAATAGCAAACAATATAGTGTAATTTTATATGAATAGTGTAATTTTATATGAATCAATTAGCAAAAAATTATATATTCAACAACTTACTGAATGCCCACTATGTACAAGACAATGTGATGTGGGAGTTAAAAAGAATACTAGATTGAGCTTTTTAGCTCTATGAAAGGCCCTTGAATAGCATTAATTTAGGAGATGTAACAAGTGAAAATAAAAAACAACCCTAAAAGTTATCAGTCCCACCAAGGCCCACCATGACATCTGACAAGTCACTCAAAGACTAAAGGTTGAAGACTCAATATCTCTGTGAGCCAGGGAACCATAGGATGGAGCCCCAAATCTTGGCAGCAAAATCAGTTTGTCCTCTAAAAAGACACAGAAAAACTTAGCAGAAAATATATAAGCATTCTCAGGAGCAAATTAACAGAGAGATTAAGTGTGTGGAAGGGATAATGGTTGGGGTTTGAGGGAAATAGCAGAAAGGAGGGAGAAAAATGTTGATTTGTCTAGTCAAGGCTATGGTTTTTCCAGTGGTCATATATGGATGTGAGAGTTGGACTGTGAAGAAAGCTGAGCACCAAAGAATTGATGCTTTTGAACTGTGGTGTTGAAGACTCTTGAGAGTCCCTTGGACTGCAAGGAGATCCAACCAGTCCCTCCTAAAGGATATCAGTCCTGGGTGTTCATTTGAAGGACTGATGCTGAAGCTGAAACTCCAATACTTTGGCCACCCCAGGCGAAGAATTGACTCAATGGAAAAGAATCTGATGGTGGGAGGGATTGGGGGCAGGAGGAGAAGGGGACGACAGAGGATGAGATGGCTGGGTGGCATCACCAACTCGATGGACATGATTTTGGGTAAACTCCAGGAGTTGGCGATGGACAGAGAGGCCTGGTGTGCTGCAGTCCTTGGGGTCGCAAAGAGTCAGACACAACTTAGCGACTGAACTGAACTGAAAGCAGAATTTCCCTTGCTGTTTAGCTGCTGAGTTGTGTCCAGCTCTTTGTGACCCCATGGACTGCAGCATACCACACTTCCCTGTCCTCCACAAACTTCCAGGAGTGTGCTCAAACTCATGTTCATTGAGTTAATGATGCCATCCCACCGTCTCATCCTCTGTCGTCCCCTTCTCCTATGTCCTCAGTCTTTCCCAGCATCAGGGTCTTCTCCAATGAGTCAGCTCTTCTCCAATGAGTTGGCTCTTCACATCAGGGGGCCAAAGTATTGGAGCTTCAGCTCCAGCATCCGTACTTACAATGAATATTCAAGGACTGATTTCCTTTAGGATTGACTGGTTTGATCTCCTTGCTGTCCAAGAGACTCTAAAAGTCTTCTCCAGCACCACAGTTCGAAAGCATTAATTTTTCCATGCTCAGCCTTCTTTATGGTCCATCTCTCACATCCATACATGACTACTGGAGAAACCATAGCTTTGACTACACAGATCTTTGGTGGCAAAGTGATGTCTCTACTCTTTAATATGCTATCTAGGTTTGTCATAACTTAAAAGAGCAAGCCTCTTTTAATTTCATAGTCACTGGCTGCAGTGATTTTGGAGCCCAAGAAAATAAAGTCTGTCACTGTTTCCATTTTTCCCCCATTTATTTGCCATGAAGTGATAGGACTGGGTTCCATGATTTTAGTTCTTGGAATTGAGTTTTAAGTCAGTTTTTTTTCACTTTTCTCTTTCAAAATTCTCTTCATCAAAAGGCTTTTTAGTTCCTCTTCATTTAGGGTGGTGTCAGCTGCATATCCTCCAGTGCTCTTGCCTGGAAAATCCCATGGATGGATGAGCCTGGTAGGCTGCAGTCCATGGGGTGGCAAAGAGTCGGACACGACTGAGCAACTTCCCTTCCACTTTTCACTTTCATGCATTGGAGAAGGAAATGGCAACTCACTCCACTGTTCTTGCCTGGAGAATCCCAGGCACAGTGGAGCCTGGTGGGCTGCCGTCTATGGGGTCACAAAGAGTTGGACACGACTGAAGTGACTTAGCAGCAGCAGCAGCACCAGCTGTATATCAGGTTATTGATATTTCTCGTAGCAATCTTGATTCCAGCTTGTGATTCTTCCAGCCCAGCATTTCCATAGTAAAGTCAAAAACTGAAATGCTGCCTTTACATACTGACACGTGGAAGCTTCCCTTTAAGTTTAGGAAACTGGGTTTTATGCTAATGCTTCTTTTAATCATCAATCAGGATTACTAATTTTAGTCGTATTTTCCTATGTGCTAGATAGTATTTATACACTGAAAACAACCAAACCAGTGTTAAAAACCCAAAGCATCCAATATACATATGCAACAGCCAGTTTCCTCTCAGAAAATAATAAAAAATTCATAAGCTATCACTCAATAGTGTCACACAGCACAAACACCAATGATGTAGTAAATGTTGAGTTATTTAGACAAAGTTCAATTTGAAAGAAACTTTCTGTTTGAATATTTATTGAAATACTAAGAGCTAATATATTCTCTATGATCATTTTAGCTGTCATGTCTTTGATCATCACTTCTATAACAGGGATGATTCCCTAACACTACTGGTGACAATCGGTTAGTTTTTCTATGGGCCAGAAGAGCACAGAACGCTCAGCACAACAACTTAAAACTTAGGTCTCAATCAGTTCAGTTCAGTCTCTCAGTCGTGTCTGACTCTCTGCGACCCCATGAACATGCATGCCAGCCCTCCCTGTCCATCACCAACTCCCTGAGTCCACCCAAATCCATGTCCATCAAGTCGATAATGCTGTCTAACCATCTCATCCTCTGTCGTCCCCTTCTCCTCCTGCCCTCAATCTTTCCCAGCATCAGGGTCTTTTCAAATGAGTCAGCTCTTCGCATCAGGTGGCCAAAATATTGGAGTTTCAGCTTCAACATCAGTCCTTCCAATGAACACCCAGGACTGATCTCCTTTAGGATGGACTGGTTGGATCTCCTTGCAGTCCAAGGGACTCTCAAGAGTCTTCTCCAACTCCACAGTTCAAGAGTATCAATTCTTCAGCACTCAACTTTCTTCACAGTCCAACTCTCACATCCATACATGACCACTGGGAAAACCATAGCCTCAATAGTATCCCTATGTTATAATTAAACAAATCACTTGGGCAAATTTCTTAACCTTTTCTACCTCATTTTTCTCAGCTCTAAAATGGAGCTAATATTAGTACTCATAATAGCACTTACTGTGAATACAAATAAGTTAATTTAAATAAAGTGCTTAAAACAACACCTGTCACACATAAACTGCATATATATCAGCTATTATTATTGTGTCTACATTTTCACCATGCTTAGACATTTTTTTTTGCTAAGCCTTCCCATACATTCTTAGCAAAAAATGGTTTTTAAAAACAATCTGAAGGGCTAGACTGTTAGGGGATACGTAACAAATGCCTTAAAAGGTTTATTTCCCTTAATCTAGCCACTCTAGGAAATAACTGGAGTTGTACACAAAGATCTCTACACAAAGCCATTCATCAAGTTATTTATAATACCTCACTGCCTAGCTAGTATTAAGTATGGCATGTGCATAAAATGGAATATACTGCATGGATTAAAAATTAAATTTAGCTAGGGGGACTGTAAAAAGATTAGTGGTTGCCAGGGGTTGGGGGGAGGGAGGGATGAATAGGCAGAGCACAGATGATTTTTAAGGCAGAAAAAGTACTCTGTACAATAATATAATGGTGCATACACGTTATTATCTATTTATCAAAACCTGTGGGATGTACAACACCAAGGGCGAACCACAACGTAAATTATGGACTCTGGGCGATGATAATGTGTCAGTCAATATAGGTATGTCTACTGTAACAAGTCGGAGAAGGCAGTGGCACCCCACTCCAGTGCTCTTGCCTGGAAAATCCCATGGATGGAGGAGCCTGGTGGGCTGCAGTCCATGGGGTCGCAAAGAGTCGGACACAACTGAGAGACTTGACTTTCACATTTCACTTTTATGCATTGGAGAAGGAAATGGCAATCCCCTCCAGTGTTCTCGCCTGGAGAATCCCAGGGACGGCGGTGCCAGGTGGGCTGCCGTCTATGGGGTCGCAGAGAGTCGGACACAACTGAAGTGACTTAGCAGTACTGTAACAAATGCACCATTCTGGTGGCAGGAGGGGGCTGTTGATGGTGGGAGCTTGGCTTGTTTGGAAAAATGGGGTACACAAGAAATGTCTGTGCTCAATTTTGCCCTGAACCTAAAACTGCTCTAAAAATGAAATTCTATTTTTAAAATGTAGTTTAGGAGAATACTGAATGACAAGAGAAATACTCATGATACATTGTTGAGGAAAGAAAGCAATTTGTAAAGAATTAAAGGAATATACCTGAATATTAAAATTTACCTTCAGGTAAAATATATTGACTCTACAATATACTTTTCTGAGTTTGCAAGTTGTCCTACAATGAGGTTGTATCACTTTCAACACATAAAAACTTTTTAGGACTTTTCTTTAAAATATTACCCAGTTTTCAATTCAAAGTTACTGAAAGAAGGCATGTAGTTAAATAGAAAAGAAATAGTCACTGACATTAATTGATACTTCTAACATCTCTATAAACCAAAAAAATCTCACCAATTTAAAATCCTGTAGCTTTGAGATATTATGCATTCATTCATTCCACAAATATTTATTGAAATATGAACCGGGGCCTGGAAATAGAGCAGCACCTGAGCTAGACACTGAATATTAGGAGGCAAACAATAGCAAGTAAACACTCAAGGAGGGAGCTGTTCACAGACTAGGATGCACCGGGGTGATGGACGTCTTTCACCAGAGTGCTGGGGAAGGTGCCTCTGCCATTAGAGCTGAAAGGTGAGGAGGAGCCCGTTGGGCAAAGAGGTGTCAAGAGTTCTAAAGGAAGAAAAGAGCGGCTGCACAGGCCCACAACTGGGAATAACCCAGCTTTATTTAAAGAACAGCAAGGAGGCCAATGTGGCTGGTCACCAGTAAGTGCTGGTCTTAACTCTCCATCAAAATGCCTTGAGATTACTAAACAATTATTAGCTAAAACTGGTGAAGAGTTCAGGCTTTGAGGCCAGGCAGGCTGGGTTTGATTCCAGGTTGGTCGCTTATCATAGATGGAAGGACTTGAGCTGGTCACCTCCTCTTTGGACCATGGCTTGCATATCTGTAAAACGGCAGTAATAATATCTGTTGCAAAAGCAGCTGAAAGGCTTTAAATGAGAGGACGACTATCTTGAATGTTTCAGACAATGTACGGCAGACTGCCCCCCCCCCAAATGCTAAATGAATGGTAGGTAGTCTTAAAAGTATTCTTTAAGGAGTTAGAAATTAGAACCTCCCAGAAATTTCACAATGTTTGAATCACATCAAACAGACTACACCTTAACTGATAAGATGTTTTTTCAGTCATATGTCATGTCCTAGAAATTCTGCTATTTCATACTATTTCGTCAAGAAAAGCCAATGAATCCCCAAAAAAGTCTCTCTGGCCCCAAGGAAGATGAGGAGGGAATGTTTTTCATGATTTTCCTTCAATTTTCACTCTCCTTAAATAAATTTTCTATAGTATTTGTGACAGCCCATTTCTCTTCCTAGAAATTCTCTCCTCTCTTGACTTCGGGACACGAGTCTTGGTCTTCTGCCTGCTCATCAAACTACTCCTTCTCTACCTCAGATTTTCCCTATTCTTCCCATCCCTTAATGATGTCATCCTTCCTACATTTTTGTCCAGGCTCCTCTTACCCACAATACCCCCTCAGAAGCTTCCCAGCTCCAGAGATACTCAGTACGAAATCACATTCTCGGCATGACACCTCATTACATTTCATGTTATACTAAATTATGTCTTATCTTCCCCATTGGATAGGCAGGTTCTTGAAAGTAGGATCAACAGCTTAATCATCTTTCCTTCTCCCTTAAGACCTAACAAAGGCTCTTGAACATAGTCATTGCTATAAGTAACTAAATGAGTAAGCATATAAAATACTTTTAACATTATTAACATTTTAACAGAGCCTTGCAAATTCTGTTGACAATTTTCTTATCTCTCTCAAATTAACTTTTGATGTATAAGAAGGCATAAGGGACACTGACTGTATTTACATTTTTTACAATGAGTTTTCTAATTAATGAATATTAATATATCTATTTTTCAATTAACATGCTAAAAATAACAACAGCTAACACTTACACAGCACTTATATGTGCTCTTTCTAGGAAATGTATATGCATTAATCGTATCCTCTCAACAATGCTTTGAGTTAGGTATTATTTTTATATTTCCCCTTCTACAAGTGAGTTAACTAGGGCAGAAAAGGGTTAAATGATTTATTCAAAATCACACGATTTATTCAAAATCGCATGATTTATTCAAAGTCACAAAGCTGCACAAAACCAAGTCGGGATTTAAACCCAGGTGGTCTTCACTCCAGGCTAGGCTTGTAATCCTGAACTTTATCTAAATAGTCATTCACCATAAAAATCTAATTTTACATAAACATTTTAAAACTCACTTAGAACTTTTTATAGAAACGTGTTATCCATAATTAATATATTTTTCCTGTAATATAAACAAATATATCTGTATTAACTACACCAAGTGAAGAGTAAGTCTTTAGTTGCTCAGTCATGTCTGACTCTTTGAAACCCCATGGATTGCATCCCACCAGGCTTTGTTTAAGGGATTTTCCAGGCAAGAATACTGGAGGGGGTTGCCATTCCCTTCTCCAGGGGATCTTCCTGACCTAGGGATTGAACCCAGGTCTCCTGCTTTGCACGCAGATTCTTTACCATCTGAGCCACCAGGGAAGCCCGAGTTCTGGCTAAAAGTATACAATGTACTCATGCATACTTCATAATGTCAACTCTGTATTAAATATTACACTATTTTAAGTTACTTTATCCTACTTTTGAATGCTTAATGGTATTACCAACCCATGTGGAATTTTCTTGAGTGTCTTGGGAAATTTACGTCTCCATATAGATTTTTCTAGACTCTGTATCTATTTTTAAGTTCAACAAAAACTAAGAATTTTCATAAATATGTACCAAAAATCACACTAATGCTACTTAGCATAGGTGTCACATTGCTGCTGCTGCTAAGTTGCTCAGTCGTGTCCAACTCTGGGCGACCCCATGGACGGCAGCCCACCAGGCTCCTCCGCCCATGGGATTTTCCAGGCAAGAGTACTGGAGTGGGGTGCCATTGCCTTCTCCTAGGTGTCACACTGGACAACCACAATAATGATACAGTCTAGCTGAAAATGACAATTTAATTTATGATGTCAGATTTTTAGAGAATATTTAGCCTTAATTAATTTCCTACCACTAGAAAATAATCTCCACTATCACAAAGTCTGCTTAATTCTCAGATGTTGCAATACCTAAACCTTTTAGGTTAACAAACTCAAATACTGTAATGAAGAATTATACTATTAAAATGCAAAGTGAACTTCTAATCAACAAAATTCTTAATATGTGATTAGCTACTGCTGGAAGGCCTGATTTCTCAGCAGTTAATTTTTTTTAAGAAAAACTGTTTTAAGTCTTTGCCTGACCAAAAGTAAAAATATCCAAACGTGCTCAAAAGTAAAATTCCTTTGTCTTAAAAGTAACCTCCCCAAACCAGACATTTTTTGCTCCTTTAGGAGTCTAAAACCTAATGTACCTACCTTCCACTAAAACAGGCTCACTTCCCAGGTCCTTGCACTTGCTGTTCCCTCTACCAGGAAAGGATCTGCCCTAGACTTTTCCAGTCTGACCCTTCTCATCATTCAGGCTTAAGCTCAAATGTTACCACCTAGCAAGGCTTTGCTTGGTCAGTCCACCCAAGGATGCCACTGTGTAGGGCTGAATCATCTCCCCAAAAGAAATACACTCAAGTCCTAACCCCCCAACACCTAAGAACGTGACCTTAATTGTTAAAAGGGTTGTAGAAAGGCAGTTAATTGAGATGAGGTCTTACTAGTGCAGGAGCGACTCAATCAATTATGCTGCTGCTGCTGCTAAGTCGAGTCAGTCGTGTCTGACTCTGTGCAACCCCATAGACGGCAGCCCACCAGGCTCCCCCATCCCTGGGATTCTCCAGGCAAGAACACTGGAGTGGTCTGCCATTTCCTTCTCCAATGCATGAAAGTGAAAAGTGAAAATGAAGTCGCTCAGTTGTGTCCGACCTTCAGCGACCCCATGGACTGCAGCCTTCCAGGGGATTTTCCAGGCAGGAGTACTGGAGTGAGGTGCCACTGCCTTCTCCGAATCAATTATGACTGGTGTCCTTATATAAAGGAGAGACACACAGAGGCAGAGACTCAAAGAAGGCCATGTAAAGAAGGAGGCAGAGACTGGCTATCTTTAGTAAGCAAGGAATGCTTACTAACACAAACCAAGGAATTCCTGGGACTGCCAGAAGGTGGAAGAGGCAAGGAAGGAGCCATCTTGATTCTGGACTTTTAGCCTCCAGCACTGAGAAAAAGTATCTCTATTGTTTTAAATCAGCCAATTCGTGGTACTTTGTTATGGCAGCCCTAGGAAACTAATACACCCACCACCACCACCATCACCGCCAAATGCTCTTGCCCCGCTGGTCACTTTTATTGTCCTTATAGTTCTTAATGCCATTTAAAACAGCAATGTACTTTTACTGACTGTCTCTATTATCATGTCAGTTCTAAGAGAGCAGGGACCTTTTCTGCTTTCTAAGCACAATATTGTCAAATAAATTAACCATCCTGTTAAGATTAGACAAGGTAAGAATGATAACTCATGGCCAATATTCACAGCAACTATAAACCCTTCCATAATCTAAAATCAAAGTCTAGTATCCAGATCTAACTAGCCCTGGGAGAGACTTCATGCCATCTTAACTACCTTGCTCCATCTAGAAAATGAACTCCTGAGCTAAAGAAAAACAACTTCAGAAAAATAAGGGGTAAAAAGCATTCCCTACTTACTACTTCAAAGATGTGGCTGAAAAAAAAATTACTTCAGTATTTCCCATATGTCAGAAGACAGACTCATCTCCTGGAAGGGCAGCACGCACAGGTATCAGCAAGCTGACTCTTAATGGAAGGAGAAAGCAAAGATCTGGGGGAGGAGTGGAGGCAGTCAGTTAAAAGTCAAAGTAGAAGATGTCTAGGGTTATTTGGTAAAGGAGCAATTCATGCAGCCCCACAGCCAAAGTCTTCTGTATTAAAGAGGAGAAGAAGAGCATACACTTGTAGGGAGGACTTCCCTGGTGGCCCAGTGGGTAAGAATCTGCCCGCCAATGCAGGACACGCAGGTTCAATCTCTGGTCCAGGAGGATTCCACACACCCCTGGGCCAACTAAGCCCATGCACACAACTACTTAAGCCCTCCTTCCTAGAGCCCCTGTTATTCAACAAGAGAAGCCACTGCAATGCGAAGCCTGCACCCCACAGCTGGAGAAAAGCTTTCGCAGCATCGAAGACCCAGCACAGCCAAAAAAAAAATGTAAACCGTGCACTCAAGTCTAGAGTTACTATTGCCATTTTATTGGACTCTATTGCTGGTTGTTGGGGGTGGGGGCTCTTTATCTGCAATTTTTTTTAATGTGAAGTATAGAAAACATTCTGGAGAGATTTCTATTCTAAAAAAAAAAATGGAGGCTTAAGTTTAGGAGAGGAGTTCATAATTAACAGGGGTGTCACTTTTTGGAAACACTTCTTCCCCTGATAATGTTAGAAAAGCACAGAGTTGCAAAGCAGGGAAGTGCAAAGCAACCACAGGGTGGACACCTAAGGAGCTCTGAAGACAGAAAGGAATGAGAAAGAACTCTGGCTCTAAAAAGGGGTGCCCTTCTAACTTGGGAAAGCAAAACATACAAGAAGGCAACCAAATGCAGTTGCAGAGTGGACCTGGGAGAGAAGGATAAGCCACTGGGCTGCAAGGAACTCTGACTACCATGCGGGGTTCAAAAAAGGAAGAGAGCATCCCAGGCAAAACGGCCTGCACACAGGGGCTGCGAGGGAACAAAAGGCCTCTATTGGGAAGGGGCAGAGCAGCATATGGCAAGGAGCCAGAGGCGGGCTGACCCTGTGACTGATGACTGCTTTACCCCAGACTGGTCAGAAATCGGGATTTTTCTACTTTGACTTTCCACATATAATCAACTAATTTTCAAAGGACCAGTTTAAAAGAAAACAAACCTGCTGAATATAACTGTCGCTGGTATTTGATTTCCAAGTCACCTCTGAATTTACAGGGACACAGGACAGGTTGGCATTAAATCAGTTATCACTGGACAAGTCTAGGGAAAAACTGTAGTTATTCTGGTCTTCTGGTTATTTGGATTTTAGGCAAATGGGAAATTAAGATATGATTAATAATTGTACTTTCTGCCTTCATAAGACTTAATAACTCTCCAAGTGTTTTCATGTACTCATTGGAAGTATGGGCACTCCAATAACCTCTGTTTGCTGTCATTTATCAGATGAAGCTCCCAGGTGCTACTGGCCCAGGGTCAGATGCTTAACAAGCAGAGAAGCTGGGGACAGAACTTGGATATCCGTGATATTAATACCTTCTCCAGGGCTCTTCCTGTCAAACATACACTGCTTCTCCAAAGTGGGTACTGTGATAAAAAGCACCAGAAGATAGCAGGCCATTTTCAAAGAGCGATACAGTAAGGGGGGGAAAAAGTTGAATGTCTGGCAAGAAGCACAATACCATGTTTACATGTATTTGATTTAACATACGCTACTGAATCTCTTATAGAAATGTAAATGTTCATCTACGTCAAACTTAACCTGCTCCTAAACTCCCACTGGGAATCAGGCACATGAGATACACAGATTAAGGATCAAATGCATCCTGAAATTTCAAGAGCCAAGGAAAGTTACGTAAGGACTCTTCTAGATACTGACACACATGCGCCGAAGAGCCAGCCAGGGCCTCCCCTTCTGTGATAGAGTTTCTCTGACCTCTCCCCACTCACCTCTATCATTCTCTTCTCTTCAAGTCACCCCACTCTGACAGCCAACTCTTCTCATGGTATGCGACTTTGAGGCTGCTGCCTAGTCCTCTTAGTTTCTCAACAAACTTGCAAAAGACCATAGCTACTAAACTATCAGAACTTCCAAAGAGAAAATTAAGGCATGAATTTAGTTGATTCATTTATCAGGATACATATTTAATCCTAACTTCTAAAGGTTAAAAGAAAGAGACTGAGGTAACATTTCGCCACTGTATATTTGGTGAGTGGCATTCCTGATTTAAAATGACCAATTCCACATGAAGGCTATGTCTATTAACTTCGTATAAATATGTATTAATGATGATAATGAAAACTATTTTTATTTCTTTTAAGGAAAATTATTTTGCAGTACAATACCTCTGGTAGTTACCAAGTTTTTCCTTTTCTTTAGTATAACTCACAGTTATTCACATTACTGCTTTTAAAAGCCATATCAGCACATAATTACTCCTCCCAAAGTTATGACCCACTAACTATTCAACTGTTTCCTCAGCTTTCTCCTTCTTACTATTCTAAAACTTAGTAGTAGATACCCTTTGTGGGCATTAGGGGGGTAAAGACAAGATGAAACCACCACCCTATGAATGCATGAAATTAAGAGTAAAATATCATAAATGGTTTCAGAAGTCATTAGAAAAATATTCTATGAAATGTTTTTTTCAAGGGATGAAGGGAATCGTCTTAGCTATAAAACAAGGCAGGTGGAAGACACAGTGATTCCCAGAATGGGCACTTTTAAAAAAATGCACATTCCTGGACACCATACCAAACCTCAAGGGTAGCAGAGGACCTCAGCCTGTGACCTATAAAAGGACTTTCCCTTCACTTTATCATGTCAGCTGCATCTTATGAAGTTAGGATGCCATGACTACCAGCTCTCTTTCTGTGTTCTACCAGCCTGAGGCTTCTGCCACCACCACCTTTGATGTCTGTTTCGCCTGAACTCTCATCTGCACCCTGGTCCTAACCAACTCCCTTGAGTCTCCTTTCCAGGAAGACCTGTTAGCTAGGCCACAGTGGCAAGGGCAGGGCAACTGCAGAGAACCAAGGTCATGCCAGCTCTGTCCCAAAGGGCAACCGTTGCCAGTTTCCCTCCTCTTTGAACTTCTGCCTGTCAGGGTGGTAGTGAAGGTGAGTCTTTATGACAACTATCATGTTCCTCTATCAACACAGAATAGGACCCAAAGCTGCAAAGTAACGCTTTTGGTTACAACTACTCAACATTCTTGATCAACACAAGGGATCCCCAAGAAATTTAAAAATTATCTCGGCTTGAATACATAATATGTTCAGATGTTTAAGAGTTCAAATAGTAGTGGAGGCATACTTAAACAGCATGCTAAATAAGTGTCCTTCTCATTCCCACCCCCAAACACCCAGTTCTCTTCCTCGGAGCTAATCACTGTTACCAGTCCATTGTGTCACCTTCAAGAGGTAGTCTCCAGAGTCACAAACATAAGCACAGATTTAACATCAGTGACCACAAACTGCTCTGCACCTTGATTTGTTCCCTTCTTACATCTCAGAGATCATTCCACGTCAGCAAATACAGAACCACTCCACAAATACAGATCATTCTACATCAGCTTTATAACAGCTAACTAGTCTTGTTTCTGCTCCCCGTTTAACCAATCCCGTATTGATGGATCTCTTGCTCTCTAAATCTCTGTTTGTTGTTACAGACAATGCCACAGTGGATGTCTTGGTGAAATTCATTTTGCAATGTACAAATACATCTGTAGCAAAATTTCTTAGATTTCCTGGGATGAGAAGACAGATGGCTTCTTAATTTTGGCAATATTGCCAAATTGCTATCTACAGACACTGTGCCATTTTGTACCCCTACTAACAATGTATGAGCCTGTCACTTTCTGTGAAGCCCTGCAACCCCAAGGAATTAACAAACATTAAGATCTTTGCCAATTTAACAGGTTAAATAGTTTCAAATTGCATTTCTCATATGAGTTGAGCATAATTTTATAAGTGCCACTAGTAATTCCTTTTCTGTGAACTGTTTCTTCATTTCCTTTGCCCCCTTTTCTATTAGAGTAACAGTCGTTTTTCTCATTGATACATAGGAGCTCTTTGGATATTAAGAAGTAAATCCTAGTCTATGACACATTAAAAATAGTTTATTCCTGGTGTGATGATGTTTTCTCTTTCCTCTTACTGGAGAAGGCGATGGCACCCCAATCCAGTACTCTTGCCTGGAAAATCCCATGGACGGAGGAGCCTGGTAGGCTGCTGACCACGGGGTCGCAAAGAGTCGGAGACGACTGAGTGACCTCACTTTCACTTTTCACTTTCATGCATTGGTTTTATACATACTACCTTTTCTTAAATGAAATGAATTTATCAATTTCCATCTATGCCCTCTTTTTTTTTTTTCTTTAAGATGTTTAAAAACTTCTTTTTAAGTGTAGAAATAGACATCTTCTACAATGAAGTGAAGTGAAGTGAAGTGAAAGTCTCTCAGTTGTGTCTGACTCTTTGTGACCCCATGGACTATACAGTCCATGGAATTCTCCAGGCCAGAATACTGGAGTGGGTACCTTTCCCTTCTCCAGGGGATCTTCCCAACCAGAATACTAGAGAGGGTAGCCTTTCCCTTCTTCAGGGGATCTTCCCAACCCAGGGACTGAACCAAGGTCTCCCGCATTGCAGGCAGATTCTTTCTGGGCTGAGGCACAAGGCAAGCCCAAGAATACTGGAGCGGGTAGCCTATCCCTTCTCCAGCAGATCTTCCCAACCCAGGAACTCAACCGGGTCTCCTAAATTGCAGGCAGATTCTCTACCAACTGAGCGATCAGGGAAGCCCCTCATCTATAGACCATCTCTTTAGATTCACATGTTTATTTCTTCTGTTAGCATTTTTTAAAATAAAACTGGAAGACAAGCTGGGATATAATATATCCATCTACTTCCTTCCATGACCTTCCTGTTCCATATTACTGAGTTTCTATAGAATTTGATCTCTTCTTTTCCCTGCGTTCTTCCTAAAGTTTCCTACATTTGCTTGACCTACCTTGGAGATCACACTCTTTTTATAGTTCTTACTCAATTTGAAGTTTATTGAGATCAAAAAGAATTTCATTAATGGCTTTTCATAATCAACATGCCATTCAAATTGCGCTACTTTTTCTATTTTAGGGAAATTATACCACAAAAACTGTTCAGATTGTTGCCTGATGGGGTGTGAATATGCAAAAGCTTGTCTAGCTGCTAAAGACAAACAAAAAGCAAAAATGTTATCTTAATTTAAAATAAATCAGACTTTCCTCTTTATCACCAGAGATGACATGTAACAAAAATTTTTTTTAATTGCAATGTTCCTTTAGATATTTTATTCTTTAAACTTTAGTAGCATCACAGTATGTTAATGGTAGCAACACTGTATTATGTATAAAAATACGCCAAGGGAACTTCAGATTTATGATAAAACGTAAGTACTGGTTTAGGAGCTGTGAAATGAAGCTATTGCTGGAAACTGAGGCCATGTTTATTTTAGATTTGATTTTTGAAAAAAAAAATTCTAAAAATACACTGCTGTTGTTCTCCCTTCTACTTCCACACTTTTCAAACGGTGGATAGGTCTGTCTCAAGAGTTATAGTAAGAATTGCCTCAATAAGATGCAAGGTAAAAAAGTAAGAGCTGATGTCCTGTTCCTGACAATTCCCGCTACACTTCAATTTTGTCTCATATTAGCTTATGGAAAGAGAATGACAAAGGAAAAGAGAGAAGCACAAGGTAATTTAATTTCCCCTATCCTTTCCCGTCCATTGAGTTAAAAGACAAAGCTATGGGTATCAAAATAGCTAACATCAAAACATTTTAAGTAATGATACTTATTTAATCCCTCATCACACCCTCAAAAATGAAGACTTTTCTCTAAAAATCTAAGAAAAATTTTAGAATAAATGTTCGATTTCACTTCCTATACCAACCACTCAAAGAAAATGACAGAAAGAAAGCTTAAAATCCACTGAAGATGTTGCTATTGATTCATCCTGTTATTCACCTACTCATAATTTAGGGTTCCTATTACTACCAACAGAAGTAAATTATTTGGCACACTATCTTCTAATGGAGCTGGCACCTCACTGGGCAAGTCTCAGGGCCTCAGTTTTTCCACTTGTAAAATGGGAGAGGTTGGAATTGGAATAAAAGATTTTTTAAACCCTTCTCTCTTCATGGCAAATAGATGGGGAAACAGTGGCAGACTTCTATTTTGGAGGGCTCCAAAATCACTGCAGATGGTGACTGCAGCCATGAAATTAAAAGACGCTTACTCCTTGGAGGGAAAGTTACGACCAATCTAGACAGCATTAAGCAGAGACATTACTTTCCCAACAAAGGTCCATCTAGTCAAGGCTACGGTTTTTCCAGTGGTCATGTATGGATGTGAGAGTTGGACTACAAAGAAAGCTGAGTGCAGAAGAATTGATGCTTTTGAACTGTGGTGTAGAGAAGACTTTTGAGAGTCCCTTGGACTGCAAGGAGATCCAACCAGTCCATCCTAAAGAAAACAGTCCTGAATATTCATTGGAAGAACTATGTTGAAGCTGAAACTCCAATTCTTTGGCCACCTGATGCGAAGAGCTGACTCATTTGAGAAGACTCTGATGCTGGGAAAGATTGAGGGTGGGAGAAGGGGACAACAGAGGATGAGATGGTTGGATGGCATCACTGACTCAATGGACATGAATCTGAGTAAACTCCAGGAATTGGTGAAGGATAAGGAGGTTTGGCGTGCTGCAGTCCATGCGGTCGCAAAGAGTTGGACATGACTGAGTGACTGGACTGAATTGAACTGAACAGAATTGAACACCTCTAACACCTTTTGTGTGTGTGTGTGTGTGTGTGTGTGTGTGTGTGTGTGTGTGTGTGTGTGTTGCTCAATCGTGTCTGACTCTTTGCAACCCTATGGACTGTAGCCCATGAGGCTCCTCTGTCCATGGGATTTCCCAGGCAAGAATACTGGAGTAGGTTGCCATTTCCTTCTCCAGGGGATCTTCCTGAACCAGGGATTGAACCCAGGTCTCCAGGATTGCAAGCAAATTTTTACCATCTGAGTCAACAGGGAAGCCCTCTAACACCTTATCTAATATAAACATCATTGAAGAATCAGCATATCAAGCAAATATAAGTATTTTCAGTGTCTGGGTACCTTCTTCATATATTTTATGATTTGACCTCTAGGTTTTATTGAACAGAAAAACATACAATCCATCATCTCTAAAGCAGAAGATAAACTTTTGTATATTAATCATGAATTCTTTGTACTCAGTCTCATAATGCCGGTGATATTAAATGATATTATATTAAGTGATAATCTGCCAATATTTTACTTAATTATTTTTACCTATTTAAACTTATTTTTATGTACTTAAGCTTATTTTATAGGTTAAGTAACATACTTAATGTTCTCTCTAGCCCAGTTATCCCTTAGATAGTCTTGGATATCAAACTAGTTGGAGTGGCTTCCTTGGAGTAGCTCTGTCCTTTGTTAACTTACTATATAGATTTTCTGAGACACTGGCCCTATCCATTGTTTTTACTTTCAAGTAATCTGCAAAACCACTGCAAGGGTCCTCGGACATTTCTGCTTCTCGTAATTCATCACTCTATTAACATTATCCTTTTATAGATATTTAGCATTTGTTTTATACTATATTTTAAGAAAAACTACATTCATACAAACACAATGTAAGTGAATACCCACTTATAAGAAAACATTTCACATAATCTACCAGGAACTTCATCTTGAAACTATCAAGATTTAATATACTCTTGAGATTCCTGTAATACCCAAGTTGGATCCCTTAATAACCATTCATCTTTGTCTATTTTCTATTTTTCTCTTTAAAAATCAATTCAACACTGTCATGTTCCATTCCCAAAAAATCTGAATTCAACCAGCCAACTATCCCTTCCCTGATCTCTGTCTTTCTCCTACTTGATCACATGTGTCTTCATGACAATAGGACTGAACCATGAATAAGTCCTTTTAAAGCTTCTGTTTTTAAGAAATCAATACAACTGTATTTAAAGTAACTGTTCTTTGCAAGAACTGCATTTTCTCCCCCAAAGCACTCTCAACTCAAGGAGGTCTAAACATAAATCTGGAAAAAGTTTAGGGAACAAAAGAAAAAATAGACACTTCATGCAAATTCTAAAACCAAAGCCAGATCCACCCCACACACATGCATACATATTCAACAGTGATTTGGTTTTGGTAGATGCTGTTTTGAACAGATCCTTAAGGGCAGGCATGTTTTTGACCCAGCACCTAACAAGGCATCTGGCACATACTAGGTGTTCAGTAAACGCAGGCTGAATGAAGAAGAACATGCAATATCACTGCCACTTGAGACCCACAGGAGTGACCAGCCAAGGGTTTGGCAATCAAATGGATGGACATACTGTGCGTGTGTGCTAAGGAGCTTCAGTCATATCCAACTCTTTGTGAACCTATGGACCACAGTCTGGCAGGCTCCTCTGTCCAGGGGATTCTCCAGGCAAGAATACTGGAGCAGGTTGCCATGCCCTCCTCCTGGAGATCTTCCCTACCCAGGAACTGAACCCGTATCTCTTGGGTTCCCTACATTGGCAGACAGGTTCTTTACCACTAGCACCACCTGGGAAGCCCAGGAATGGATACAAAACTACCCTCAAAGCTCATGAAGACTCAGAACACCACCAGAAGGGCAGACCACCAAGTTCAGTAACTGACATCATGTCAGTATCAGAAGTAACATACATCATGTCAGTCATCCCTAAAATTTACTTTAGTTCATTTTCTTGATCAAAGCTAATAAGTTCATTCTGAATCTCAAATCACTGAATATATCTATTCAGGGGATGTAAGGAATGTATAGCTGAAGCAGGGAATGTGGATAATCATACCTAAATAATAGAGGTTTATAGTCCTTTATTATGAGCTTCTTTTTTGGTAACTTCTGACTTTATTGGTAAGCAACAAGGTTTTTTTCTTGGGAGGTCTTTCTTCTCTCTGTCTTAAAGATGTTGCCACATTGTCATTCAACTGCTTTTGGAACTACCAGCAAGATGTTCTCCAAACCACTATGCCAAGGGAAAGCAATTTAACACACACACATACACGTATGCTTGTTTGTATTTGATTATTTGTGTTTGCTTGTTTCCCTGGCTTCTGTAAGTTAGTACAATTTTGGAAAATAATTTGGCAATTTCTGTAAGTTGAATATTCACACATCTTACACAATCAACAATTCTATACCTTGGTATTCACCCAAGGGAAGCACCTGCCCGTGTGCCCCAGGAATGAGCAAAGCAGCATTCTGCAATCTTCTTAAAAATGAAAAAAAAAAGGGGGGGGAGGGCTATTGGTAGGAGAGCAGGGAAAGTTTTTGTTACAGATACATGATGGAGTATTGTACAGCAGTGTAAGTCAATGAGCTACAGCTACATAAAACATAGACGAGTCCTAGTGACATAATGTTGAGTGGGGAAAAAGTCTCACACATCACCAGACAGTACGTGAGATCTTTTCTCAAAATCAAAAGCAAACTAAAAAAAGGTATTATTATTACTTAAGCTCTGCACTTAAACAACAACAACAAAAAATCCTCTTTTGAGAATTTGTGCTTTATCCTTCCATAGAGGACCACAAACTCCTACCTACTTACACATTAACCTAACTATAGAATTATGTATAATTCTATACAATTCTTCAACAATGCTACAGATATCCAACAATACATATTTCATCTTGGAAGGACCTTACCGTTCTTCTTGGAATAAAGTTAACTAACACAAGGTTAAAGCAATCTAAGGACAAGAAAACTTATTTTAAGCAATTCTGTAAAAGTCTAACAGAATCACATTTTACTATAGCCAAGGGACAGCTGATAAATCATCATAATCTGAAACTAAGATATCCCAAAAGGAATTCATCCACTGATTGTATAATTGAGCTATCAACATCAAAACTGAAAATATGAGCAAACCCTGGATTTTTTAGGCTTTCTAAAAGCAAAGATTTTAATTTCAAAATGCTGTGTTTCTACTTGGAGAAAAAAAAACCCACATTATTCTTAGGGGGAAACACATGACATTCTGGGTAAAAGAATGATAGGAATAATAGTCCACCTATCAGGGCCTTCCTTATAACCAAGGAGGGCTAGGCATATATATTCTCTATAGGTGATTATAGCCCAGTTACACTGCAGCTTCCCTTCGACCTTGGGAACTCTGCTCATTCTGAGTTACTGCGAGGTCTTCTGTTTCATTTATTATTAGTCTTTGTCTGCAATGCTGTAGCACTGGATAGGAATATCAACATTGCGAGGTCGCAGTACCTAAAACTGTAGAAATGCTTCCAAAAAACAAAAAAGGGAGGCGGGAGGGGGGAAAAACACTACCAAGAGGAAAATAAAGTTAATGATATTAAGATGGCCTATTAAATTATTTTACTTCTGGAGAGAGACCATATTTGTGAAATACAACTATCCGTTAACGTACAATTTTTAAATTTAAGAAAAGACAGTCAAGAAAAAAAATTGGTATTTGAGGGGGGGAAAATCACAATTTACTAAAACTAGTCCAGCGATTTAAAAATGGAAAATCGTATAGAGAAAAATCCTCTAGGACTTTGCATCCGGGAGAAAAAATCTGGCACCCCTGTGGGTTCACTTAGTTTCGTGTCAATTGCTTCACGTCCATTATGTAATGCTTTCCCCAGCTTTAAGTCTCTATGTTTAAGCTACCTTCAGGTATATAACAGAACTGCTACAAAATCAGTATCTGGCCATAACTTTCAAAAACAGCTCAAAAGATGTCATGCAGATATATCTGTATTCAGCAGAGGCATTTTTTCAAAAAAATGTGCTGGTGTCATTACTTCTCCCCGGCTTCCTCCCCAGGTCTCCCATCCCTTCCTCCCCAGCATCTCCGGCCACACGTTTTGCGGGCAGCTCCCGGTGGATGCAGGGGAAGCACGTCTTGACTGCAGTGCAAACCCTGTCCCGGTCTGAACCAGTGATGGCAGGCTCGGGCCCGGCCGGAGGTGTGAACGAAGGCTGCAGAGAAGGCTGCCGGAGAGCCAGCAGCGGGTGGCCAGGGGTGCCCGGAGAGGGCAGTCCGCAGTGCACGCGCACAATAAAACCCAATGCACAACTTCCCAGCCGCTCCTCTCGGCTCCCCAGCTTCCCAGAAAGGTGCGGCGTAGGCGTAAGCTGAAGCTGGAGCAGGCGCGGGCGCGCGGGTTCGGTTCTCCGCCGACAATTACATCAGTCCCTGTCCCTGCCCCAGCTTCCAACCCAGCAGCCGGGGCGCGGGGAGCATGCGGGCGGGAGAGCCGGGCGCCCGGAATTCCCCACTACGAGGGGGAGGGGAGGGCGGGGAGCGGGGACCATGACCCAGAAGCCCCCTCCCACCACGGCCGCGGGGCGGGATTGTCGTCGCCACCTCCCGCTCTCCAGCCAGGGGAACCCCCGTAAGGCTACGATGCCTCGGGGGCCCAAAGCCGGGCTGCCCGGCCGCGCGTCCCTGAGGGTCTTCGGCCCTCCGGCCGCGCACAATGCCCCAGGGCCGCGGTGCGGGCGCCGTCGTGCGGCTCCGGGTGTCCCCTCCGCAGCTAGGACACCTACCGGGAAGACAAGCAGCGGTGCAGCCGATGGTGCGCTGGCAGCGACGGGAGGCGGGAGACGGCCCCGGTGGACGGGCGCGCGGGCCGGCCGGGGAGCCGAGGCGCGGGCGCCGCCTGCGTGGAGCCGCGGTCTCTGGCACCCACAGCGGCGGCGGCGGCGGCGGCGCTGCGCCTCCAGTGGTCCGCGGCGCCGCAGCCCCTCCTCTCCCACGGGCGGGGCGCGCTGGCGGGGCGGCGCTCCCGGCTCCCCGCCCCCGGCTCCCGCTGGCTGGCGGAGCTGGAGTGGAACCGCCGTTCGCCGGACCCGCTGGACACCTTCTCCGAGCCTCCCGGAGAGCCGCTGGCTGGGCGCGCCGAGCCTCGGGACGCGCGGGGGTCTCACTGCCTGGGCTCACCCCCGGCCGGCCCCGGTGGGAACACCCCTGCTGTCCAGAGACCACAGCCGTGGAGCCCCGACCCCCCAAACCTGGGCCTCAGCGCCGTAGAGACGGCCCGGTTCGCCCTAGCTCCAGCCGGCGGAGGTGGACCAGCCCTGGCTCGCACGGGTTGGCCCAGATGGTCCCAGCGCACGGGGCCCGGAGAGCAGCCGCTCGAGCACCGTGGGAGAGTGGATTCGGAAGAGAACAGCAGCCCGGTCACCTCCCCGGGGACGATGCCCAGCCCCTGTCTCGGCCTTCATTCAGGTGATCAGTAAACAGACAGCACTGTGTTTGCCTGCTCCCGGCCGTCCCTGACCCTCGCAAGCAAAAAGTTCTCAGGCCCGGAGAAGCACCTCACTAGGACCCTTCCCACCCTCTTATATTCTTCTGCTCTTAAACCGTTCCCAGCCTGTGCCAGGGCTGGTTAACGTAAAGGCAAATATGCTAGTAAGGACGGGGGGATTTCTTCTGTGGATGACTGAGGAAATATCCTAAGTATCTCAAGACATTTCTGTCATCACCATCTTCAGGAGAAAAAAATCCCAAGAACACGGACTGTCACAGGAGCTACTACAGATGCAGCGCTGGAGTGCTTTGTGGGGCTCTCTGGGGTTCCGGACTGGATGAAGGAGGGTAGCGATGCCTTTAAAAATTTAAGATAGTGCTACTCACAGAGGCAATTCTGATGGCATTTCACCGTTCTCTGTGCTGATTAAAAAAAAACAAAAAACCCTTGTTTTGCTACGAAACATAATCATATATACTCATTCTTGCACAATTTCTCTCGACTCTCCAATCTCACTTTTCGGTTTAGCAACTTCCACCCTAACATCATTCTCATATCCTCCTATCAAAAAATAATAGGTGCTGGACCCTGTGACGTGTCAGTTTCACCTTAACTCCTTCCCTATGAAGAAATTCTCCTCAAGGAGACAACTGGGGTGCTGACCTTCACTTGACCATCACCACATTTTCACCCCTTTCATCTGGATTTTATTGATTAAAAACTCTACTGAAATGGCTCTCTCTCTCTTAGGAAAAAAAATGGTAAATCCCATATATAAGAAAATACAAGAGTGAAAGGTGAGAGAGCACACACAGAGTAGTTAACCTAAAGAAATGTTCAAATATTTTAAGGGAACCTTTAGTAGCAGAGAACCATAAGCTATCAGGGAGGGTAAAGGGACCCAGGTCAGCTCAGCNTGAAATGGCTCTCTCTCTCTTAGGAAAAAAAATGGTAAATCCCATATATAAGAAAATACAAGAGTGAAAGGTGAGAGAGCACACACAGAGTAGTTAACCTAAAGAAATGTTCAAATATTTTAAGGGAACCTTTAGTAGCAGAGAACCATAAGCTATCAGGGAGGGTAAAGGGACCCAGGTCAGCTCAGCCCCTCAGTCGTGTCCGACTCTTTGCGACCCCATGAATCACAGCACGCCAGGCCTCCCTGTCCATCACCAACTCCCGGAGTTCACTCAGACTCACGTCCATCGAGTCAGTGATGCCATCCAGCCATCTCATCCTCGGTCGTCCCCTTCTCCTCCTGCCCCCAATCCCTCCCAGCATCACAGTCTTTTCCAATGAGTCAACTCTTCACATGAGGTGGCCAAAGTACTGGAGCTTCAGCTTTAGCATCATTCCCTCCAAAGAAATCCCAGGGCTGTTCTTCAGAATGGACTGGTTGGATCTCCTTGCAGTCCAAGGGACTCTCAAGAGGCTTCTCCAACACCACAGTTCAAAAGCATCGATTCTTTGGCGCTCAGCCTTCTTCACAGTCCAATTCTCACATCCATACATGACCACAGGAAAAACCGTAGCCTTGACTAGATGGACCTTAGTCGGCAAAGTAATCTCTCTGCTTTTCAATCACACCCTAAATCTCATGTTTTACCTTAAGAACACTTGTATGCTTTCAATCTATCCCATAGTATCTCTGTTGTATTTTATTTAGTTAGTTATTGGCAGCTGTGCAGCTTGTGGGATATTAGTTACTGGATCCTCGGCAGTGAAAACACAGAGTACTAACCACTGAACTGTCAGGGGATTTCTCATTTTATTATTTAAAAATAGGTTTTAAATATTAGGGGGCAAGTGTCCTACATGTCTTGTTGATTAATGATCAAATAAGCTGTGAGGGCACTATACTCATCCATTTGGGGATATGGGTGAAATGAAGAGAGCTGACATGGAATAATATAAAGGCAGGTTTTCCAGTCTGTGTATCACAATATTTTGAAAACTTAGACTGGCATATATATGTAAATATGAGTAATAGGCTTTTCGCTGCTTTCTGAGCTATGACAGGGTTATTGCTCAGAAGTTGCCAGAAAGCAATGTTTTCATTAAGCGTACTCTTGTTGAGAGATTAGGTCACAAGTCATATGTTGGCAAAACGGATCTCTGTTTCCTGATTCAGTCCTTTAGTATGAACAGGTTAGTTCATAGACTTTTTCAGTGAAAGAAGATAAAGATATTCTTAAATACTTGTATTAATGCCATAATTTCAGGATACGGAAACAAACTAGAATCATAGCCCTCACCACCAATTCTTTTCATATCACTCTCACACTTTATTTTCATTGCAGTTTTTCTACATGTATAATTTTAGCTGGGATTTCTTAGGCATACTGAAAAGCTAATGCTTCAGTGAAAGATGCTATCCCAGGGCATCAAGAGTGAGGGAAAAAACACGTGCAACAAAGAACAGGAAGCAAATACATGGTGGTGTATTGCCAGCCTGGTCTGTGCTTCATGACCCTGAGGAGATGTAGCCAGTTCCTTGGCCACGTGATGTGTCTATAAACAGTTCCGTTCAGTTGCTCAGTCATGTCAAACCCTTTGCAACTCCATGGACTGCAGCATGCCATGACTCGCTGTCTGTCACCAGCTCCCGGAGCTTCATCAAACTCATGTCCGTCGAGTCAATAATGCCACCCAGCCATCTCATATTCCATCCCTTCTCCTCCTGCCTTCAGTCTTTCCCAGCATCAGGGTCTTTCCCAGGGAGTCAGTTCTTCCCATCAGGTGGCCAAAACAGGCTCTATAGAAAACATGTGTGGAAGCTGTCTATTAAAGCAAAGACCAAAAAAGAAATTTGCCTGCAAGCTCCCTCCCAAGTCCTGTCCCCCACTGGTCAAAAGTTATTGGGCTGGTGGTTAATCCTCCCAGCTTCCAAGTTGAGTCATCTGATCCATTTGGTAAAAAGAAACAAACCCCACCCTCTGCAGCCATGGTATGGATTTCTGCAGGAGTGTTCTCTAGGCAAATTGGTTATTCTGGAAACTCGTAGGTTTGTGTTTGTCTGGGTGGAGAAAGCTGAAGTTGCCTGAGGTTTGAGTTTCGTTTAAACAGAAGTGAAGCAGCAGCCATTCAACTCTGCAAGTTGTAATTGGTTAGATGTAGCAAAAGACAAACGTCTGGATGTAAGAAAGTTCTTGTTTCACGCTTTTCTGTCCTGTGTTCTCCTTGGCCAAACAACTGTGACAAAAGTCAGGCTAATGGACTATTCATAGAAACTCAGAGGTGGGAATCATAAAGACCCCGCCACTTTTCCATAGACATCTATACTGGTCGTCCATGTGGTCCTGCCACGGCAGCTGAATGTGCCTCGCTTCCAGACTTCCCTACAAGCTCAGACTCCTTTGCTTATGTCAGGGCTGGCCTCTGATCTTTCAACAATCACTTTTCAGTCTCTTAATTACCCACCTCTTCCCACAAGTGTGGAAGTCTAATTCTTTAACATTCTCAGAGGGCTTCTGCTTCCCTGATCAAACCACATTGTTGAGGGCTTAAATCGGTGGCTGCTCTGCTCCGTGAGTCACTGGAGGGGCGGGGAGGGTGGCAGTTGAAGCAGTTGAGGCATATCTCGGAGACCCAGAGAAATGTGAAGCCAAGAGAAGCTGGGGAGGTACTCTAGCCATGTCCTATATAAGCAACACTAATATTTATAATTTGCTTAGTGTTTGTTCGTTAAGAGTGTTCAGCCTTGAAAATATTTTTAGTATTGCTACATTATTCACTACTTTTATACTAAATTAACCTAATTTAGTGAATCACTCCCACATTATCAAAATGAACAATGGCTCATTTTACCTTTGTTAAAACATCATTTTGGTTCCTTGAATGGAAAACAATAAATCAATTCTCAGTTAGAAAATTATGACTAGTATCTTTCCCCATCTATGGAAGTATCCTATCCATGTATAAAATTGAGCATAAAGATGAGCAATCCCTTTGTAATTTACTCTTTGTAGAGTAAGGGTTTTGTTTTTGTTTTTTACAAATTTACAATTTTATAATACAAAAAGAATATAGTGAGAAAATCAAAAGGCAAACTCTTTGAAATAATGAATTCTTGCAGAAAGGGTGCAATGTTACCTTGTGCTTCTAGGGTGAGGGGCTTTGATCTATCCTTAACTGAAATTTGTTTGTCTGTCAGACTTGGTGCTGCTTTTGAATATGTGCATACACTTTCTTACACCTTCAATTTCTACAATGTTTCATAAAAATCAATGCATTGTTGAAACTTTATTAGTAAGAATATTGCTCTCAAGAACTCCTATGTGGAATATTAGTGAATATTTTATAATAATTACAAATGCAATATAACCTTTAAAAGTTGTGAATCATTACATTGTCCATCTCTAACATATATTATTGTATGTCAACTATACTTCAATTTAAAAAAAGAACTGCTGTATAAACATCTGACAAATTCAGAAGCTTAACCCCCATATCCCAAACTCCAATTTAGTTCCAAACCCTCCTTCCCCACGTTGTTGTGATCTGTTCAGATGACTTGCTGATCCAGACCTCAGAATATTATCTCCACTTCAGAGTGAACCATTCATTCTGAGCGCTTATCAGATGCCTACAAAGGATTGAGAATTGGATTTTGTTGAGATTATAAGTTGTAGGGATTGAAGTGGTTTTGGTACCAGATTCATTTATTTAATAAGTATTTATTGAGTGTCTGCTGTTTGTTAGCCATTATTTTTGGTGTTTGAGATATGAGTGAGCAAAACGTAGCTGCCCTCATACAGCTTACATTCCAGTGGAGGGAGACAGACAGACAACTATAGACCAAATAGATTAGTAAGTTGCATGATGTATTAGGAAGCCATCAAGTGATATGAGCACATTAAGACAGACGGAGGTGGGCAGCCAAGTCACTGTACAGTAAGCTCCCCACATAGGAATCCTCAAGTTGAGAATTTTCAACCATGCAAACGTGCTACTACCAAGACATCACTGGATCATTCCCCCCTCCACCAAGAGGGTACAGAGAATTGAATCCAGCAAGTACCAGAACCATGCCATCTGCATCAGGCATGAGTGAAACTGCAGCTTGCCCTGTCCCCTACTGCTGAAGTCCTTTAGCCCTCTCATCTCCTACTTCCTCGTCCTCCTCCAGCCTGTAAGTTCTTTCATGTCTCCTTGATGCCAGCCCTTGTACTGTACTACTGTACTTTTCAAAGTACTGTACTGTAGGATAAAAAATGTTTTCCTGATTTTTTGTGTTTGTTTTTATGTATTATTTGTGTGGAAAGTATTATAAGCCTATTACACTACAGTACTATGTAGCTGACTGTGTTAATTGGGTACCTAGGCTAACTTTATTGGACTTATGAACACACTCCTGGAAGGAGATTCATTCCTATGTCAGTGACTTATTATATTAAAGAATGTAGTCAGTCTAGGTCTCATTGAGTAGATGGCATTTGAGGAAGGATCTGAAGGGGATGAGGAAGTTAGTCTCGCAGATGTGTGGGCATGGGAGGTTCCCACCCCAGTCAGAGACCAGCCACTACAAAACCTTGGGAGTGGGCATGCCTGGTATGTTCCAGAAAGGACAAGGAGGCCAGAGTGGCTGGAACAGAATGAGCATGGGAGTATGAGGAGAGAGAGGTAATGGGGCCTGAATTACAGAGGGTCTGTAGGCCACTGTGAGCACTTTGGCTTTTTTCTGAGTGAGATGAGTGCCAGTCACAGGTGTAGGCAGTGGAGTGAAATGATTTGACTTGTTTTAAGAGCTGCTCTGGCTGCTGTGTCAAGAATAGGTGCTAGGGGGCAAGGTTGTAAGCAGGGGGGAAGCTGTGCCATCATTCAAGTGAATGATAAAGTGGGTCAGCCAGAAGGTAAGAAGGAGTTGAAATTAATCTGCATTTTAAAGGTAGAGCTGACTGGATATTTTGATGGGTTGGATTGTACTTACTGATAAGTGTTTGCATGAGTTATGATTGACTTATTTCCATTGTACCCTTTACTTGTTGGTGAGGCTGTGGGAGGAAACATGGGGTCCTGCTGTCTCCGGATATTGGGGCCTGCTGATCACTGGCTAAGATCTTAACGCTTGAGAGTGACCGTTACCAGTGCTCATACCACTTCTTGCCCAGCAACACAGCAGTACTCCATTCGCTGGGCTTTCATAAAACACACACACAAACACAGATGCTCAAAACAGACTGTCGGGCATAAACACGACAGACCCGTTAGGAACACAAAAATTTAAAATGAAGTCTCCCTTCAAAATTGTTGAATAAAATCAGCAAAAGGGAATCCACTTTGCTTAATAGCTAAGGGCCTAATTTGAAAAACAAGACTTAGCTGTAATTGAACTCAGACCCAGAACATACTTTCTCAGCCCACAGGCCCTTTGGGAGGACTCAATCCTAATAAAAGTGTCCCTGTTATTATTTGAGGGCTCCTTCCTCCCCAGAGGGGCAAAGGGAACTAACTCAAGTTTCCTGATGGACACAGATGCTAAGGAAGTTGAAAGTTCCCTAAGGATAATTAGCATAGTGAAGGATGCTGCTAAACTGAGGCACTTGATATCCTTCCAATTCTCTGAGAGGGTCATTTCTCAGTGTTTATCTCTAGATTTTCTTCTATTACAAAGAATAGGGCATGTGCCATAAGTGTGGTGAGATAATTTAGGCAGTGCCCAGACATGTATTTTAAAGCAATTGAATTATAGAGTTAGTATTGCTTTTTTCTTTTTTTTTTTTGGAGGATTTGCCTCAAGAAGCAAGACTCAATTTGGTGATTATATGTTTTTAATATCTCCCTGTAACACTTGAAAATGTCCAGTTTTAACAAAGAGCAAGCAGACCCCAGGCTCAGAGCCTTTAATCCTGGTAGGATGGCTCCAGAATTTAATGACATTTTATGTTTGTTGATTTTCACTACACTTAATTTTAGAGTTATATTCTGTTTGTAGCTTGTGATATAAAGTTTGTTCATAAAATGCATTCATTTAAGAATATTTTTAAAAGAAAGTCTATTTAAAACATACTAGATAACAAATACTGTAGATGGTACATCAGTATGCCTCTCCCAAAAGTCAGAAAAGTAGTAAGATAACAACGGAAATTGAGCAAAAAAACCCCAAAACAAACAGTAAATTGGAAAGAGAAAAGTCAGAAAGGCTGAGATTCTAAGCCCAATCTTTCCTAGCTTTTTGACTTTGAACACGTTTCTGAACCTCTGTCTAAGTCTCGGGTTCTTTTTTTTTATAAAAACATTTCCCAAACCTAGTAAGGTTGTTGTAAGGATTATTACAGTAACATTTTACAAGAGCTTCCTATATAGAAGGCTCTAGGCAAATATTACTTGGGTTATCTCTGTTTTCCAAAAATCCTCCTTGGAGATGAATCACAATGTCATGATTTTCATGAAACTTTGCTGATCCCCGCTAGATTTGAAAGTGATCCTAATGTCCACCCAGTGCTTCCTGTGTTCTTCCTACAGTCAGCTGGACTTGCCTCGTTCCCTATCTTCAGCCTGCCGACAACCACCCGGAGGCCTTGGACTTACCGGGGCACAGCCTGAGAATCTGTATGCACAGAAGATATTGTCCCTAAACAGAATCACAACCTCACACATAATATGACCTACAATTTTCCAAATGTATGTGGATGCTCTTGTGGTTAATAAAACAGAATTCATTTAAAAGTATGACTAAGATCATAGTAGGTTTTAGTTATGACGGTTTTCTTCTCAATGAATGGTATACTAATTAGCCCACGATTTTTTGTTTGCTTGCTTTTACAGCAATATTGAGTCTTTGCACTGAAAGTAGTAGGAAACACTAGATTAAATGGTCATCAAAAGCATCATCTGCCCTCGGCTTATGCTGTCAAAGCTGGTGTCAAGGTAGATTTACATTGGTAAGATTCTTAAGATTGTACCATAATATCAAACTAGCTCATGAGATGTAAGTATGTCTTATCTGATATACAATACAGAAAAAAAGAGCTATGTAGTAGTGTTAGGTGTAAGCAATACCAAAAGCAGCAGTATGTATTGCTACACAGATTATGTGGCATTATTCAGATATAACATTTCATTTTCTCATTACACGGCCACTTTGTGAAATACACAGGTAAGATTTTGATTTGACATAACAGGAAACTGAGGCACTGAGAGATTGTGACTTGCCCACTGTCACATTTATTAATGGAAGCTCTAGAACTCTGTTTTTGGCCTTGAGCATCTATCCATTTCCTGGGCAAGGTACACTGTCCTAGAGAACTAGGAAGGTATACAAATGGAGGCCTGATACCATATGTATTAATAGAAATAATCAAAGGTTATAAATCAAACAGTTTAATGAAATATTTTCTGGTCTACCTTGACAACTGTTTTGTTGTGACTACCTGGACGGTATTCAGAATTTTTAGATTCCCTAGTTCTAACCAGATGACTTGGCAGTGGATGAAGATACACCCAGGCTGGTACCTGTGCCCTGCTCCTCTTCTCTCCCCCTTCCAGCTCTCACCCACTCTGAGAGGGTCTTCATGCTCATGCAGGAGGACAATCCAGCCCCCACATCTAAGCTCCATCCTTACTTTTCTCAAGCAGCTGCTCCTTGGCACCAGGGTCCTGATACTCCGGAGTGTGGTGCAGAAGAGGGGCAAAGGCTCTGGTGGGCATGCCAGCTGGGTCCTGCACATCCCATGCCTCAAGGGGAGCATGTGGCTGAAGGAGGATCACAAAGGACCTCTAAAGTGCGAGGTCCAGAGCTACGGCTCCCTCAGCTAACACAAGGACAGTTCTGAACTGTACATATATTTACTGTTCAACCGTTAAGCATTTCCTGGATAGAAAAACCTGTCAAATCAGTTCCTCATAGATGTGAAACCTCACAATCTTCTTACTTTATTCTTAAGCTCTATTCCATAATCATAAGACTGTAAAAATATTCAAGTCACTACATATGTCTTAACTTCCAAAACAAAAACTATTGTTTTATATTGGTTTGGAGATATTAATAAACAGTGGTAGTCAAATTCGTCAACATAGAGAAAATCAACATTTACAGAGAGGAAATTAGAAGTTATTCATAAGATCTAGATTTCTTTTTTCAAAACCTAAGTCACATACTAAACAGATGGAGACCAAGTTCCCTTTAGGGACAGAAGCCTTGACATCTGAAGGCTAAATGTATGTAGATGAGTGAAACAATATACCCTACTGCCCAGGCTTTTACTGAAGAGGCCGAGAAATAAAAGTCAAGATTGGGGGGAGGGCCTGGGTCTGTCTCACAGAAATACTTCTCTAATTCAGTTCAGTCACTCCTCTGTGTCCGACTCTGCAACCCCATGGACTGCAGCATGCCAGGTCGCCCTGTCCATCACCAACTCCCCAGGTGTTCTCATTTGGATTCCCTTGACTTATCCACACCTGACTCCCAGGAATTCTAGCCCAAACACAACATTCTCTTCTTTGGTTCCATTCAGCAGAGCTGTCACCCACGGACATTTCCAAAATATCTTCACTAGACAGTATGGGGAAATAACTAGACAAAATTAAGGATAACTTAAATATGGCCTTACTTCTAGGATAGGGTTCCTGGTTCTGAATTAATGAACTATATATTAACACTACAGGTTATCACTTTCCAGGTAGCTTTCCACAAGGACTTCCTGCCTCTCTCTCGGCTGGGGCAGGGGGCAGGGGTGGGAGCTCTGCCTCCATTTCACCTTCCCAGCTCACCAGGAACAATTTAATCATCCATTTGTTTCTGTCCTGTGAATGAGCATCACATACAGAGAAGCATATTCATAGATTCCTCTGGATTCCCTCACAGAGGCCCTGATTTCAGCTGGAAAGAAAAGTTTCTTGAAAAATTGATGCTTTTATTGATTTATTAATAGATAAACTTCACTGCTCAGCTCTCTCTGCAGAGGAAGAACTCAGAAGAGACCCTTTTCCCTTCCCCAATAGCAGCACAATGAACTCATCCATTATCAGCTCTCAGGAGGATATACTGACCATAGAACAATGTGTGAGCATTAGCAGAAACATAGTGTAGCCCAAATGAGTGTTGCCTTAAAATAGAAGAAAAGGGAATTCTCTCAATCACTGTGGCCAGGGAAGACATTTAATATTATTATGAAGAAAGTGTTATCAATTCAGTTCAGTTCAGTCGCTCAGTCGTGTCCGACTCTTTGAAACCCTATGAATTGCATGCCAAGCCTCCCTGTCCATCACCAACTCCCAGAGTTCACTCAAACTCATGTCCATCAAGTCGGTGATGCCATCCAGCCATCTCATCCTCGGTCGTCCCCTTCTCCTCCTGCCCTCAATCTTTCCCAGCATCAAAGTCTTTTCCAGTGAGTCAGCTCTTTGCGTCAGGTGGCATAAGTACTGGAGTTTCAGCTTTAGCGTCAGTCCTTCCAAAGAAATTCCAGGGCTGATCTCCTTTAGAATGGACTGGTTGGATCTCCTTGCAGTCCAAGGGACTCTCAAGAGTCTTCTCTGACACCACAGTTCAAAAGCATCAATTCTTCAGGGCTCAGCTTTCTTCACAGTCCAACTCTCACATCCATACATGACCACTGGAAAAACCACAGCCTTGACTAGATCAACCTTTGTTGGCAAGTGTTATAACCCTCCCTTTTTTGATCAATTGGAATAGACTTTCAAAATGGAATACAATTTAGAACTGCACTTATCAATATAGTATGCGCTAGTTACACTCAGTTATTTAAATTTTTATTGACATTAATTAAAATTAAATAAAAAATTTAAATTGAATTCCAGAGTTGCATCAGCCATCTTGTAATGTTCAGTAGCCACATGTGGCTTATGGCTACTCTATTGAACAGTACAGAATGGATCATTTTCACCATCAAAGCAAGTTCTATAGGACAATGGTGATCCAGAAGGTATTCTTACTGCTAAAAAGGAATAGAATTTACAGTGTTTTGCCTGGTACCACAGTCTTGGGCAGAACACAAAACACTCAGGAATAAGATTAAAAACTGAGGGCCTCAAAGATAGAAAAGGAAGGAAGCTTAGCTTTTGTGTTTGTTTGTTTACTATCTAACAAGTTTCAGGACATTTTGAAATATTTTGGAAGGACGCACCACAACTGATGAATAAGAAAAAGAAAATCTACGCTGAAGTGAATTTTTTTTTTTTAGTTTGTTTTGCTCTACAATACTGTATTCATCTTGCCATACATGGACATGAATCAGCCACGAGTGTATATGAGCTTCCAGTCCCGACCCCCTCTCCCCCCTCCCACCCCACACCATCTCCCTGGATCATCCCCATGCATCAGTCCNTGGTGACTGCAGCCATGAAATTAAAAGACGCTTACTCCTTGGAAGAAAAGTTATGACCGACCTACATAGCATATTCAAAAGCAGAGACATTACTTTGCCAACTAAGGTCTGTCTAGTCAAGGCTATGGTTTTTCCAGTGGTCATGTATGGATGTGAGAGTTGGACTGTGAAGAAGGCTGAGTGCCGAAGAATTGATGCTTTTGAACTGTGGTGTTGGAGAAGACTCTTGAGAGTCCCTTGGACTGCAAGGAAATCCAACCAGTCCATTCTGAAGAACAGCCTTGGGATTTCTTTGGAGGGAATGATGCTAAAGCTGAAGCTCCAGTACTTTGGCCACCTCATATGAAGAGTTGACTCATTGGAAAAGACTCTGATGCTGGGAGGGATTGGGGGCAGGAGGAGAAGGCGACGACAGAGGATGAGATGGCTGGATGGCATCACTGACTCAATAGCCGTGAGTCTGAGTGAACTCCGGGAGTTGGTGATGGACTGGGAGGCCTGGCGTGCTGGGATTCATGGGGTCGCAAACAGTAGGACACGACTGAGCGACTGAACTGAACTGAACTGAACTGAGAAGTACTTATAAATTTGGAGATTCAATAAAGTTTTCAGGATATTATGTCCTGTTTTAACATCAAAGACCCCAGATTATAATTGAAAGAGATGTGATAGGCACTTGGAAGCAATATTCAAGGGTGAATGATCACATCTGGAGGTGATGGTTGGGGTTGGCGGAAGGAATTGAGAATGGCACCCTCCATTCTCTCACTTTTCTGGCTTTGAAAATCGTCGAGAATTCAATGCACAAAGCAGTCATTTCAAAAAAAGACCAAGAGGTGGACAGGTTTAGACTCCTCAGACTGTCCTGTCAGTAGTTATTTACACAGTTGTCTTCAGTGGAGATGTCGGCAGTCCCAGCAGGAGGATCGTGGTGCCTTCTGGTGTCTGGTCCTCTAGAATTCCCCTTTCCCCTGCCTCCAGGTCTTAGGGACTCTGGTGTGCTTTCTCTCATCAAGTGACATTAGACCCACAATGACACTGAAAACAAAAAGTTTAAAATCTTCCTCCCCTCCTTCACTTCCCTCCCCACTTTTCTGTTCTCTCTTCCCATGTTTTTCACTCCTTTTTATTGTGTTCCGGTTGTTATTTTCATTCTTCCTTTCATTCAACACACATTTCCTGAGAGCCTTCATAAGCCAAGTACTGTGCTAGTCCTGATCATACTAAGATGAGTAAGACGTGAAACTCACAGTTCTTTGAGGAACTGACAGTTTCAAAAAGAAAAGTGTAAATTGATAATTTCTCAACCCCTTTCATTTTCATTACTTGCTTTGTTATCGTTGATGATGTATTTTATTTTAGTAGTCTAAATTTGTTTTTGAAATATAGAAGTATAAGTCATAAACACAGTGAACATATTTGTAATAACAACAAATGCTCAAAGCTGGCCTTATCCCTAATCAACTCTTTTATTACATATTATTTTAGACATTTCAACCCAATTTCACCAGAGGTCTGATTTGTGATTAACATAGTATCTTAAGTAAGAATATGCCAGTTATGATATATTTCAATAATCATTTATAATTTATTTATAATTAAATAAGAAACATCGACTGCTATACTCATTATCATCATAAATTAGTTATCTTTCCTTTATCTGGGAAATCATTATCTTTTTATGCCAATGTGTAGTTTAATATATTGCTCACTTAAAATCTGTTAATTTTGTCTTATATTTAGAGGAAGTACAATTTCTAATAATACTATAATGAAACTGATCCAGAGCAGAATGGAGACATCAAGAAAATCTGACTTTTATTCTCCTGTTCCATTATAGGCACTCTGAGACGCTGGAGATTTTTTTTCCTTTATCTCTTTTTCCACAAGTTAATTTACATTAACCATTATCACTGTTTCATGGCTTTGAAGGTTTACGTCCTCAGAATCAGGAGTTAAATAATTTGATGTATTTAAAAAAAAAAATTTTAACCAAGTTTATTTCTGACATATAGAAGAGTATTAATATCAAATTATTTTAAAAATTATAAGCACTTGTTAAGTGCTTAACAAGATAACAGAAATTTCCTTGACATAAATTTGGTTTCATTTTTAAGGAAGTAAATTAATGCATTAACTTTAAATATAACATTTATTTAGCAATAGCAGTAGATGAACCTTTATTTCATTTAACACTAAATTATATAATTTGGTTTCCTACCACAGGGGTTTAAAATCATGTTACTTTTTTAAAAAGTCTGATTTTCTTAGTGACAAAAAGCTCTGTTCATCAGAAAACACACTTTTTATTCATAGAAACAGATGGTTTGTAATATTTGACCTCAGAGATGATAGAATTGAAAAGTACATGAACAAGAGTATAAACATAAATTTTGAAATGCTGCAGGTAAATATACAATTCCTAGTTAAAAACTCTCTTCAAATAGAGTACACCCCTCATCAAATACCAGGCTTTGTCTTTAGACAATGAACCTGAAAGAAGATAGGCAGCTTGGAACGAAAAAAATCATTTATCAGAGTCGTTTGCTTCTCTTTCATATCTCTTTTGCAAAAGAGGAGAAAAATAAGACATCAGGGAATGAAGAATTTAAAATCTAGTAATCAAGGTTTCAAATGTATATTAGATACAACTATTAAGGCTTCTTTGTGTAGCAGAAACACACTGAGTTGGCTACCGAGTCCACAGTGATTCTATAAGTGGTCATATTTGTCCTCCTCACACATTCATTTGGGGAAGCTGTTCATCCTCTTTATGCTCTGAATGGGAGGCGACATATGGTTATACAGTAACCCCCACCTCCCCAAAGGACATGAAAATGGAACAAGATGAGTAAATCACACTACACCCTTTTGGCCATTGTGACGGGTCCAGGGGATGGGTGTATGATTCAGTCTGTGCCAATCAGTGTCCTTTCCTGAGATTTTCCAAGCTGGGGTTAAAAGGAAGCACTATTTCTGTTTGGTTAGTAAGCTATAAGGATGAGCTTGGATGCATCAGGGATCACGTTTCTAGTTTTATGTGTATAGCATAAAACCAGGCCCCAAATCATATAGCTAATGACTAAAGAGAAGCAGACTCAAGATGTGGAAAGAGGAAGACGGAGAGGCAGGCAGAGAAAAATGATTTATCATCTCACACTCATCAGGATTGTTACCATAAAAAACAAGTAAAACAGAAAATAATAAGTGTTGGCAAGAATGTGGAGAAATTGGAACTCTTATGCACTGTTGATGGGAATGTAAAATGGTGCAGCCACTATGGAAAAACAGCATGGCAGTCCCTCAAAAATATTAAAAATAAAATTACCATATGATTCATTAATTCTACTTATGAGTACATGACTAAAGGAGCTGAAAGGCTTCCCAGGTGGCTCAGTGATAAAGAATCCACCTTCCAATGCAGGAAACACAGGAGATGTGGGTTCGATCCCCGTGTCAGGAAGATCCCCTGGATGAGGAAATGGAAACCGACTCCAGTATTCTTGCCTGGAAAATTCCACGGACACAGGAGCCTAGCAGGCTACAATCCTTGAGGTCCCAAAGAGTAAGACGTCACTGAGAGGCTGAGCACACAGGCATATACATACAATGGAATATCCGGTCTTAAAGTGGATAGAAATTCTGACACATGGTACAACATGGTTAAACTTGAAAATGTTATGCTAAACAAAATAAGCCAGCCATGAGAGGGCAAATTATGATTCCATTTATATAAGGTACCTAAAGTAGTCAAATTCATAGAAACACAAAGTGGTTGCTAGGGGCTGGGGGAAGAGGAAAATTATATAATGCCAATAGTTTCATAAATTAGTTATCTTTCCTTTATCTGGGAAAGCATTATTATCTTTTTATGCCAATGTGTAGTTTAATATATTGCTCACTTAAAATCTCATGTTAATTTTGTCTTATATTTAGAGGAAGTACAATAAATTGCAAAATGTATAAGTTATGACTATATGCAAAATGATGTGAATATAATAATACTGAAATGTATACTTAAAAAGTGGTTAAGATGTGAATTTTATCAGTGTTTTACCACAATTAGAAAATTAAGCAGTTCTTAAAATTATTAGAATATTGGTACAAATCTATCTAATGTAAGCATAATGTCAAAAGTAAAAGATGTAACAAAATGTCTGTATATACAAAGAATGTGTTAATGCTGGTTTTCTGTTGCTCTTGACATTATGGTTACTTTTTAAATCTTTAATATATTAAACTATTTCTCTGTAATGAACATTATTGATTGGCATAATTAGAAAATTTGGTAAGTAATTTTTAGTTAGGAAAAATAAGATACCAGTTTTTTTCCTTCATTTTGTAAAAATGTTATGAAATTCAATGTTGGGGAAGGTATGTAAACAGATACTTTTATACATTGCTCATTGGAATATCATTTGGTACAGCCTTTCTGGAAGCAACTTAGTGACATATATCAAAAGCCTGAAAAACATACACATTCTTTGATCCAGTTAGTCCACATCTGAGAATTTATCTTTGTGAAATATGCCCATAGCCCAAATGTTCAGCTATAAACTCGATCTCTGATGATTTTGGTGTCGTTCATAATAATAAGAAATTGAAGACAAACTAAAAGTCCAACAAAAGTTAATGGTTTTAAATAAACTGTGGTCATATCTACAATAGAATACTTGTTTAAAATTTTTGATGGCTTTACACTGCTGTGTTGGTTTCTGCCATACAATAATGGCATGAATCAACACAGGTATACGTATGTCCTGCCGCCCTGAACCTCCGTCCCACCCCCTAGGCTGTCTCAGAGCGCCAGGTTGAATTCCCTGTGTTGTTCATCAACTTCCCACCAGCTCTCTGTTCTGCATATGGTAATGTGTATGTTTCAACATTACTCTCTCAACTTGTCCCACGTTCTCCTTACCCCTGCTGTGTCCACAAGGCTATTCTGTATGACTGCATCTCTATTCCTGCCCTGCAAATAGGTTCATCAGCACCATTTTTGTAGATTCCATTCATATCTGTTAATATAATTGTTTTTCTGATTTACTTTACTCTGTATAACAGGCTCTAGGTTCATCCACCTCACTAGAACTGATTCAAATTCATTCATTTTAATGGCTGAGTAATATTCCATTGTATATATTTAACCCAATTTCTTTACTCATCTCATTCATCTGTTCATAGACATCTAGGTTGCTTCCATGCCCTAGCTATTGTGAATAGTGTGGCAATGAACATCACGGGTACGTGTGTCTTTTTGAATAATGGTTTTCTCAGGGTATATGCCCAGCAGTGGGATTGCTGGGTCATTTGGTAGTTTAATTCCTAGTTTTCTTTCAAAAAGAAATCTCCATACTGTTCTCCATGGTGGCTGTATCAATTTACATTTCCACTAACTATGCAAGAGGGTTCCCTTTTCTCCACATTCTCTCCAGCATTTACTGTTTGTAGATTTTTTGACGAAGGCCATTCTGACTGGTGTAAGGTAATAGCTCATACAATAGGATGTGTGTGCTAAAGTCACTTCAGTCTTGTCCAACTCTTTGCAACCCTATAAACTGTAGCCTACTAGGCTCCTCTGTCCATGGAATTCTCCAGGCAAGAATACTGGAGTGAGGTGAATGCCCTTCTGCAGGGGCTCTTATCTTCCCAACCCAGGGCTCAAAACTGCATCTCTTACATCTCCTGAATTGGCAGGCAGTTTCTTTACCACCAGCAGGTCCTTCTTTGGGAAGCCCCAGACAATAGGATACTTTATAGCTATTTAAAACTACGTTGCAGAATAATAAAAACATGGAGTAATAATCATGTTATATAAATTAAAAATAACTTTTAAAATCAAATGAGTGGTATGATGTCATTTGTGTAAAATTATAAAGATATAAGCATGGGATAAAAAGATGAAAAAAAAAAGACTAAAAAGCAGGCATTAAAATGATAACTGTGCTTTTTTCCAATGGAGTTTAGATTATTTTTGGCATAGTTGAAATGCTTATAGATCCTCTGAAGTCAGCATTCCCAGATGAATGGTATAGTATTGAAGAAAAAAGATTTAAAATCATAAAATTTATATTGCAAATTTTTACAATATGCTCAAAATGTTAAAGCACCAGTATCCTTTTGCTCTGGTTTTCTCCTTGAGACACAACACATATGAAAGAAATAAAGGAAAATGCAGCCATTTTATTACCTAGTAAAATGCACTGACTTTACTGACATTTCTGTTAACAGAAACTAAGATTTAAATGTGACTTTCATGCTCTCTACTAGTGAACAAAAACACGAACAGATCAGAAAGTTATCTGAAGGCAAACTTTTATTTTCCACTCTATTTCAATAATCACCATGTTTCTAGAATCTCTACCCTATTTCGATAATCATTTTGTTTTTGTTGTTGTTCAAATCCCTTCTTAATCCTCACCTGAATTCCAGTCTAAGCACATGTTTTATTACCTTGTAACCTCCTAAAAATCTTTTAAAAAGTGACTCACTTGGTTAATGAGAACTAGACACTACAAATTAATTTTGTGCTGTACATCTGATTCTACTTACATGAGTAGATGGAAACTCTTTGGGGAAAGGTCTTTGACATTTTTCTTTAAACTAATTAGAACACTACATGCATAAATCACTAACAGAGGAGAAAAAAAGCTATGTCAGTCTTTAGCTGGTTCCTTTAGAATTGTCCTAGAATATAAAAATCAATCTGATACCTGAGATTGCATGAGTAGATCTAAAATCTCACAGAATGAGGAAGATTAAATAACCCCAACTCTTAGATAGAACCAGCGATAGATACAGTTTTTAAAATGAAAGAGCTGAGGCTAATTCATATTTTAAAGTAAAACAAAATTTTATACAACTGATTTCCAAGGTCTATGATTTGACAAAACTCATGTCCTGGTAATCAAAGACACACAGGACAAAGGGATGAGGGGCGAGGAGAGGGTGTTGTTCCCCTGAGGCCAGGCTGGAGGAGCTATAGTTGCCCTGCCTCAGCCCACCTCTCCCTGCTCAATAAAAAGATCTTAAACTACAAAAAAACAAAAAACACCCTCCCTCCCCACACACACACAAAAAAAACACATAAAACACTAATGGTGGAACCATTAGCTCTCACTTTTGTTGTTGTTGTTGTTTAGTTGCTAAGTCGTGTTTGACTCTTTTGCAGCCCCATGGACTGTAGCCTGCTGGTCTTCCATGGGATTTCCCAGGCAAGTATACGGGAGTGGCTTGCCATTTCCTTCTCCAGGGGATCTTTCCAACCCAGGGATGTGCCGGTGCCAGCCGGCAAAGTCGAACGGTCCTGAAGAAGGGCAACGAGGCTGAGAAATAAAGAAGNAATTTCCTGGGCAAGAATAGGGGACTGGGTTGCCATTTCCTCTTCCAGGCCATCTTCCAAACCCAGGGACAGATCCCATGTCTCCTGCATTGGCAGATGGAGTCTTTTTCACCGAACCACGAACTTCTTATGTAGCCTGAATTTCCTTAGTTACTTTGGTTTTCTAAGGTCTTATTAAATACATATGTGTTTATAATTGTTCTATTTTCATAATAGATCAGCCCTTTTATCATTATAAAATGTTCCCTTGTATCTCTAGTAACATCTTTTGTTTTAAAGTCTGTTTTGTCTATTAGTCCTGCCACTTCAGCTTCCCTGTGGTGGATGTTAGCATGACATCTCTTTTTCTATGCTTTTATTTTCTTTTTATTTATATCTTTCTATTCTGAACTGTGTCTCCTATAGACAGAATGTATTTGGATCATTTTCAGTTGTGGCCCATGAGCTCAGCTGCTGTNGTGGTGGATGTTAGCATGACATCTCTTTTTCTATGCTTTTATTTTCTTTTTATTTATATCTTTCTATTCTGAACTGTGTCTCCTATAGACAGAATGTATTTGGATCATTTTCAGTTGTGGCCCATGAGCTCAGCTGCTGTACAGCATGTGGAACCTTCCTGGGCCAGGGATCGAACCTGTGTCTCCTGCATTGGCAAGTGGATTCTACAACTGTGCCACCAGGAAGATCCTGTAACATTCTTTTTGAAAGCTTAGATCTGTGGCCAAATAATGTTTCTTCATCTTCTCCCCAACCCCCACCCAGTGAATACAATTGATATCTCTTTTGTTCTGTCTCTAGAATTTTCCTTCAAACATTTATTTTAGATTTCTCTTTTTCTTCTATGTTGACATGGGTCATATATCCTGTATTAGTGGTCGATGGATTATCAATTCTTAAACCACACGGTGGCATGAGAGTCCAATTGTTAGCAAACACAGTAGGCATCAAGGTGCCCTCCATATCTGCTGCTGTAGTATGAAAAGTAATATGGGGCAAGAGTAGGGAGCACCTTGACTTTCAACACAGTGANTATCCTGTATTAGTGGTCGATGGATTATCAATTCTTAAACCACACGGTGGCATGAGAGTCCAATTGTTAGCAAACACAGTAGGCATCAAGGTGCCCTCCATATCTGCTGCTGTAGTATGAAAAGTAATATGGGGCAAGAGTAGGGAGCACCTTGACTTTCAACACAGTGATAGCTACCATTTTGAAGAGAGATATTTCGATTTCCAAAGAATATTTGTGCCTTTAAGTTATTTTGAAAACCCTCAATTCTGAAAGCTATTGGATATGTCCTTACATACACTGTGCTTGTAGCATCAGAGTAGGCTGAACTAAGACTTGGGAAAACAGCATCGCTTGAAATAGAAAGGATTGAGAATAAACATTTGAGGGGCGGGATGGGATGTCTACAAAATCGTTCTACAATTTAGTTTGATTTTATGAGGCTTATCACGGATATCAGAAGATATTATGAGGATTTTATCAAAATCTCAGAAAAAATATACAGTCTTGGATAGTAGATGAAAAGGAAGTGGATACACAGGGAGATTTTCATGTGATTGTTCATAGGAGTGTTACTCATAATATTCAAAAGTAGAAACGTCTTGAATGTCTAGGGAAAGGATAGACAAAATATCATGTATTCATGCTATGGAATACTATTGGCCAGAAAAAGCCTCCTACAAACTATTTTTACATGATATAGCATGAATGAACCTCAACAGCATTATGCTAAGGGAAAGAAGCCAGGTTCAAAGAACACATGTTGTATCATTCCATTTGTATGAAATGCCTAGAAAAGACAAATTTACAGAGACAAAGAGTAAATTAGTGGTTGGCTTCCTGGGGAGGGGAGTGGGAATGGGAATTAGTTGCAAATTGGCCCCAGGGAAACTTTTGGGTGATGGATATAATCAAAATTTTGACAATGTTTACATGACTCTGTAAATTTAAAAAAATAATTAAATTGTGTTTTTAAAGAGTTGAATTTTATATGATATGTAGCCTGTGCCTTGACAAAGCTGTTGAACAAATGGATAGTGTATGGGAGAGAGAATACCAGCTGACAAAGGCATTTCAGACTGTTTGACAGGCATACTGATACAGTAATGAAAAGTGTGGCAGATTACTGTAGTAGGCAAACCCTTGGTTATAATCATCTAGTTGACACTGCTTTAACTTTGCACTCTCATTTTGCTTTGAATGTAAAATTTTACTGTTTGGAAAAGAATGTTAACCTACTAACTCATACATTCTAGTAAATATAGTGTTTTATTTCTCTTTGCAAATTTATATAGTCTTACTCATGTATAAGTCATATGTTCATAAATTCATGAATATAATATATATATGTATAAGTGTTTTGAAAGTGAATGTATTGTGAAGCTAATTTAATCTGTCTGGGTGACAAATGCATTTCACTGTGGATATTTATTGAATAAATTAATGATATGGAAAGTCTAGGAATAACACAATATAAAGAACAGTACAACTGGGGGCTGTTAGGTTATCTGTTTCTTTAATGTCTTGTGATTTTGCCAAGAACAGCATTTCTGAAAGCTGAAATGAGATAGTACATATAAGGCTCACTGTGGCTTATTTCTTTTCCTAATGTGTATGTTTTAATGAGTCATAGGGATACTGATTATGAAATACATAAACTCCTTGAAGAATTCTTGTTATTACTTAGGTGCAAAGTAGAATACTGAATTTATAGAAAGGGTAGTTGAAAAAAGGGAGAGTAGGGCACATTCCTGATTACCAAATATTTCAGAGCTGGTCTGATTTTCACTAATACAGCACTGCTTTTCACAGTAAAGAAGTTGAGATGACAAGCTGAAATAAAATAGCAAAAATTGTGAATATTATATATATATATAAATTCAGAACTGACATTCTGAACTGTTTACTGTGTAACAATCCAAAATAATTCAGTTTGGACTGGATTTTGAGATATGCAAAATATTTCTAATTACACCAATAATCTTTTAGGGATCGGCATGGAGAAGGCAACGGCAACTCACTCCAGTATTCTTGCCTGGAAAATCCCATGGACGGAGGAGCCTGGTAGGCTGCAGTCCATGGGGTCACTAGGAGCTGGACACGACTGAGTGACTTCACTTTCACTTTTCACTTTCATGCATTGGAGAAGGAAATGGCAACCCACTCCAGTGTTCTTGCCTGGAGAATCCCAGGGACGGGGGAGCCTGGTGGGCTGCCATCTATGGGGTCGCACAGAGTTGGACACGACTGAAGTGACTTAGCAGCAGCAACAGCAGGTAACTAGGAATAAAGTTAGAATCTTACCTTATGGTTCAGAGCATAAAAATATCCATATGATAAAATATTGTTCACCAAATGAAGGAACTTTAAAAATACTGATACATGCAACAACAGAGACGAATCTCAAAAACATATTCAGTGAAAGATACCAGACAAAAAGAGCACATAATTTGTGACTNGCAGGTAACTAGGAATAAAGTTAGAATCTTACCTTATGGTTCAGAGCATAAAAATATCCATATGATAAAATATTGTTCACCAAATGAAGGAACTTTAAAAATACTGATACATGCAACAACAGAGACGAATCTCAAAAACATATTCAGTGAAAGATACCAGACAAAAAGAGCACATAATTTGTGACTACACTTGTAAAACATAATCAAAAAGGGAAAGTTCATAGAGACTAAAAATAGATTAATAGTTGCCTAGAGCTTGGGATATAGATGGAAATGACTGGAAATGGACACTTCTTTTTATTTTTTTTTTAATTTTTTTTAATTAATTTTTTTTTTTTTTTAGTTTCTTTTGCTTTACAATACTGTACTCATTTTGCCATACATTGACATAAATCAGCCATAAGTGTACCTGAGTTCCCAATCCGGACCCCCCCC
>SJYA01000365.1:0-131072 GCA_006410615.1 Neotragus moschatus | reverse complement strand
AAAAAAAAACCCAACGAAAAAAAAAAAAAAAAAAAAAAAAAAACTCTTAGCCTTTTAAAAATGCACGATTGCTTTGATATGCCATATTTTTAATAGACCTTTAACATATATCAAATTGCAACTTTGTTGAAGTCTGGTGATTGTGCTATTATTGCTTATTAATTTTCTCACATGCTTTGTTAAATTCAGAATGTTTTATTCTTTGGGGTAGACAGATAAAGTGTTTGTTAAGCTATTAGGAAATTATTGATAATAAACTACTAACGAAATACAGAAATGTCTGTAGCTCTTTCAAAGGTAAGAAAGTGGCTTGTTAAAACTATGAGTGGATCTGGATAATGAGTTAGGAAAAAAAAGAAATATTCAAGAATTCTCACTTGTTATTCAGTGGAAATTTTATAGAAGAGATAAAATTAATGACTTACTGAATTTTTAGTGTGAGAGTGGTATTACTTTTCAGAGTCCTTACCTTTTAGAATGGGCTTCCCTGTTGGCTCAGACAGCAGAGTCTGCCTGCAATGTGGGAGACCCAGTTTTGATCCTTGGGTTGGAAAGACCCTCTGGGAAGGAAATTACTACCCCAGTAATCTTGCTTGGAGAATTCCATGGACAGAGGAAACTGGCAGGCTACAGTCCATGGGTTTGCAAAGAGTCAGACACGACTGAGTAAACTTTTTCATTTAGAATACATACTGAAATATTTTAAAATGAAATGCGGAAGTTATTTTTTGCTGAGGGAAGTGGATGAGAATATCTAGTCTAGCAGTCAGCACATATTTTTCTTTTTTTGGTAAGCTGCTAAATAGTAAACATTTTAGGATCTGCCTTTGCAGGCCATACAATCTCTACTGTAACTACTCAGTCTGCTATTGTGGCATGAAAGCAAGCATAGACATTTAAACAAAAGAGCATGACTGTGTTCTAATAAAACTTTATTTATAAGAATAGCCAGTAGGCTGGATTTAATATGTGGGACATATTTTCCCAACCCCTGCTATAAATGAAACAAGATTTACCATGACAAATAATTATGAAGCTCAGTCATGGGTATATAGAAGTCATTCCACTATTCTGTGTATATTACATACTTGAATTTTCCTATAATAAGTTTTATCTAATAAAAAGTCAAAAAAGAAAAACAGATGAAAGTTTGGATAAGAAAATGGGATAACCAGGTTTGTAATAAAATATACTACTATTTAAAATATACATTTAAAAGTATTCATAGTTTATTTTAGTGATCAGATTTACTGGCAAGAATAGAGGACTATTTTCTATTTTTGCTTTATATAATTTTCCTGATCATTTTAAAAAAATGTACTGAACTTGAACATCTTGTCCATCTTTCAAGAAAATGGTTATTTTTTGTGGTGCACTAAACTTAGGCATACTTAAGCGCCACAAGATTTTAAAACACATTTTATGTTTAAAGACCATCACAGAAAATAAAAGAGAAGCTTCACACAGGATTCTAGGACTCTGAGTGGCAATGCTGTTGAAAGTTCAAGGTTCAGGGTATATCTCCTTGCTCCAAATCTAAAGCTGTGCTATGTAGTATGTGAAAGAAAACAATATACACAGCTTAGAAAAGAAAAAGACAAACTTTGTCTGATAAGAGAAACATTTCTGTAAGCCAAGAACAGAAAAGAAATGCAATTAAGAAAGTAAGGAGGTGGAGTCACGGGCTTGCAGGCCCATAGGTGGTGAAGAAGGCAGAAGCAATTGAGAGTCTGTATCCTTTTGAGGAATAGAGAATAAAAGTGCACTCGATGAGATGGAGATGAGACAAGTTCACTGCCTAACAACTAGGAGCTGGGCTAGGTGACCTCACTTACCCTGACCTCTTCATGAGAAATCTTTAAAAAGCAGCTGCTTACTCCAGCTTGGCACTACAGTCTTGGATAAGCTGTATATTTCTTGAAGCAGGATGGAAGCACGGCCTGGAAACCAGTAACTCACATACTACCACACAGGATGTGATAAATTCCTTGCCCCAATTCTTCTTCCCTCCTTGTATCCATATCCTACACCATTCTAACTCTGAAGTTCTTTACACAAAAGGGAGTGTACTTTTTCACACTTTGACTTTGAGCTCAGCAGTGGGACTTGCTTTGGCCAGTGGGACATTAGTAGATGTGATGGAAAGCAGGGGTTTTGAAATGTGCTTGTCTAGTGGGGCTTATAGGGCTTCCCTGGAGGCTCAGTGGTAAAGAATCCACCTGCCAATGTAGGAGACACGGGTTAGATTCCTGGGTCAGGAAGAGACCCTGGAGAAGGGAATGGCACCCCACTCCAATATTCTGGAAAATTCCACGGACAGAGGAGCGTGGCAGGCTATAGCCTATGGGGTTGCAAAGAGTCAGACATGATGTAGCGACTGAGCACAAATGGGGCTTGGGCTTTTACACTTCTGTCACCTCAGTGAAAAGTTTTCCCCCAGGGTAGCTGCTACCCTCAACCTGGGACCCAGCCCAGATGAGTATCTGTGAAGAACTGTTCTCCTTGCACACAGACCTGTGATGTGGAGCCCAACTTCTCTAGCTGACCTGCAGACTCACAAATGAAAAGCTTATTGTTACTGAGCTTATTGCCACCGAGATTCTGTGGCTGGTTGTTTTGCAGCACAGCTAGCTGATATGGAAAACCTAATACTGGGATGCTACTGTATTAAGAACGTAAAATATATGCTATTAGTGTAGGGAACAGGTGGCAGATGGCATGAACATTATTACAGAAGCTGGAAAAATGGTAACATGAAAGACTAAGGGTGGTTTTTGGGTTATGTTGAAAGTTATTAGCATGTTACTTTTAGATCCATTTTAAAAGGTGCTGTAAGAAAGAGATTAATTCAGGAAAAACAAAAACCAAAACCTTACAACTTGCAAGAATTCAGAGGGGTTTAAAGAGCCATGAACTTGCTTATCTGGAAAGCAAAGTTCTTTATTTCCAGCCAGGAAGAACCTCAGATTCAGCTTGGCGTGGGGAGGGAGGGGTGGAGTGCGGGGGAATATAATTAAGGACATTGCTGTAACTTCCTTTAGTAAGACATCTGAAAGAAGGCAATGCCTAGAAGATCTCCTCAGTGAGATAATGGGGCTTCTAGAAAATTTAAGGGCAGGATCTCTCAGAAGGCTAATGGGTAGAAGTTCCTTTTAATAGTCTAGTATGTCATGTCCCCAAAGGAATTGTGGGTATAGCTTTGTAGAGTTTACAGAAAACAAATACATTTTAAAAATCCATGTTTTTGAGAGAATTTTATACCTCTCAAAAAAGATATAAAAAGACCTCTGAGCCAACAACATTTCATAGGCAGGAAGTAGCTGAGAAACCTTCTTAGTGTGAAAAGGGGCATATTCTCCAATGCACTCTCTGGAAGTGATCAATAACAATGACAGAAATCTAAACTTCCTGAGAGCATGAAATCAAGAGCAGCAGAGAACAACAGGCTGGAGACCCACTGCAAAATTTTCCAGGGAGCAAAATTACAGTCTAACCCAGAAAAATGCCTTACTCCCAGAATAGAGGGACAGGTTATATTTTCCCCAGGGTATTTCACAAGAAGTGAATGCTAATGCCTTCTGATCTTCCCCTTTTTGATCAAGAGTATTAAATGCACCTAATATATCCTTGTTCCATCACTCCATGTGGGGTAAGGGTGAAGGAAAGATTACACACACACAACACACATTTTAGTTCATAGGTTTCCAGATCAAGGAGAACCACATTCAAATATGACATATATCATACAATGTTAGATTTTGATCCTGAGTCCATGATTGGATGAGGCTTTTGAGGGTCTTGGGTTAAGGGTAAGTTTGTTTTGCTGTGAGGCAGATATAAATTGCCTTCTTTTTCTTAAGGATTTTTTTTTAATGTGGACCATTTTTTAAGTCTTTATTGAATTTGTTAAAATATTGCTTCTGTTTTATACAAATATATATTTGCCATGAGGCATGTGGGATCTTAGCTCCCTAACCAGGGATCAAACCTACCCCTTGTACTGGTAGGTGAAGTCTTAACCACAGGACTAGGGAAGGGAAGTTCCTACCTTATAACTTTGAAATTCTTCCCACAAAAGGCAAGTACACTTACACTTATCTGCTCCTTGGTTTGGGGCTCAACTATGGATTTGCTTTGGCCAGTGAGGTATCTGTAGATGTTATATAAGCAGGGGCTTGAAATGCTTATACAATGGGTCTTGCCCTACTGTGCTCTTGCCTTTATCAGGAAATGACTTCCCCTAGAGAGCTGCTTCTCCCTTAGCCTGACCGCAACAATGAATACACTTGGAACTGGCCTAGCTGACTGCAGACCCACAGTTTAAATCAGCGTTACCTCACAGACTTGTGAGCAAAAGAAATGCTTATTGCTGTGAACTACTGAGCTTTTGAGGTTGTTCTGGCAATAACTAGTGAACACAAGGGAGAAATTTCAAATTGTCAGTGGAAGATCTGGTTTGAGATTGGAGAACCTTGGAGCTTGCTGTCCAATTGCAAAATCCTTAGATAGGTAGATGTAGGTTACAAAAGACTCTTCCCCACTCAAAACGAACATGAAAATCAAAGCCCCAAAGCACATAAATCTACCATTAAGAAACAGTGTCACAAAATCAATAATCAGAAAAATAATCTGAAATAATAGCACAATTTAAAAGAAAAAAGTTTCATATTCTCAGAGATGAAGCAATACACACATTTTTTCAAAAGAATAAGACATTAGGAAACAAAATCGGACACGTTTCAGTGATGGGTAAAGAGTAGAAAAATTAGAAAAACATAATCATTGAAATAAAAACTTAATGGGCAATCTAGACTGTATACAGTCTTTATATTAGGAGGCATTATGAGAAAACTACCCCAAAATGCAACAGAAAGAGATATTTAAAAATGAGAACAACTAGTGACAATTTTGAGGGAGTATGGTTGTCAAGAATTCTAAGAGTCTGAAATTTTACCCTGCTTGCAAAATAACCAGTTAACCTGCCACAGTCTCATGGATGCTGGCAGAAAACTCGAAGGTCCTGGGTCAGAGGCAAAGGACTTTATCAACCACAGTGCAGCTGGCAGTCTGAGCTGCCTCCTCTCACCTCCGAAGTATTACAGGAGGGGACAGTGAGGGGCCCAGATGCACGCTGTGCACATCCATGAGACTGTGGCAGGTTAACTGGTTATTTTGCAAGCAGGGTAAAATTTCAGACTCTTCAGAGTTCTTGACAACCATACTCCCTCAAAATTGTCACTAGTTCTCATTTTAAAATATCTCTTTCTGTTGCATTTTGGAGTAGTTTTTTCATAATGCCTTCTAATATAAAGACTGTATACAGTCTAGATTGTCCATTAAGTTTTTTATTTCAATGATTATGTTTTTCCTTTATGACAGAACTGAGGAACCTCAAGGTTAGGGCACCTAAATCTTTTATAAAGGGCAATAAGTCTGCCTATCCTTTGCCCTGGAAGGAGACATTCTTATACTGGACAGTAAACCAATTGCCTTTTGCTCCAGGAGACTGTTTTCTAAGCCTGTTCACTGTATACACCTTCCTGAAGAGAGAGACAGTATCTCTGCTTGCATGAAGTGGAGACGTGGGAGCTCGCTCACCACCATGTCTTCTCACAAGACTTTCAGGATCAAGCGATTCCAGGCCAAGAAACAAAAGCAGACTTGTCCCATTCCTCAGTGGATTCGAATGAAAACTGGTAATAAAATCACGTACAACTCCAAGAGAAGACACTGGAGAAGAACCAAGCTGGGTCTCTAAGAAGCCTCCTATATAAAGTGGCACACATGCTGTGTGTTAAGATCACTTGTGTATTAAGCAACCAAGTCACAGTGAGAACATCACTACTGTCTGACAGCTTCTGGGGGAGATGGAATGCTTGGCTCCTGATGTTTCCGGTTTCTTCACTAGCAGTCTATGAGGCTCAGTAATAAATATATGAAACTTAAAAAAAAAAGGAAATGTAGACTTGTAAGGGACCTATGGGAACAGTATCTTACAGTGAGTTACACGAACATATGCATCTGTCAAAATTTATTGAACCCTACATTTATGACTTGTGCACTGCACTGTAATTTAATCTCCAAAACAAGGCAAAGTGATCTTGTAAAACAAACAAAAGAAAGAGAATACAGTGTGGACAAATTAAGGGGGACAGAAGAGGTGAACTCTTTGGTTCTGGCGAGTCCTTTGAAAGTAGTAGACTTGGAAGGAACCAACCTGCTTTACCCGGGTGGCATCTGACTCCATGTTACATTTTTCAAAATACATAATTAGACTAAGCTACCTAAGTGGAAGGAAGTCTCCTCCACTTCACTGTGTCCCTTGAACCCCAAGCCACTGAGTCATCGGCTTTTTCCTGCCACCTGTAATCCTTTGCTTTCTTGCTTCCATCTCAGTTAGGCTTCTCTATTTTTTTTCCATCCACTTTCTCAAGGGGTCATACAATGGAATAAAATTCTCTATTCATGCTCCATGTATACAATAAAGGTTTTACACTTCATTCTTAAACAAAGAACAGTGGTTGAGTTAAACAGTATATAAACTTAAATTAGAACATAGAATCATGCTTCCTGTGAATCCAAGCTCTAGTATTTTTTCTTGTGTCCTAGCAGAAGTCAGTTCATCTCCCTGTGCTTTGCAGTATTAATTTTATAGAACTGTTATGAGAGCTAAGTGGGAAAATGTTTAAAGTGCTTAGAACAGTAGTGACATAGAGTTCAATATATGCTATTATTTTAAAATACCACTGAGATTTGTATGTAGACTGTTTAGTCTCCAATAGGAATGCAAAAAAACAAAAACATAAACTTGAAATTAGCAGAACCTTTGAAAATGAATCTCATAAGTAGGGCCCCAGTTTTTAAAAAGGCATATAAATATTAGAATATTTAGAGAATATGGAATTTATAGACTCTCTAGTAAGAAACACACATAGGATTCCTTTATGTTGTATTCCAGTTGGACAAAAATTTTGTGCCTATTATGTGTAAACAGGATAGCTCTGCTTGAGGTTACAAAAATAAAGTTTGTTTACAAAAACTTATGATCTTATGGGGATACAGTAAACTTTTTAGTTTAAGAAAAAGCAGGGACAATAGTGAAAAGCAAACACACACATGTTGGCTTTTCAAACTCATTCTAGCTTAAAAAAAATTATAAATCACACTATGTATATAATTTTGTATCCTGCTTGCTTTCACTAAATATTACACATTATTCCAATGCTATTCCATAATTTTAGGACTTCCTGTTGCTGCATAAATTTGTGTAGTAGTTTCTGAATTCTTCGTTATAGCCATTGATACTTAGTGTAGAGGTTAAGAGCATGGGTTTCGATGAAGACTGGCTACATAAGACAACCAGCTCCCCCACTTGTGATTTTGGAAAAGATGATTTCCCACTCATTTCTTTGAATGTATTTCAGCTTTTCTGTAAAACAGGAATAACTGTACCTACTTCACAGGTTTTGAGATGTGTGTAAACCAATTAGCCTGGAAAATAGTTAAGAGTTCAGTAAATTTAGCTATTTTCCTAAGAAATAGTTTCAGACACTTTGATTGCTTCACCAATACCCACTCTGTGCCGTCTTATTATACAGGAGTCATACAGTTAGAGATGAAGATTAGGCATTGATTTACTTAAATAAATCAGGCTAATCCTACCCCACCAGCCAGTGACTGTTTCAAGTAAACCATGCATATCCTAAAAAGTCTATGGCATTTGTATGATCACAAAAATGGACAAGCAACCAACAGGTCAACAGATCTCATTATGGCCCTGTTAAGCTATATATTAAAGTAACGGTTTTGATTTTTAAAGCAAGCTGCTTTTTCATTGAAGGATAAACTCTACATAGAAATGGTAAATTGTTGTTTGGACATATTATTTGTACTTTCTAGAACTCTTAGGTTTGTAACTGTATTACTGGGTGAACTCAGAAGCTATAACTTTAATACTAAATTATCTAAGTTTTAGTGTCAGGTAAGGTCAATCCTGGAGAAGGCAATGGCACCCCACTCCAGTACTCTTGCCTAGAAAATCCCATGGGCGGAGGAGCAGTCCATGGGGTCACTAAGAGTCGGGCACGACTGAGCGACTCCACTTTCACTTTTCACTTTCATGCACTGGAGAAGGAAATGGCAACCCACTCCAGTGTTCTTGCCTGGAGAATCCCAGGGATGGGGGAGCGTGGTGGGCTGCTATCTATGGGGTCACACAGAGTCAGACACGACTGAAGCGACTTAGCAGCAGCAGCAGCAAAGTCAATCCTATCTTTGTTACTTCTGCTTCTAGTGCTGCAGGTTTAATTTATTCGCTCTATGAGTGACCATCAATTTGCCTTTCAGCATTACACATTAGCCTCTATTTTTGCTGTTTTCACTGTATTTTACCGCACTTTTTTTGGACAAAATAGCTGTTTAGAAGAGTTTTTCAAAAATTATTATCCAGGTGCTCGTGCTTTTATTATTTTCTGGGTTTATTATCCTGTAATCAAAGAACATGCCCTGCACTTGTGCCCTTTAACGTGCACTTCAGGGAACTCTTGCAGCTCCAAGGACTGCTTTCAGCTTTCACACTCCACTCAGATGTGCTGTTATGGCCACCATATGGACAACAAACAGTGATCCATTTCATTCCTCTGGGAAATTCAAGGAAGCGCAAAGGATTTAGGCTTACTGTAGAAAAGGGTGATTTCCTTGCAATTTGTTTTTAGGACAAAGAGGCTGAAAAGAACAAGTTTAAGGATTTTTTTTTCCCCCATGTTGCTTTTTATCCTGTGGTTAAATATTCTAAATCAGCTGGTATTCAGAAGTTATCTTTCTGGGTCTCTGCTGGCTTTGTTATTTGTCAATATTAACTATCTGATCAATTTGTAAACTATCTTATTTGAGAAAATGTAATTCTCATCACCATACGTATCTTTTTTTTTTCGAGAGTAATTTCTCCCTTCTATTTGATTAGTGTTAAAATTCACAGACTATTGTGGTAAGTCTTCAGCACAATCTCTAAACCATTTTTGCACTTCTATATTTTAATCCTGTTTTCCTGCATATACATATTAAGGTTTGTTGTCTTCACTACTGAGTGTAACTATATTAGCGTACACACTGTTATTCAGCCTTATACCTCCTCCTGTAAATTGTACTCTTGAGATACGTTTTGTGTCACATGTACATGACAAGATTTGATTTAAAAGTAAGTCTCTTGGAAGAAGCAAATTATTTCACTTTCTTTTTAGAATTTAAATGATCTAAAAGTTATGATCTTAAGTGCTCCTTTTTACTTTTGTCTCATATACAATTTCATTCATGTCTTCTTCAAGGACTTTGACAAGAGACATTCTGTTATTAATTTTATTGTTATCCACCTTGGCAGATTTCACTGTTAAATTTACACTTTTTCCAAGTAAAAAACACAGTAACTTTTAATTTTTCTTTACAAAAAAATTTCTCTTCACTTCATTCTCCACCCTCCACAAAAAGGAAATTTCCATACTTTCTTGGCCTTCACTCAAAGATTAAGATTTAATAAATCATGCTTTCAGTATTAGATTTACAGTAATTATCTGTATTACTCTAACAGTTGCACTGATTTCAATACTCACCGACTCGTCTTTCCTCATTCTTTTATTCTGAATTTTGATTCATTCTGGCAGTGTATTGATTATATTCAAGTATTTTTTTCCTATCTATTTTTTCCAAATGAGCAGTACAATGAACATCACAGAATCCTTTTCTGTTGCCTTCACATCTGGAGTAAAGAAATTCTGAACTACACAATCCTGTAGACACTGTTCCATTCCAGCTGGCATCTAATGTGCAGATGAAGATCTTCAGACTTGAGCCCTTTTAAAAATCAAGGTTTCTTCTATCAAAACTATTTTTTTGTTTAATTCATCTTGCCTTCTTTGGGAACATCTATTACTCAAAGGATAAATCTTCATTATCAGCCTTTTGTATCTCCACATTTTCTCTGAATATATTCATGTGTCAGTGCTTTGGATTTATTGTAACTTATTTAAGTTGCAGAATTCCTTCGAGGAGAGCTTATTAAGCACAGTTTAGAACACTGATGAAGACAGCTTTAATCTGCTTGATAACAAGTTGGGGGAACCCCTGTCTTCCCTTTGCTGGTTCATGAGAACCCATAAGATTCTGCAATTAGTGTGATAGTTACTGTTCTTCATTATGGGTTAGATTTTGTTGAATCTGTGACTATTTGCTATTTCTGACACAACTTTTAATTTAGCTTCTCCCTATCTTTTCCTTCTCTCTCACTCTTCTTGTGTCCTTGTCATCATAATGCCCTATTGTACCAGGGCAGGAGCTGACGCAGGTATTTTCTAATACTTCCTGCTTTAAATGTATTGGATGGATACAGAAAGCCCTTCCTTCTAAATGCCTCAGACTACTGCTGTTCTTTTACACTGCAGGAGTGTCTATTTCATTAGCCTCATGTTGATCCTACTTAATACATTAAGAAACCAAAACTTTAAATGATGTGTAAGACAAATACAAAAAATGCATAAAACATAAAAAGCATAACTCAAAAAGCTTATCGCAAAGTTATCACACCATGCTGATCAAGAAAGACAAGATTACCAGTATACTATTAAGCCCCCTTTTATCCCTCTGTGCTACTGCTACTGCTAAGTCACTTCAGTCGTGTCCGACTCTGTGCGACCCCATAGTCGGCAGCCCACCAGGCTCCCCCGTCCCTGGGATTCTGCAGGCAAGAACACTGGAGTGGGCTGCCATTTCCTACTCCAATGCATGAAAGTGAATAGTGAAAGTGAAGCCGCTCTGTGACCCCTCTCCAATTAATTCTGCTTAAGTTTTTTTTCTGAACCCTTTCACAAGTGGGAATCATATACCATTTTCTTTTGTTGGTTCCTTGGTCAGTATGTTTATAAGATTCATCCAAACTATTACATGTAGCAAGCAAGTTAGCTCATTTCCTCACTATAGAGTACTTCACAGTATCCATTCTGCTGATGGAGAACAGGGGTTGCTTCTACTTTGAGCTACCAATAAAGTCCATATGTCTTCGGTACATGTATTATATTTTTGGATACACATGTTAGCAGTGGAACTGCTGAGTTGAGAGTGGATGTATGTTTTAACATTAACAAGTATTTGTCAAATATTTCTCAAGTGGTTGAGAAATACACTCCCATCAGCAGGTTATGAGAGATCCTGTTGCTCCACACTCATACCAATATCTGGTAGTGTTGATACCTTAATTTTTGCTGCTCTTACCAGTGGAGGGGTATCTTACTGTGGTTTTGATGTTTCCTTGATGACTAGCATTATTGAGCATTTAACTGATTTTAAAAAGATTCAACTTACATTAAATATCAAAGTAAAAAATGTTTTAATGAGAGAATGTTTTAACGTTTCTTCACAAAGACTAAAGAATTTACCCAATCCTCCCTTCCTCTGCCAAAAGAAGACACTGCAATCCTTTCTTGGCCTTCTTTTGTGAAGTGCCAGTATCGTAAATCTCTTGCCCATTTCTCAATGAGGACACATTTAGCCAGGTTGCTTTCAGAATTGGCAGACCACAGGGACTACTTTAAGCTCTTTCAGAGTTCACTGAAGTGCTCATGTAATAGCCAGCACATTGTCTGAAATATCAGGCCCATTCCATTTCTCCAGGAAACGCAAGGATGTCTGTAGATCTCGGCTTAGGGTGGAAAAGGCTAAGGGATTTTCATGCAATAAGACCAAAGTTCTTAGGATAGAGGATGAGTATTTAAAAGTCCTGCTCTAAGTGTTCTAAGCCTGCTGACGGGCGGAAGATCTTTCTGGGCTCCTTGCGCTGCCTTTGTCATTCAGCACTGCTCTTCTGCTCAGAGGTGGGACCTCTTCCACAACTCTCTCCACCCCAAGGTGAATGTCAGCTGTGGTTCTCTTGGTTAAGAAAAAGCTCCAAGACGGTGCAGCTTCAGTGCCACTAGTTAAGAAATGCAGAATGAAAGCCTTTTCTGATGGGACTCTCAATAGCTATCTCAAATTATTAGTATAGCCTTCTTATACACAAGTTAGTAAGGAGTGTTAGAAGGTGGGAAGCTAAGGTATCACCTTGCTTTACGTGACAAGTTGTTTCAATGTGGAATTTGAGTCAGCTATTAAATAAAATCCACATCATTACTGCTTTATAGTAAACATTTCTCCTAGTATCTACTATTCTTACCAGTGTATCTACTTATTCTTACCTATTCAAGTTTCTATGAATGATACCAATTTTTTTTCTTAAATGCTTTCAAGGGTATTTTTGCAGAAAGTTGGGAGAAGGGGGTTGCAAGTATTTGTGTTTACACAGCCTTTATTTTATGTTCTAGATGAGGAAACAGGCCTCAAAAGGCCATGTTGATAACACACATGACATACACTCTTGGGAGAACTAAAGACAAAGATATTAACAAGATTTAGAAAACATGATACACTGCTGTATTACAAGTAACTGAAAGCTATTAAACAGAAGCTGGGTATTATTTCAGTCACACTGCTAATCTTGCAGGATGTTGTAAGAAGATCTAATTCCATTCTACTTACTTTGAGTCACTGCAGTAACGTTAAGACTGGGCTGGGTGAAAGATGGGACCATATTACAGTGTCTAAAGTTTCCAGACTTTGGGTACAAGTGATAGAAAGTGAACCCTGTTGGAGTTCTGATGAAAGGATTAAGCCAATATGGTACTAATGGGAGATGAACCCTCACAGGAGTTTGCAATGGTAAAGAAAAGATGGGTACTCTCCTCAAGTATACTTTTTCTTTGCTGTTGTTGGTCCAATTTTGATACGGACAAAGCTGGTCAGCCAGTCAGTCAGTCCCAGTGCTCTCCTCCTCTACTGCAGGTTCTTCCTAAAGTCAGTCCTACAAATAAAAAACTGTGATCCCTTCTCTGCTGCTGCTGCATCACTTCAGTCGTGTCCGACTCTGTGCCACACCACAGATGGCAGCTCACCAGGCTCCCCCGTCCCTGGGATTCTCCAGGCAAGGTGATCCTTTCTCTGCTGCTGCTAAGTCGCTTCAGTCGTGTCCGACTCTGTGCGACCTCATAGACAGCAGCCCACCAGGCTCCCCGATCCCTGGGATTCTCTAGGCAAGAATACTGGAGTGAGTTGCCATTTCCTTCTCCAATGCATGAAAGTGGAAAGTGAAAGTGAAGTCGCTCAGTTGTGTCCGACTCTGTGCGACCCCATGGACTGCAGCCTACCAGGCTCCTCCGTCCATGGGATTTTCCAGGCAAGAGTACTGGAGTGGGGTGCCATTGTCTTCTCCGATCCCTTCTCTACCTTCCTCTAATGTCAATGGACACTTACAGTCCTTAAATTACTAATGTACTAATGTGGGAAGAGGAAGAAGGTTTTTTTGTGCTTAACTGGGGCCCCAAACCAACATAACAGAGTTTGTCAATGATGAAAGGAACATTATGTATTTTTATATATCAGTTCTTCCTGTAAAGTAGTAGATAACTCTATTTGGATGACTTTAAATCTCTTATTTTAGCATTAAAAAAAAAGAAACAAAATCCCTAAGAACTCTGTGCTAATAAATGCTGTGACCTATAAAATACTAACACTGGAAAATGGTAATATCTGAACAAGAAAATTACTAGTAACACCATTTACCCACAAGATCAGAAATGGAAAGAGAGGCAGGAAAGTTCAGAGTGAGTATAGATTAACAGGAATATCTGTGAATAAGCACTGTGGTTATCCTACTGTACCCAGCAGTTTCCCAATTATTTGTGAAAAACAGTATTTGCTTTTTCACACATTCCTGACTTTTGCATCTGAAATCCCAATAACTTTCCTTAACAGTCTGCTAAGGCCTTCCTCCCACCACTTCTGCAGCAGTATGGTCGGAAGGCAGTTTCTAGGACGCCATAGGAGCCACAGTCTCAGTCAGCTCGCAGGTGAGCTAGCTCACGTGGACCTGGACGCTGAGATAGTGGCTACAATTCATATACGATGGCCACTGGACTTTCTTTTCCTGTGATAACCACTCAAGTGGATTCTCACAGGACCTGTTCACTTGCTCAGAGTGTAGCGGGACCTGCATATTCTCCTGAGGACAATTCTAACTAAATACAGCATGGTCATTGTAATGAATGAACTGCAATTTCATATTTTAACTAAATGTTTCTGTTTGACCCCCTAGCAATACCATACCTTCAGTTCACAGGATCCACTGTTCTTGAGTTACTGTTTCTAGAAAAGGAAATAATGCAATCCATTTATTAGAATTCAGATATTAAAATGGAACTTCTTACCTAGTAAGGATGACCATTATGTTTTCTCTCTTTACTGAAATCATATGTAAAAATAACAGCCATGACTTTTACTAGAGCTTACCACTCACATATGGAAGAAATAAAACTTGCATGTCGTTGTATTGCTGGGTGAAAAGGCTATATAAATATTTCACTTGTTTCTGCCTTTACTGGTATTTTGGTTTATGCGTTCATAGGAAGTTATTGACAGGGAAACTGCACTTAATGTATCAAAAGGTTTTTGGGGTGCACCAGAAAAACATTCATTTTATAAGATTCACTTTAGGATTGCAATAATACACACATATGCGGACATGATTTCTGTACTCTTGTGATTATTCTACTTCAATTTTTTACATACTGATATCACCTTCAAGCTCTTTTCCATTTAAAAAGAATGACACAGATTTAGGAAGTTCTTCAGAGCCAAAATCTGATTCACTTATTAACATAATTCACTTCAAAATAAATGTAAATAGAAAATATAATTAGGTAGAAGCTTTGAATGACATAAAGCAAATAATAACCATCCTTCAGAAACATCGAAAAACATCTGCCAACAGGAAAAAGCTGGGCTGACATTTTGCTATTTGTGAGATGGCTTATGTTTTTCAATTTTTTATGGTAATCCATATTTATTGATAATAAATTGAGGGAAAGCAGATGCTTAATTCTAAAAAATGCTCAAGGTAAACAACTTGGCAACTTCTGAGTGTCTTACTTTTACAACAGTCCAACCTAAGATCCAAATATGGAATCTCTTTAGGTCAGTATACCACAAAGTCAATGCCAAGACGCAGAGTCACTCAGGGACCTTGTCAAAAAACCCAACCCAAACCTAACACAATGTACGTGCATTCCAAAATACCTGAGGTGACTCTTGTAGATACCGAAGTTTAAGGACCACCGCTCTAGACAATACAAATTCTAGCACGTCAGGCTCAACACCTTAGATATCCTTGGAATGCTGCACTTTCTGTGTGGCAATTTTACCACCACCTAGTGGTAAGGTCTCTCATTTCTATTTTCTGTTCATTGAGTAGGTTGAGAACACACTTCTGAGAAGGGTAAAATTTTCGAGTAATAATTACCTTAGTATTTTGTATTAATTTTTAATCTAGGGTTGGATAAAAAAGTTTAAAAAAAGCTTGTAAATAAAACCATACCACACCCTATAAATAAAAAATAGTTTACATTCCAGGAGAATCTTTCCTAAAAATTACTCCTTCTAATACTAATGCCCTGTTTGTAGTATGCCTCTAAAAACACTTAATTCACAGTGCAAACTATGGTCTTTTTTAGAGTTACAGGGCTGGGGTACACCAGCAAATTAAAGGCTCTGGAAGCTTCATGGTCAAAAAAACCTGTGAACTAATAACAACTGAACATTTCCTAAATATAGTGGACCATGAAAATTCCTTTCCAAAAGAAATCCTTATTGGCTTCTCTCAAGACAAGAGTGTTTCAAGGAACATAGTTTGGAACATGATGCTCTAGAAGCAGCAAATCTGAGAGCTGCTTTCAGTATGTGATCGACCATAAAAGATCTGACGATGAATTTACAAAAGAGTCTGATCAGGATTTATTTTAAATGTTATTTATTATGCAAACCATATAGTTGAAAGAGAAGTGTATTGATCTATATTGCTTAGCATTTTCTTTGAGATAAAAAAACTAATAAAAATCACACTATGTTGGCAATTTTAATAACCAACGTATGCATGGTATCAAAATGTCTACACATTTTATTTATACCAAAAGTGCAATTGAGAAGTAAACATTTAAGTGAAGACATAAGCACTAGATTATTAAATGCTCTTTTTTAGGTTCTAGAATTTCCTCATTTTAAGAAAAATGTGACATTCTGGCTTTTAAACTTTTAGGGATCAACTGCAAGAGACAGGAGAGTGGCAACAAGGCTAAATGATTGAGAGGATTAAGATTAAATGCACATGGAAGCCAAAGTAACAATTACTCACTGAGGCATGCAATTGGGAGAGAAAATGCAAGAGAAAGTCACACTGTAAAAGCAATGAAGTGTTTTGCAGGCAGAGAACTATTATACCTTTTTTATTTTTTTAAGAATTTATATGAAGAACTCAAAGAAATAAACATAGACAAGACATCTTATTCAAATCACGACTGTTTGCTGGAACTGGCTGCTGCTCCTGCTGCTGCTAAGTCGCTTCAGTCGTGTCCGACTCTGTGCGACCCCATAGACGGCAGCCCACCAGGCTCCCCCGTTCCTGGGATTCTCCAGGCAAGAACACCGGAGTGGGTTGCCATTTCCTTCTCCAATGCATGAAACTGAAAAGTGAAAGTGAAGTCATTCAGTCGTATCTGACTCTTCGCGACCCCATGGACTGCAGCCTACCAGGCTTCTCCGTCCATGGGATTTTCCAGGCAAGAGTACTGGAGTGAGGTGCCACTGCCTTCTCCGGCTGGAACTGGCTATCTCACCTTTAATGAAGAAGAGAAAACTGGAGGGCTGGAGGGTATATGATAGCTCCCATGTGAATAAGTAAAATAGCAAGAAATCAGGTTTTATGTCAATTATGAGGATTTAACCAAACGTGCAATGGACTCAGGCAGTAGGAAGCTTCCTATTTTTACATTATTTAGATTAACCATCTGGCAGGAATATCTGGGGGAGAATTCAAGCATTAATCGAGTGGTAGAGCTAGATAAACTTCAAGACACAATTTAACTCTAATCTGTGAAAATGGAACTACATGTGCAGTAAATGAGTTTGGGATGAATAATCAACTGGTAATTAATCCCTAACTCTCTTCAGAAGTTTTTCATTTCTAAAGACATCATTGGCTTTCTTTTTAAAATATGGCCTTTGGCTAACAGAAAGATACTTGGCTAAATTCTTGTTCAGGAAGTCTTGCCTGGGAAGATAAGACAGGATATTTTCTTATCTAAATTTGTTAAAATTACTGATTCAAAAAAAGGATTTTAAGTTTTTAACAGAGAGATGTCCAAGTAGGAAATACATTATTATGCTTAGTGAATTTAATCTTTTCACTGTTTTTAATTTAACTCAGGATGTAAGAAGCATGAGGAACCAATTAAGTGATGCTTTTGAACTGTGGTGTTGGAGAAGGCTCTTGAGAGTCCCTTGGACTGCAAGGAGATCCAACCAGTCCATTCTGAAGGAGATCAGCCCTGGGATTTCTCTGGAAGGAATGATGCTGAAGCTGAAGCTCCAGTACTTTGGCCACCTCATGCGAAGAGTTGACTCATTGGAAAAGACTCTGATGCTGGGAGGGATTGGGGGCAGGAGGAGAAGGGGACGACAGAGGGTGAGATGGCTGGATGGCATCACTGACTCAAGGGCGTGAGTGAGCGAACTCCGGGAGTTGGTGATAGACAGGGAGGCCTGGCGTGCTGTGACTGAGCAACTGAACTGAACAACTGTATACCACTTATTATCTTTTTTAAGGTGCCAAACTCTCAACTTTATACCTTTTTTGGTATGTATCATTCATCTCAAGAGAAGATAAAATTTTTTTCTTGGATTTTCAAAATAGAAGCAGAATAAGTTCCTAATTTTTAATCTTTTTTTGAAACGACTGTTCTTCCTATCACAGTTTGTTCTGAAAATTGCTTACATGTCATATTTTTGGAGCAGCCATTACATTTTATATTTATAAAGAAAAAATGCCCACTTACCAAAAGTGAAAGTGAAAGTGAAGTCGCTCAGTCGTGTCCGACTCTGTGCGACCCCGTGGACTGTAGCCCACCAGGCTCCTCCATCCATGGGATTCTCCAGGCAAGAATACTGGAGTGGGTTGCCATTTCCTTCTCCAGGGGATCTTCCCGACCCAGGGATCGAACCCAGGTCTCCTGCATTGGAGGCAGACGCTTTAACCTCTGAGCCACCAGGGAAATCCACTGGTATTTATTTAAACTTACTATCAACAATAACTTAAAATTTTTCCTTATCACCTAAACTGCCGTAAATCTTAAAATCTAAAATCTTAAAAGATTTGTACATTACCAACAAGTATTCTGGTATAACTACAGAAAAAGTATAAAAATATTTCTAATGATGTCTTTTAGCCCTTGCTTCAGAGTAAGTGTACGGAGCCAATCTACATGTGTAGACCGAGTAGCAATTACCATATTTCATTGAATCTAAGATGCAACTGACTGAAAAAGCACCTTTATGTTCCACTAAAAAAAAAAAAAAAAAAAGCTGTCAATTATTTACTAATTGATATCAAAGTATTTCCAATTTCAGAAGTGTAATAATGTGAAAAAATGTGCATCTCAAAATCAATGAAATATCATTTAACAAATTTCTAAACACTATTAAGTTTTTCTCATTCTTACCTTTCACATAAATAAGGCATGATTTAGTTAACCAAAGAAAACTTTATTTCTGCCACACATAACAACATTTTACTCTAAGAAACAACTATTATATTAGTTTTAGCATTAATGTGTGGTTGAAAAACACGTCAACAATCTTACTCCCCAGACAAAACAATGCTGCGTACAAACTATCAGGTATTTGAAAAAAAAAGCTGTCAACTGTCCACAAGGAGTGCGTCCAGTCACATTTTCAGTCAGTCAGCTGAGGATTACGTCATTATTTAGTCTTTGTTCTGTAGAAAGAACACAACACAAGTATGAAAATCATCACCTGCAAGGAAAGAGCTATTGTATATAGTATTCTTACAATGTTAGTTGTTCCCTTATTTCAATATACCCAATATTATCTGCTTACTTAATCACAGATGCCCCCAAATAAGCAAAACCAAACTTACTGAGGAGGATGATGCAAGTGGGTACTGAATTTTTGGAGGGAAAATGCATATAAAAATCATGCATGATTTGACGATGACAGCTCTGGGTTTTATCCCTACACACCAGGCTGACTGAGTGGCTGCTTGTATTTGTCTTCTTAACCATGAGTCCAACTAAGGCATGTATGCTAAAATGTTTTGTTCTTTTAGGTAGCTAAACTCAATTAACCATAATTGTTCAATCATAATTGAGAAACCAGGATAAAGTTCAGAGGGATTTCCCTCAAAACAGTATGTCAAGATACAAAACAGAGGAAGTGAAAAAAGCAATAGTTGTACAAACTGTTCTATATGATTAAAAAAAGAAGGAAATGGACCTATAAACACACACATACACACACAGATCAGGATGCTCTAAAATACTAAAATTTGAGTTTTCCTCAAATAGAAAGAGAAACATATTTTGCACATCAGATCTGTCTCAAAATAGAACTCAACAACTTTCAAAGTGATATTCTTAGACCAGTTTCTTCTCCGATTTCCTAGGCACAATTCAGTTAATCTTAGGCTTATTTCTCAGAGACTAATTTCATTATGAAATCCACAGTAAGTAAGGATTCAAAGCAAAAATAAATTAAAAAGCTGTGTTGTAACTAGAAGACATTCAAAACCAGCACAGTTCATTACGTCCTACCATTTTCAACTCACCTGACCCTACTGTATCTTTGCCCTGAACATGTATAACCACTCAACAAAGGGAAAAAGGATAGATTTGTATTTCATTAGTCATGCTGAAGAATACGCACTTCTTCTAACCAGGGAATTGGACGAAGTATAACATTTAAACATGTTATTTTAAAGCTTCATTCTCACACACCTGCTGGCCAGGTGGTTTTGTACCATTAAACTTAGTTTCTGACCGTTTTTGATGAGATGACATAAAAAGTTTAGATGAAGTAATCAATGCATGAGTTTTAGCTCACACTTGCAAAGAATTTAAAAATTTTATTTTATAAGGAATTTTGCCAACTCATTTTCTCTCAATAATCCTGTGGATAAACTCAGCCTCAGAAAGGTGAAGATAACTGCCAAATCACCGTTAAGTGTCAGAGCTGGAATCCCAATTCCAGATCTTCTGATTTTAAGTCTAATATTCTCTATACTATATAAATAATTATTTTATAAAAGGCTCACTCACAGGAGTAATTTATATATTTTCCCCATATTGAGAAGTTAGTATTGTCCTCTCTTAAGGACAAAGATTCTTTGAATAAGAGTAAGAATTACTACCTATATTTTGAAAGACTCACAGACATGAATAAGTAGGTTTGCATGCTATTTTAGAAGACAGCTTGTCTCAAGAGAATTCAGTTCTTAACATTTTATTTGTAATGATAAAAAACTGCTTTAAGAAAGACTTGTTAATTCTTTTTCACTGGCAAATTTAATATTTCTACACTGTATGAAGTAATGGGAGTGGATTTTGTAACATTTGAAAATATTTCTAAATCGAGATATTCATAATCACCCAAGGGCACTTCCTATCGACAAGTATCTTCTGCAAGGAGGAAGTAATCATGTGACTTGCTTCATCCAAGGAAAAGTCATCTGCAGTAAGGACCCAGACAATTCATTCTGATACTCGCCATTTCTCATAATTGGTCAGAAAAGAAAACTGCTTTTGAGCCAGTAACTTCAAACTGAATCGGATGTGCTTACCAGCTGCTGTGATTTGACCAGCAGTGGACTTGGGAAGCGGGTGTGTGTGTGGAAACAGGGAAGCACTCAGCTTCCCGAGAAACTCAAAATTCATTTCCAGAATAAAAAAGTGAAAGAGTTGAACAATGGTAACTTTTAATAATGTTTCCCCAAACCGTGGAGATGTGAACTGTCCTATATATAGAAATTTAGGTTTGATTGCTTAATAGTAAAAAAAAAAAAAAAGGCATTCATAAGGCTGTATGTGGCATTATGTATAATTGACAAGAGTTTTTGGTAAACGTCAAGGTTATTTTTGAAAATACACATATGTACATGAATGTGTAGTTTTAACGCACTTATTTCTGAGTGTGTACTTTTAATGTACTTATTCACAAATGTGAGTCCAGAAAATACCATTCAGGTCCAAAAAGATGCATTATAATTGACTCTTGAACAATGTAGACATTAGGTGTGGTGACCCTCTACACAGTTGAAAATCTGCATATCACTTATTGTGAACCCTTTTATAAATGTGGACATTTCATACCCACGGTTCTACGTCCACAGATTCAACCAACCTTGGACCCAACCAACTTCAGTAAGTTGTATTATTTACTACTGAAAACATCCACATGTCCACAGTGGACCCATGCAGTTCAAACTTGCACTGTTCAAGGGCCAACTGTATTAGCTATTGCTTTTTAGGCATTTCACTAATGCCCATCAAGACATACTTTATAAAGACTGTCATGTGAATACTAAGTCGCTTCAGTCATGTCCGACTATTTATGACCCCATGGACTGTAGCCCATCAGGCTCCTGTGTCCATGGGACTCTTCAGGCAAGAATACTAGAGTGGTTTGTCATGCTCTTCTCCAAGACTGTCATAAATTACCTCAATTGATAACTTAAGATGTTAGCTAAAAAAATCTTTAGAAGTCTTCTAATTTTAAAGTTTATGTAACCATACAGTGAAGTCCAATTCTTAATATCTAAGACATTCACACACATACACAAATACTATTTAATTTTCTAAACTGAAATCTGATTTTATTTCACAGAAGGACAAAGACATTCTCCCAGTAAACATAAAAGACTTTTTTTTTAAGTTTAAAAAGCTCAAGTTTAAAAAATATATTGTAAAAATTATCAGCAAACTTTTAAGTCACAGTGTTTTTAACCAACAACTTCTAAATCCTTAAAAAGAAATTCTCTCTATATTTCTTTCATTATACTATTTAGCCAATATGTTTTAGAATTTATATTATAAAGACCTTACCTAAAGAATCAGTAAGTTCTTTGTCGTTTGTTAGACTCTTCTCTTGGGGAGTCTGCCAACATAACTTTGAGTCTGACTCCATTCAGGATCTTTCCATGTAAAGTTGCAATAGCATCATTAGCACTTAGTCTATCAGCATACTTGGCATACCCCACATTTTTTCCTGACACAAGGTAAACTTCAATCAGGTTACCAAAACGGCTGAAAGTAAAAAAAAAAAAGAGAGAGATCAACTGAAACCGATAAGCATATATGCTCAGGTCTAAAAGATAGGATCCATTCTGGACTTTTTTTTCACTCCTTTCCCCACATCCAATCTCTAGTATGTGTCAATCTTTCTTGTTAAATATTTCCTCTATCAGTTAATTTCTCTTCACTCTCATTCAGGTCTTTTTCCTCACTCTGAGCATCATTATCTTTTTCTTAGTTTATTCTAATACGTTCTTCAACAAAGGTCTGTATAGTCAAAGCTATGGTTTTTCCAGTAATCATGTATGGATGTGAGAGTGGGACCATAAAGAAAGCTGAGCACCAAAGAATTCATGCTTTTGAAGTGTGGTGCTGAAAAGACTCTTGAGAGTTCTTTGTACAGCAAGGAGATCCAACTAGTCCATCCTAAAGGAAATCAGTCCTGAATATTCATTGGAAGGACTGGTGCTGAAGTGGAAATCCAATACTTTGCCCACCTGATGCGAAGAACTGACTCACTGTACAGACCTTGATGCTGGGAAAGACAGAATGCAGGAGGAGAAGGGGATGACAAAGGATGAGATGGTTGGATGGCATCACCTACTTAATGGACATAAGTATGAGTAAGTTCCAGGAGATGGTGCGGCAGTCCGTGGGGTTGCAAAGATTTGGACTGGGCAACTGAACAAAAACAATAACAGATACCTTCTTCACTAGTTTCCCTGCATCCTGGGCTTATCCCTCTCCAACTCGTTCTCTACCCTGTCTTCTGAGTGATTTTTCTAAAACACAAATAGGATCGTTTCCTCCCCCAAAGTCCCTCTGGCAGCTCTTTACGCCTCCAGAGTAAGGATAAACTCCCTAACAGAATGTTGGCCTTTCTTGACTTGGGTCCTTGAACTCTCCCTGCTTCATCTTTCCTCAGTCTCTTAAATTCTGTATTCCCACAACCTCTCTTCATGTTCTCTCTGGAGGAATAATCACCCACATGCCCAAGTTTCTTCCTCGGCTAAATTATTTTTATCCTCCAAAGAATCCTTTCTCTTTTCAAGAAGCATTCTCTGACTTTCTATAGCTGTTGCCACTCCCATGTATTTCATAGCCTGAACATTCCTCTTCACAACACTAACCTCTCTAGGTTGTAATTTCCTATTCACTTATCTGTCTCTTACATGTGATCAGTTCTAACAGGACAAGAACTATTACTATTACATAATATTGATATAATGTTTACACAATGTCTCTGGTACTTAGCAGGTACAGAAGAGAGGTTCAAAAAAGAAACAGAATAAATTAGTTAAATAAAAATCAAAACACTTGAATCACATTGCTGATATTTTGTGAAACTCTTTAACAAGTTTTCTATCTATCTTTTAATTCACTAATGTTGTAAGGCAAATAAGAAAAGATAAAAAAGAAAATGTTAAGGTTAAAGAAGTTATACTGGAAACAAGTGTCTTCCCCTTTTTAATACTTATACATAATAGCAAGCATTATAATCAAGTAATTTTTGACTCAATGTAATTATATTATCCTTAAGGATCCAACAGCGTGCTGACAAAATAGAAGATGCTTAATAAACACTGTTTAGTTGAATTATAACTGCAAAGGAAAAGGAAAAGAATTCTATAGGCCAGATCTATACACGTGTTTTCTATCAAGAAACAAATGATTTGTTCATTCTATGTATGCAATTTACGAAACAATACTATCTGTTTTATGTCTTCAAAACAAAATAAAAGGAAATTCTGTGTGGGGACTTAAGACATATAAATAACAAAGAAAAGGAGATAACTATGTATTTTTAAAGGTGATATAAAACCATAGACTTTTTAAAACCACAGAACAAATCATCTCCACCTGACAGGTACTGGACACAGAAAATTTCCAGATTGCAAGAATGCTTAAATGTCTAGTTTAAATAAATTATTTTATTTTAAAAAATTTATTAAAATTAAAAAAAAACTTTTTTTGGCTGCTCTTACACAGCATATGGGATCTTAGTTCCACACCAGGGACTGAACCTCCATGTCTTGCATTACAGCACAGTGTCTTAATCACTGGACCACCAGGGAAGTCCTGGGATGACTCCGCACTTCCAATGAAGGTGTGGGTTTGGTCCTTCGTTGGGGAACTAAGACCCTACGTGCTGCGTAACCAAAAAAATTTTTAAAGTTTTAAATAATAAGGTAAAATAAAATAAGATGTGACTCCATGGAACTGAAATCTTACCAGAATATATCCTCTAGTACATCTAAAGGCAAAGGATGTGGATTAAACACAATAAAAAGTCTTTCCTTCACAGGAGTGTCAGGAGGAGCTTTTTTTTTGCATGACGGTAGTGCAACATCCGTTTGGATTTGAGGCAGCTGTGATCCAGAACTTCCTCCAAACTGCTGTTGAAGAATTAGGTTCAAAATGAGAAAAAGAAAAAACTGCACTTTACGGATTTTATAATAAGTCAAGAGCTAAAAATAGATGTGTTATCATGGCACCTATGTGGTCTTTTACTACATCTCTGAACATGTTCTTACACAGGTAATAAACAGAGGCCACATTTCTTTTATACCCTAATGGTGTACCGTAAGGTTAAATTCTTACCACTTACCAGAAATTGCTGCTGACTTGCGTTATTCCACACCATTGACGCAAGCTGTGCAGCTACCATCTGCGTTGCCATTTTTCTAAGGAGACTGGAGATAAGAACAGGTAATTTACAGAAAACTAGCAATGCTCAAGTCTCTCAACAATAACTTGCTCCGCGTAACTTCTTCACCTGAGAGGTAAATTGTTTTCTACGTTTATTCTACCAGTCATGGCGTGCACACCCGAAGTTTGGCTTTAGACTAGCTCCCGGAATGGTACTTACTCTGTTGCATTACTCCCATCATCGATGAAGGAAACACCTATCCGATTCCCAGGAGGGTACTGAAATCCATGTAACTTGTATTTTGCGTAAATAGCTGATGCTACATTAAAGTACTGAACCACTCCATGACCTAGAACAAAGCGGAGAATATATGGGAATTAAAAAGAAAGCAGATTGAATACCTAGAGTCTGTGCTGTCACAAAGGTAAAAAACATAAAGACACTAATATCACAACATTAATAATATATAATCAAATGTATCAGAAAACAAAATTATTTTATATTGATACATGTGTTCAACAGTCATGTTCCGATAAAGCAAAATATGGACCATATTTTCATAAAAACATGAATATGGTATTTAAAAAAAAAATCATTAGCTTAAGTTCTGTCCAAAGAATTTAAAGATACTGGCTTTTCTTGTATGACAGAGATATACCTTAAAAACCAACTAATTTTTCTTAACATTTTAATTCTATGAAATAAACTTCAAAATTCTAAAATTTTCCATATCATACTGAGTAGGAAATGAAATGAGAAGTGATATATGAAAAAAATATACAGTCATCTTGGCAGTTGAAATGATATAGAGAGAAAAAGTGATAAATGTATGAAAACCAAAAGTAGGGAAGAGAGGGTTTCAGATCAGACTCACATATTTCACTTTCTTTTGAGGAGCTTTTTTGGGGGATGAGGATAAAGTGGGAGATTGGGATTGATATATAACACAACTATATATAAAAAACAGTTAGCTATTAAGGACCTACTGTATAGCTCAGGGAACTCTACTCAGTACTCTATAGGGACCTATATGGGAAAGGAATCTTTAAAAAGGGTGGATACAGGTGTATATATAACTGATTCACTTTACTGTACACCTGTAACTAACCCAACATTGTAAATCAACTGTACTCCAATAAAAAATTTCAAAAAGTGCCACTGGAGAAAAGCCATTTTAACAAACTACAGTACATTTACAAACAATAAAAGACATTATTTTACCATAATTAGAATAAGGATCTCGTTGGACTTCACAGTATTCCAAGCCTGGTACTATATCAAAAATGCTGAAAAGCTGCTCTTCAGTAAAAGGAACTCTTGTTACAACTGACAGGCGTTTGGAGATAGCTTCCTGGCCTCTGCTGTCATTCTTGTCAAAACTTGAAAATTCAGATTGTTGTTCTCCAACAATACAGAAAAAAAAGTAAATCTTTACATTTCTATTCATTCAAAGATTCATTTAACATTTTAAGTACTAGAAAATAAAATGAACTGTCATTGGGTCCTCTGCATTGATCAAAGGCACTGTTTTCTGTAGTATGCTGGTCATCAGCACTATCAGGAGAGACAGGATGAGAAAACAGACAACTCTCCCCATTTCCTCACCTCTATTCAAAAATGTAAGCAGAAATGTGTAGTCTAATTTCACAGGAATATGCTTACTATGCAAAACTGCAAAATAAGGCAAGTGTTTCACCTAAAACCAAGTTTATGCCAAGTAACAGTTACAGGTCTTACTATCATCATACATTTCCCTCCCTTTTTAAACTTTTACTTTTGTCATTCTTCTCCTTTCTCTAACCTTTTGTAATTTAGGGACAAAATTTTAGGATTCACACTGAGGGGATAGCTATGTGTTTTCCATACTTCTTGATCAGCTACTTATAAGCAGCAACTCACCCTCACATAACAGCAGTGACATAGTATAACACTTAGATAATGCAAAACTAGCCATAAAAAAACCTTAATTGGAAATAATTTAAAATAAATGTTAAATAATAAGGACATTAGGGATCATGACCAACTTAAAAAAGACCCTATAAATTCTCTTATGTACTGTGTGAGATTTAGACTGCTGATAAAAGAATATTGAAAAAACCCCTCCAAATCAGACTGAATATTTACTACTCATACCATTAAAGTAAAGACAGCCTACTTACCAAATGAAAACATATTTACCCTAGGTTCATGTCCCAAAGTCTCCTGCCTCATATTACTATAATAATCTTGTTCTGAGGATTCAGATGCTTTATTTTTAGGTTCAGCCAAGATTGCCCTATAACCTGGAAAAGATGATCTATGAATTTCAAACTTTATAGCAAATTTAACACACTTACAAATATACTTGACTGCTACTGCTTGATTTAGTTTTATAATTGTATAAAAACTCTATACCAACAACCATCTCCACCAGACCTACCTTTTTTTTGTTTTTGAAAGATAGCAAAGAGTAAATGAGAAACAGCAAGAATCCCAAATTATGGGTCAATAGAGACATGAAAGATCAGCGATTCTACGCTATCCTTTCCAATCAATCAATCAATCAATCCCTACTATAGGTGACATCAATCATAGTCATTCATTCATTGATCAATCAATCCCTACTACACGTGACATCATCATTCATTCTCTCAGGGTTCTCAACATCAAAATCTAACCGTACTTCTTCACACCCAACTGCCATCAAGATTCCTCCTTTGAAATGTACTTAGAGGATGCTACGTTTTACTCCAATTTCCCTGCCTCTGTTTTAAAATTATATTCTCTTCAATTAATTACAACAATACTTTGACTGATCTATTTGCCTCTGGGTTAATAGTTTTAACTAGGTGTCCAAAAATGAGCTTTGTGTGTATGTGCACGTGGCATATTTCAAAGGGAGAAGGTTCACAGCTTTCACCATATTATTCAGTGGCTCCAAAAAGGATAAAACCAGCCTCTTTAAATTCTTTCTCTGGAAATTCACTCTTGACACTGTGTTTGGATCAAAGATCCTGAAATAGTTTTTGCTATTTTTCTTCTCTTGAAGCAATCTTCAAGGGAAAGTCTAATGTGGACTAAGCTTGAGCTTTTCGTAACCTCCCATATATGGTCCAAATGTACCTAGATTACTTTCTCAACAGGAATAACAAGCTTTACTCAGATTGTTGCCTTCACACTATTAGGCAAAGACATTCATTTCTAGATATTTCCTGTCTTTACTGACGTTGCTCTCATCATCTGCCCTGGCTACTCTACACTAGGTGCAAATTCTACTCCAGTATTTTCGTGCTGCACCGGTGCACTTGTTTTTCACCACTGATAGGCAATATCACACACATTTGAACACTTTTTCATTTGGCATATTTTTATTGAGACTACTCTAAATGACAAAATCTTTGCTAGAGATCTCAGTAAGTCTTAACTGAGGGCTCACTACTATACTGAGTACTACTAACAGTAGTACTAGGGACTTGGGGTAACAGAAACTGATAAATAAAGACATATACCTTGCTTTCAAAGAGCTTAAAAAAATCCTATTACTCATCAACTATTTTTTGCCTATTAGATCTTGGCTATCCAAGATAATTTATAGCTATAAATTTTAATTCATGGCTATTAAATTTATAGCTATAAATTCCTTAAATGTCAGGGCTGCTATATAAATTCCAGTTGTATCCCTCTAGTTATGTTGATGAATATACCACAGGTACTCAATTAATGCTGGCTGACTGATAAATTTAGAAGGATCTGAGAGAAAATTTTGGTGTGTAACTTAAGATTAAGCGTTCTACTGATTAACAATAATTATTTCCAGTATGTATTTATTTTATAATATCCTTAAACCCACTAACTGAAATAAATATTCTACATCTTATTTCTCAAGCTCAATATAATCAGAAGTATGACAACAAAGAATATTTTCCTTGGTCTCTAAAATTCTAATTCTTCAGAATGTACACCAGTAACAGTTATGTCACTCTAGCTTGAAATTAACCCAATGTGCATTTACTTTCCAAAGTTAGCAAACCTTAAAAATCCTACCTTTATTAATTATATGTTTATTAGTACACTTACTTCTACTTAGGGTTTAAGTCATACATGAACAAATATTACAGACTACTTGAATTTCTTTAAAATACAAAGAATAAATATTTAAAAAAAAACAAACAAAAACCCAACCTGAAAGGGTTGGTCAATGTTTTTAATACTTAAAATTCTAAAATAATTTAATAAACCCTAAAACCCTGTGGAAATACTGTGAAACTAGGACAACAGCATTTTCATTTAATGAGTTAATGCAATTGCTCATATTTTCAAGACAGTGCCTCATGAACGCTTAATAACAACCCCCAAATAATCTTCATCCTGAGACTATAGATAAACTGCCATTGCTGAGATTAAACTAGCAGGCATGGCGATTAGCACAGAGCACTATTAAGACAATCAGATCAGAACTTTCTCAAATAGCAATGGTAAGTGGACATATCCTTACTTCGGTCACAGTTCTCTATCGCTTGGGCGGCCTGTGACGGCTTTAAGTACCGAACGTAGCCCAGGCCTTTGCTCTCTCCAGTCACTTTATTCTTGATGATGCTGCAGTACTCAATGTCCCCAAACACCTGTGAGAGTTACAAGAAACGACTGAGAGGGGCCAAGGTTGATAAGCTAAGCAGATTTCAGAACTCGCTTAAAGTCTGTTTACTGATCTTCCTGCTTGCTAAACAAAGAAAATAGGATTTACAGCTATTTTTAATAATGGAATAAGTATGTCACAAACTAATAACGTGCTCAAAAAATAATCTTAATGATGATAAAAACCAAATAATAAATAACCAAAATGATGATGCTTTTTATTTACTGAACATTTGCTTTACATATATCACTTTATTGTTACAACAGTCCTTCAAGGATACATGTGTTACACTGGTTATTTCACAGACGCTGGGCCTTAGAGAAATCAAATTACTTGCCGAAGTCAAGGAGGTAGAGGAAGAATTTGCTCATGGTCTGGATAGCTTCAAAGCCTTGGTGACAGTTAAGCAGACTCTGGACTGGAATCGTCTTTACTCAAATCTTGGTTCAGCCACTTAAATACTGGGCAGCTGAGCTGCCCTCTCTGGGCTCATCTCCCTACACGGTAAGTGGGGCTAATAGCTGGACCTACCCAGAGGGTTGTTTTCAGGGTTAAAAGAACAAATACACCTAAGGTGCCTATACAGGGTCTGGGATATAGTCAACACTCAGTAAATATTACCTATAATTACTTATCTGTCTTTTAACTTAAACATAAATCAATCATTATGTACTCTTTTAAAGCAGTGCTTCTCAAAGTACATCTTTAAAATATACTGGTTCACTCAGAAAGTTAATACTCTATGTGAGAAATATGTGGTAAATGTTTACTTTTAATATTGGAAGAAATATAGGATATAAATCCCGTTTATTATTTATTTTAGAGATATCAATTGTAACTTTACTATATGCAGATAAAAATGCCATGTGTTCACTCAGGAAAGGATAAAAATTTGTAAGTATAATGTGTGAACTTTTTTCTTACTATTGGAGAAAATATGGAGTATATATATTTAGTATTTGCTATTTTTGAAGTGTTTTATTCAATCCTCATTTGGGTAGGACAGAGGAAGTTTTCAAATTACTTTTTATTACTTGTTCTTTCTTGCTGGTTGCCCACAAGTACTTGGGAAGGTACTGAAAAATAAAAAATTACAACTCAAAAGATAATTTTTAAATTGCTTTTGAAATAGTTTTTGTGAAAGTGTATCACTGCATATAAAATTCAATGGCTAAAAAGAGATTTTAAGTCATCTCCAAATTTCACTGATTACAATAGCTAATAGCTTTCACTGACTAAAGTAGCTAAAGTGAGAGCTATAGGTAATTTTTTTTTCTTTCAATATAACTCCTTCAAAGGCCTAACTGTAAAACATAAACCATAAAGGATAAGCCTTTCTGTGATTAAGTACATCAACACGTCACAAGCTTGCAATAAATGTGAGATAGTACAGTTCATACACTCAGGCTTGCCTGATGCACCTTTGTGAGAAGCAATAGAGAGCAGTGTTAAGAGGGTGCTTTGAAATTTTCAAGACCAACAGCACATTCTGGATTCAGACAGCCTGCGCATGAATAATGGCCCCACCGCATAAGTATGTATGTGACCTTACTTAAAACTCTTGAGCTTTACACGTCAATGTCCTCAATCTGTATTTTTGCTAAATGGGGGAGAAACACCATCATTAATATTTCCCAGGTTTTACATATTAAAAAAAAATTATTTTAGTTTTAACGTTTATAAACTAGATCGAAATAAGTGGCTTAAAAAGTTATTTACTTCTCCACCACCAATCTAATGATCTAATTCAAACGTAAAATTTAGTAATTGTACAATCAATTTAAGATTATAAATTATCACAAACATCAGCTATTAGAAGCACCTTAAATTTTTCCCGTAGATCTTCTTCTGTGTAGGACTTTGGTATCATAACAAATATTCTTGTAAGTTCTTCATCTTCAACATCTCGGTGACTTCCAGATGATCTGGACTGAGCAATGAAAACCTAAGAAACAAACAAAACCCAAAGAAAAATGCAGAAATATCAGTTAACTGTTTTTCTATTTCTTAAGAATACTTACAGCATTATTAGCGTAAGATTCAGGTTAGGTTAAACACAATGTGATAGGATCTCATCAAATAACATCTTAAAGCAAATTTTATTGCAGTGACCTTTTATGAGATAACACTAATCATCACATTATGTTTCTTTCAAATTTTTTTTTCCTTTTGTATTTAATCTGTCCACAATGCGGGAGACCCGGGTTCAATCCCTGGGTTGGGAAGATCTCCTAGAGAAGGGAATGGCAACCCTCTCCAGTATTTTTACCTAGAGAATTCCATGGACAGAGGAGCCTGGTGAGCTATAGTTCACAGGCTCGCGAAGAGTTGGATGTGACTACACGACTGAACGACTAACACACACACACACACCCCAAGAGCAAGAGGCAGTACACTGAAAGAGAATGTATACTCTGTGATTGGTGGGTAGTGTTCAATAAATGTCAGTTTGTGGCTCAGATGGCAAAGCACCTGTCTACAATGCGGGAGACCCAGGTTCGATCCCTGGGTTGGGAAGATCCCCTAGAGAAGGAAATGGCAATCCACTCCAGTACTACTGCCTGGAAAATCCCATGGACAGAGAAGCCTGGTGGGCTACGGGTCCACGGGGTCACAAAGAGTCGGACACCACTGAGTGACTTCACTTCACTTCATATAGCCGATTAATAGTGTTACTAAAATGTCACACGTACTTACTTCATTTCCTTTTCTATCAGAGACAGTATAAAAATATGATTATGAATTTACCTTTTCTCCTTTTAGTTCTATTAATAATGCTTCATGTATTCTGAAGTTCTATTATTGGCTGCATAAACATCTGGAATTATTTCGTACTTTTTGACCGGTATTTTTAGGAAATTATTCTGTTACTACTCTTCCTGTTGAAGACCATTTTTATCTGATACCAAACCAGCTTTCCTTATCCTTTTACCAGCTTTTTCTATTCGTTTATTCAATACTTTCAATCACTTTGTATTTTTATACTTAAACTGCATCTCTTGTAAACAGTACTTAGTTTGGCCTTAAAAAAAAAATCCTGACAATCCCTGACTTTTAATAGAAGCCAGTTTATGTTTAATATTGATATAACTGGATTTAAGTCTAGATGGCCATATTTTTGTTTGCTTTCTAATATTAATCCTTAAAAAAGAGAACCCAACTATATTCTGGATCATCTCAGTGACCACCTGAATGACTTATGTGAGCAAGAAAATGCACACAATGAACTGAGGCTCTATTCCTTTATTAGTAATTTAGTTCTACTGAAATATCATCTGTGACATTAAGTTATTATTTGGAGTGTAATTTGCTTTGTGGTATTGCTTTTATTTTAAATATTGCTTTGGTTTTACATTATTCTAGAAGAATGTGTTAACTACGGTTATGGATTTGTTTATAGAGCTACAAGCATAATGGCTATGTTTATTTTTCATAACTTGAAGAAATGTAATAGAATTAATGTAAATCACCATAATACAGAGCCCTTGAATTTTTTCTGTCTTCTTCTGTCTTTGAAGAGGGGCTGTACACTACTCAGTGGGGAAAACCTGAACCCATGAAATTCCAGAGTAGGAGGCGGTAACTAAAAAACCAAAGAATTTATAAATATTTTAGAAACCTTGAAAAAGAGGGTCATTATAGTTGCTTGGAAAGCAGCTGTCACAGAGGTGTAGAACCTGGCTTACAAGATATAGCTGGAGACATCCCTAGAGAGCATCTACTTCCATGTTAGTCCTTCAGTAAACGTACCATATGGCAAACACTGTATAAGGTAATAAGTATAGAGTACTGAACAACACAGAAATAGCCCTCTAAGAAAGCTAGTCCAGTGGATATATTAAGTCATGGATGGTCTGAAGGGAAATACAAATAGGGAACCTTTACATATATGAGAAGACACCAGGAGAAAAAAAGGCTCAAGTACTCTTTGTGACTGGAGTTGCCAGCAGATCACAAATTTCCAAATTTTAGAAGATTGGAGCATTTCAAATTTCTGATAGAGGAGACAATATCCAAGTAGATATGTATAATAATTAACCACCTACTTGAGGATTTCTCCTAAGATTTTACTCTTCCACTTTCTAGGTTTACCCTTTCCCTCAAGATAATATAGTTGATCGCTTACAGGATTGTCATTTATATAATCTTTTCTGGCTGTAGGCCTGTTATTAAAATTTTCTTATTTATCTTGTAGGACTTTTGAAACTTTACAAAGTACGTGAAGAAAACTGAAGCTGAATTAATTTAACTGGAAATACTGAAAAACAGAAAAAAAAAAAAACCCACTACAATGCAGTGGAAGACAGTGAACGCTGTGAAGAGTGAAGATTGTCCAGCTAAGCACTGTAGTCCAAAAACCCTCTGGCTGAAACTGAGTGTACAATATGACAAAATTTAAACTTTATCTTTGGGAACCATTCAATTTCTCAGTGCCTAAAAGGGAAGGATATATTTTAGTGTTGAGACTTTTACTTCTCTTGTAGGAATTTAATCAAGGAAAGAGGGGCTCATTATGTTTCAAATTTGGGGCATTTAGCAAAGTTTCCCAGGAGACCTCTGTGGTTATATTCAAAGTACAGAAATTCTCTCTGCCAAGATCATAACTGAAAGAAGATGAAAATTATCAACCTAGTGCAGGAGTCAACAAACTTCAACTGCCTGTTTTTCTATAGTCCATAATCTTTGAGGGTTGTTAAAAAAACAAAAAGAATGTATGACGGATTCTGCATGTGATTCACAAAGCCTAAAATATTTGTTGACTCTTTATAGAAAGTTTGTCCCCTTGATTTTACACGCTGTGTCCTTACACTTAACTTCATTGATGATCTGTTTTGACTTATTTCAGACGGTTCAGAAGGTGGGAGGAGGCAGAATGCCTATTGTCTAATGTGTTGTTGGCATTTCCCGGCTCCTCTGTTTTCTACTAAAGGAAGTATAGGGAAGAGACTGTTGCTATGGACAAACATGGTAAAAGAGGGCTTATCCTGTACCAGGCCCTGTGCTAAAAGGATAGATTAAATCAGATAACCCTCAAAATCACCCTTCCTGCCATGTGTCAGTATATTAATTTTACAGATAAATTAGATGTGGAAACTAAATACAAATACCACCAAAAGGAATTTATGGGCTTCCCTGGTGGCTCAGAGGTTAAAGCGTCTGCCTGCAATGAGGGAGACCTGGGTTCGATCCCTGGGTTGGGAAGATCCCCTGGAGAAGGAAGTGGCAACCCACTCCAGTATTCTTGCCTGGAGAATCCCATGGACAGAGGAGCCTGGTGGGCCGTAGTCCACGGGGTCGCAAAGAGCTGGACACGACTGAGCTACTTCACTTTCACTTTCAAAATGAATTAGGAGTATGCCAAAAAGCACTTAATAATAATACAGTTTACACTATCATCACCATGATTTGGCTCGTTTTCCTTTTTGTTTGTTTGTTATTTTGATTTGGCTCTTGTCAAGGCAGTCTACTTTGGTCTGCTTTCAAAGAGAAGTGACAATAACAAAACCTATGCCATTAATACCTTCACAAAGGAGTTTATAATGATTTGTAAAAAATTACAAATTTTTACATAAGTGTGATAAATAGGCAATAGTACTGGTTTTAATTACCTGCACTTAAATATTATATACATGTATACTTTCGTTTGGTACTGGGAAAATGCCTAACTTCAGAGGGCCACAATTAAATCTACTTTTATCAAGTTGTTAAGCACCTTACCGATGTGGGGAAAAGTAGAGTTAACTACTTTTATACGTGGTAACCAAGACGCCTGAGAGGAGGGTAAGAAAAGTTCTCATAGCAGGCCACGGTAGGAGCTGGGAGCTGAATTAGTGACGGCGGGAGCGGGGGAAGGCCCAGCCACCGCAGCTCTGCAGCCCGAGTAGCCGCAGATACCTGGTCCGACCTGGAAGCGGGTGTTCTCTCCGCATCCCTTATCTCTCTCACCCTCTAGCAGATTTTCGCGCAGGGAAGTCCTAGGAAATCCTCTGCAACGTGGTCCTTCCCTCTCCTCGCCCAGGAATGCCAGGTGCTTCCCAGACCGCTCCCGCGAGCGAATGCAGCGCCCTTACCGCATCCCGAAACCGCTCCCCTCCGCCCCCTCCACCCCCGCACACCCCGTCCCGGGCACCCGCACCTTGATGGGCTTGGTGTCGCTGGGGGNTGTGTGTGTGTGTGTGTGTGTGTGTGAAGTCTCTCAGTTGTGTCCGACTCTTTGCGACCCGTGGACTGTAGCCCGCCAGGCTCCTCTGTCCATGGGATTCTCCAGGCAAGAATACTGGAGTGGGTTGCCATTTCCTTCTCCAGGGGAATCTTCCCACCCCAGGGATCAAACCCGGCTCTCCTGCATTGCAGGCAGATGCTTTATCCCTTGAGCCACCAGGGAAATCTGTACTGACTTCTAAAGCTTGTTGTTAATGGAACTGGAAGACCTGACTTGCTATGAATGAAAACATATACTGTTTATTGTGTACCAGCCGTAATCCAGGCTCTGCATAAGGATCTGGACATACAGTGGAGAAAAGGAAAGACATGATGCTGGCTCTCAGAGAGCTTTTCTTTTCTATTGTGAAAGTCTTGTAAGAAAATACACGGTGCAAACTAATACTAGATTGTGTTAAATGGTTTTGCTACTGAATTATATGAGCTTGGGAAAATTACTTCAAGTTTTCAACTTCAGTTTCCTCAACTGTAAAGCAGAAATAATATACTCTACTAAATAGCATAGTTTTCGAGCTTAATTAGGGCTTCCCGAGCGGTGCTAGTGGTAAAGAACCTGCCTGCCTAATGCAGAAGACTTAAAAGATGCAGGTTTGATCCCTGGGTTGGGAGGATTCCCTGAAGGAGGGCATGGCAACCCACTTCAGTATTATTGCCTGGAGAATCCTGTGTACAGAGGAGCTTGGTGGGCTACAGTCCATAGGGTCACAAAGAGTTGGACATGACTAAAGCAATTTAGCACATAAGCAAGCTAAATTAATTCATCCATTCTATTAGCTCAGAAATGTTTTTGACGGTCTGCTACGTGCTGGGCACTGTGCTATAATTGAGTGATATGTGTTAAATGATCCTCTCCTTACTTTATGAAATTAATAGATTGGGCTTCTCGAGATAGGATTATTTGAGATAAGATATATGGGGCTAAGAGCCTAGTGATCAAATGAGATATGTGTACAATGTATGATAGAGATTTAATTTCTTATTCCATTTGTCTATGGTGTACACTCCTCCATTCTTAATATTTTATAGTTTATGATGGCAACTGAGTTAGGGATTCTGGGTTCTCATTCAGGCTTTAGCACAAAATTGGTACAGTTTCTCCTTGCATTACTTCCCATGTCCGCAAAATGAGGGATCTATTTACATTGGAGCTTAACAAGTTAAGGAAATATCTTAACTTTCCATTCTCTTTATCTTGCCCAGACCAGTCAAAGTGAATGAAAACAATGTCATAATATAATAATTTTATTGATGTAAAGATAGTGCAGTATAATAGCAATACTGTTTGAACACTAGTGCCATCTAGTGGAAAATGTATAATTTTTTAAAACAGCATTTTCTGGGAAATCTCTCTTTGTAAAACAAGATTACTGATCGGTATCCTGAGAATTTTATAATTAATTTTATTTTAGAAGGAATGAAAGATTGGAGAGAACAAAGCCAGAATCAGAAATATTGGGTGATGTTGAGAAAGCAAAATTTCTTTACCGTTTAATCACGTGAAATAATACCACATACTCAAGGAAAATAAGAAATTTACTTATATTATAAATTATAATAAATAAATGTTTCTTTAACTTGTATATTTTAAGCAGATTTATTGCTGTATGATTCAAATATATGATTCACCCATTTGAAGAATTCAGTTAATTGCTTTTTAGTATTCAGAGTTGTGCAACCATCTCCACAGCTGTAGAACATTTTCATCACTCAATAATGACAGATTCTTTTTATGTTTCAAATCATATAAAGTCACATTTGATCATCAATCACATGGAAGTAAAACAGTTGAAAATTCTGAGATTTGAAAGAGTGATTACTAATTTGTCTTATATTAGAGAAAAGATATGCTAGGCCATTGCAGATTAAGTGAAATAAAACATGTAGCCTACAATGCACAATTATTAGAATGGTAGACACTGAATTTCACATGAAATTCAGATTTGCCTTGAAATTTTTAATAAGTTCTTACTAATCTGTTTTAAAAGTGATGATATTGATATTGTAACTTATTTTTGAAATGCAAGGATAAAAAAATAAATTATTGTCATTGCTTTCCAAAATTTCTCTAAACTATGATCTAATTACAGTGAGACTTATTGGTTATTGACATTAGTCTTTGTCTGCTACGTCACTTTAGTCATGTCTGAATCTTTTCGACCCTATAGACTGTGGTAATGACCACACATATATGAACAGGCTCCTCTGTTCATGGAATTTTTCAGGTAGGAATACTGGAGTGGGTTGCCATACTCTTCTCCATGGGATCTTCCCGACCCAGGGATTGAACTTGTGTCTCCTGCATGGCAGGCAGATTCTTTACTGTCTGAGCCACGAGGGATGTATAATTATAATTATACATTATATCTAATTAAGTAAAAATGCTTTGCCTTATTTGCAAATTTTTAGTGGATTTTAAAATATTTTCACTGATATTTATTGGTGATCAATTAGTAACTTTCAGATTGTTCTGCATGAATATGGTCCAGAGTCTCCATTTTCCCATCTATATGTCTACAGGCTACTGATAATGTATGCAAGCACCTAACCTGGCATTGGTATGCACTCAAGAAATGGTAGTCTCCTTTTATTTCCTGAGTTTGGTCATCTTTGAGTTTGAGAATAATATTTAAAACCAGATTTTTTTTTCTTTTTGATTCAATTTGATGACATACATCTTTTAAATATGTGGCTTACAGGACAGAACACATAGGTACCACTTAGTTTCATTCAACCACCTGTTAATTGTGGCTATTTAAAATTAATTAAAGTTAACTCTAAAATAATACATAATTCAGTCACATGAGTCACACTTAAAGTGCTCAAAGTTACTTGCAGCTAGTAGATGGAGTCCACGCTAAATATTTCCATCATAGTAGAAAGTTCTATTGGCCAGCACTCCAGAGAATATGGGTAAATCTTGCACTTACCTAACACAAAATTTATTTTCATATTTTTATTTCTCTGTTAATAGCCTTTACCACTCACATCTCACTGATGTAATCGTCTAACCACAGGTGAGCTACTTTCCCCTTCACGTTTTCCTAAACACAGCTTTGGCTTTCTCACCTGTCTGCTTTCAATGCCCTCATCTTCTTAAAGCTCTCTCAGTCCTCTCCCTTATATCTCCCTCCCTCGCTCCTCCAGGACTCATTCTCCGTTTCTATTCATAGTCTAGTCTGCTGTTCTTTTAACGATTCAACAGGCAGCTTGCAACTTTGCTGTCAGTTCTTATTTTTTGCACCTTTATGTAACTCATTTATAAAGATTTAACTTTTAATGTACTTTAATCTTGCCTCAGCTGGATTATACCTCATAGAAAACTGGAACTTCAGTTCAGAGTTTGTCCTTCCAAGTTACTTGGCACAGCGTCTTGCCCCCAGTAAGCACTTGCCTTATTCTTTTATTGACGTGATTTGATTTCCAGAGTCAAACACTAATGAATCATTCATAAAATGTTGAGTTCCTACCTCAAGCAAGAACTGGTATATATTGTGAATATACATAGATAACTCTTAAGTTAGGTAAAAGTTAAAGAAATAAACATTTTTGTCACATTTAGACTCAATCGGTAACAACTCTGCAGTGCCAGGTTTTTTGCTACTGCGAGAGTTGCGATCGTTCCTGTGGGATTTGAGGACCAATCAGCAGTGCCAACGGAGCCCCGCCTTCCATTGGCTGGCGTCATCCTGGAAGCACATGCTGGGCTGGGCCATCAGTACAATCTTCAAGGCGCTGCTGCAGTATCGCCAGCGTTGATCTCAGGACAGACTGTGGCTCAGCAGCTGCACGTTGACGCCAAAGATTCTGCCGGGAGGCGGAGGACGGAGCCGCTGGCCCTGAGGTAAGTATGGGACTAACTAGGAGAGCGTGACCTGCGACCTCATGTGAACTGAGCACCATTATGGACCACGATACAATTTAGGCCTGGATTCACTCAGAGAGGAGTATCCCAACCGTCTGGGTAGTAAGAAGCTCTCCCTTAGCCCTAGCCAGGTGGGACCTGAGTAGTCCTAAGTACAACAGAAGACTGTTTCTACCAGCGGCCTCGCTGCAGCCCTTTCTGATTTCTAGTTGGGACTGATTTTGAGTGGAACCTTCAGCCCATGTTTAGCAGAAGTCAGCCTTCAAAAGGAGGTGGTGGCATGCTGAGATTCAATTCAGTTGCTCAGTGTCCGACTCTTTGTGACCCCGTGGACTGTAGCACGTTAAGCCTTCCTGTCCATCACCAACTCCGGGAGCTTACTCAAACTCATGCCCATCGAGTGAGTGATGCCATCCAACTATCTGATCCTTTGTCCTCCCCTTCTTCCGTCTTCAGTCTTTCCCAGCATAAGGGTCTTTTCCAAGGAGTCAGTTCTTCGCATCAGGTGGCCAAAGTATCGGAGTTTCAGCTTCAGCATCAGTCCTTCCAATTAATATTCAGGACTGATTTCCTTTAGGATGGACTGGTTGGATCTCTATTGCAGTCCAAGGGACTCTCAAGAGTCTTCTTCAATACCACAGTTCAAAAGCTTATCTGAGGTTACTGATATTTCTGCAATCTTGATTGAAATCTTGATTCCAGCTTGTGCTTCATCCAACCCAGCATTTTGCATAATGTACTCTGCATATAAGGGTGGTAATATACCACCTTGACTACTCCTTTCCTGATTTGGAACCAGTCTGTTGTTCCATGTCCAGTTCGAACTGTTGCTTCTTGAGCTGCATACAGATTTCTCAGGAGGCAGGTCAGGTGGACTGGTATTCCCATCTCTTGAAGAATTTTCCAGTTTGATGTGATCCACACAGTCAAAGGCTTTGGCATAGTCAATAAAGCAGCAGTAGATGTTTTTCTGGAACTCTCTTCCTTTTTCAATGATCCAGCGAATGTTGGCAGTTTGATCTCTGGTGCCTCTCTGCCTTTTCTAAATCCAGCTTGAACATCTGGAAGTTTACGGTTCATGTACTGTTGAAGCCTGACTTGGAGAATTTTGAGTATTACTCTGCTAGCATGTGAGGTGAGTGCAATTGTGTGATAGTTTGAACTTTCTTTGGCAATTAGGAGTTTGGAAAGCTGGATTCTTGTTCCAGATCATAGGTTCAAGTACAGCAGATTAGAAAGGAGAAAGGCTATAGAAACACCTATGCATGTGACTCATAGACATGAAGCGATTTACCCAGGGTCACATCTGTGTGGTACACTCCACTCCAGTGCTTTTTCCCACTACAACATGCATAATCCCACTTAATTTTTTTAAAAGTCAATGTAGTATTCATCCTTAAAATATTCTAGTGAGCTTCTCTTTCCTCTTTCATCACTTCAGTTATATGGACTTCTTAGACTTCAATGGTATCTTAATTGTTCTTACCGCATTCCTCTTTTTATGGGAAAAAATTAGAAATGTCATTGGTATGTACCAGTATTAAAAAGTTTTTCATTCACTCCTCGTTAAGTATTTTCACTCAGTTTAGCAGCTGCAGTGTGTCAGACATTATTTTCAACACAGGGTTGCCTCAATCACTCTTAGAAGGGAATCGTTGAAATTAAAAATCTAGGATTATAAATGTAATTCTCTCATCTTTCACCATCTCTCTCTCCTTTTCATCAGCTTATGACTTGAAACGAGCTCTATGCGCTTCATTTTTCTCATCCATAAAAAACGGAGATGTTAATAGTATCTATCTCACATGGCTGGTGTGGAGATTAAATATATTAATAATGTGTACAGGCTTAAACATTAGAATATGCCTGGCATTAAGTAAGCATTTGTAATTGCTTGCTACTCTTATCTTGGTCTATTTAGCTTTAGAATTCATTTGGGATGAGTGATCATTCTCATACCAGATGTCATATCTTTGTCTATTTCAGTGAGATATTTCTTCTTAGTTACTAAGTGCTAGTAGAGTGCCAAATGATTATAAGACAAAAATGACTTCCCTTGAGATCCTTCCTGGTCTTCCTGTGTCTTTCCTTGCTGCCTTTGCTGAATCTACTGGTTTTAATGCACTTTGAAGAGGGGTCTTAGATACTTGCACAGCAGTGATTAAAGACAGCAGCAGTGTTTTGTGTTAAATACTGATAGTTTGAACAGTGACAGTATATATTAGTGACTGTGAATAAACAATATATTTTGTTTTATCCTTTTTTTAAAGTCTAGTTTTCTGAATTACCGGTAAATTTTAATTGGTATAAAAGTCAGTCTGATCTTTCTGCTTTTATATAAAAATTGGAAAGAATGTTTCCTTTAGTACTGAGATGACATTTGGGTTTTCTTAGATTCTTTTTTTAAATTTATTTTTAATTGGTGGATAATTGATTTACAGTGTTGTGTTGATTTCTGCCATACAACAGCATGAACCAGCATAAGTATACATATGTCCCCTCCCTAACATTTTTATATTACATAAGCTTTACTGGTATAGTGCATACATTTTACTAAAGGCCTTATGTTTGTTTTTATGACTCAGGTTTTCCTCTCTATGTCCTTTATTCAAAGGTTCAGTGAATTCTGTACCTATACAGAAAGTTGATAGAACTCACCTAATTAGAAATTGAATGCAGTATTTTGATTTAAATTTGGAATTTTAAAGTAATCCACTCTTGGATAAAGTGTTTTCTTAATTCGCTTTGTATTAGACCTAAAGCACTGATTAACAGTTGAATTGTTTTGGATACTGCCCAAAGAAAACTTCTATCTTCCCTTTAAGTGGATTATTGACACTGATTTGGGTTTCTACATAGATTAAAAAGAAAAATAGTAGTGGTATTTTTAGTAGTGCTGGTAGTGGTAAAGAATCTGCCTGCCAATGCAGTAGCTACATCTCTTGCCAGTGGAGAGCACAAGTTCAATCCCTGGGTCAGGAAGATCCCCTGGAGTAAGGCATGGCAGCTGACCCTAGTACTCTTTCCTGGAGAATCCCATGGACAGAGGATCCTGGCAGGCTGCAATCCATAGGGTCCCACAGAGCTGGACACAACTGAAGCTACTTAGCATGCACGCATGCACATGGTACATACACATGAAATACTAGCTTCACAGTAATAGTTATTTTGAGCGCTAAGTCATTTCAGTCGTGTCCAACTCTTTTCAACCCCATGGACTGGTAGCCCACCAGGCTCCTCTGTCCATGGGATTCTCTAGGTGAAAATACTGGAGTGGGTTGCCATGCGCTTCTCCAGAATAGTTACTTTAGTTAAATCATATTGTTTTTTCAATATTATCAGAATAACTCAAACATTTTCTATTTCTCAATTGAGCTATGAGGGTAAAAATGTGCCTAGAACCTGTCAAAGAATTAGGAATTTTCATGATGTCTATAACAGTAACTCTTAGGTTGGAATCCCTCCCCACTTCCACTGCCCCAGCGCCCGTTCTTCAAAGAACACAAGCTGCAGGAAAACAAAACCAAGGTGCTACAGTCATTAGCATTTTAAGCTGCATTTGTTCAATACGTTCAAATTATTTTAGTTTTTATATCATTTTAGATAGATGAGGCATTTATTTAGGTACACAGGAGAATTTTTGGCAGTCTTAACAAAAATATCTTTAAAGAATTTATTGTGTGTGTCTATCACTGTAAAATAAAATCTTTCCTACTTAGGACCACACATTTTCTGCTGACTGAACTCAGTATTGTTATTTAATTATTTTCAAGTAATCCTTGATTTAATCTTGGTAGATTTGTTTACCGGTTAGAGTGTAAAGTAAACATGAAATTATACATTATATGTATCTTACCTCATTCCATATGTAGCCTCATTCTTCATGGTATTTTATAGTTTTGTCTATTATTGCAGGCATATAAGTACTTATAATAAATATTGTATTTAATCATCTTTCCAACTTGTTCTATCTTTAAGTAAGGAAGTACCAATTTAGACATATGCTTCACATAATTTTTTACACACATGCTTTTTGGAAGTGAAAAGAAAAATAGAATATAATTGATTTAGGTAAATCACTATAATTTTCTGAAGAAGTGAAGTTGCTCAGTTGTGTCTGACTCTGCCTGCCAGGCTCCTCTGTCCATGGAATTTTCCACGCAAGAGTATTAGAGTGGGTTGCCATTTTGTCCTCCAAGGGATCTTCCTGACCCAGGAATCGAACCCAGGTCTCCCACATCGCAGGCAGATGCTTTACCATCTGAGCCACCAGGGAAGCCCATAATTGTCTGAAGGCTGATGTAAAACTAGGCTTATACCAATAGCAATTTCTAGAGTAGCTATAGCTAGAAATTAAAAATAAATCTGATAAATGAGATAATTCTTTATAAAACTGAATGCTATGTTTGTGTTTTTGAGCACTCAGAATTCAAAGCACATGCTTTAAATTATATTTTGGTTTAATATCATTAATACTTCAGTCAAAGTGTTGAAATTCCTTCTTCTCCAGCTTTGCAAATCTGATATTTTCTTTGATCTGTGGTTTTAATGTTTCATTGCAGAACAAAATGGCAGATGCTGAGGCAGGCAAGAAGATCTTTATTCAAAAATGTGCTCAGTGCCACACAGTGGAGAAAGGTGGAAAACACAAGACTGGTCCAAATCTCTGGGGCCTTTTTGGCAGAAAAACAGGACAAGCACCAGGATTTTCTTATACCGAGGCAAACAAAAACAAAGGTAAAAAGCTAGGCAGTTGTTGGAGCGAACCAGAAACTTTGTAGCAAAGAAGAAAGCACAGGATTTGATATTATAATAATATCCTAATTTGCAGTATTAAAAATGAAATCCACATGTTTATATTACAGAAATATTCATGTATATCAAAGGATCTGTGTTTGGATAACTGATCATGTTTTTATCAGTGAAATTAGCCATTCTCTGTAGCATTAATTTTTTGCCTATACAAGGCACTTCATTTTTTGCAATACATTTATCTTGAAAAAGCATAAGCTAAATTTTAATGGCATAATGGTAATTTTCTGTTTGTGGTAGTGATTCTTAGCAGGGTGAAAAAGTATATTCAGTTTGAAAAAGTATATTCAGTTATTTTTCCGTTTGAAAAAGTATAGTCAGTCATTTCTTTGTTGATAGAAGATATGTAGATGGCAGTGAATTTTAGGTTGAAATTAAAAACAGTTGCAAAAGACTGTAATGTATCTGCAAAGCAATTTATTACTCCTGGAGATATCTATATATATTTATGAATATAGTTAGCGTTCACTTAAAAAAAAATAAAGTACTTCTCTGTTTTGAACTGTTCTTGGGATCTGAGCATTTCTTACTGGTCCAAATTTCAGATCACTACTATACTACTGTTGGGAAAGGTTTCTGTTTTACTTTATTTTATATTTCTTTTTATTTTTCTAGTAGGTGAAATTCATAAAAATACAAGTAGCCATTTTGAAGTGTAAAATTCAGAAACATTTACTGTATCCACAGTGTTCTACAATCACCACCTCTGTAGTTTCAAAGCTTTTTTGTTATCCTAGAAAAACCCCTGTATCCATTAAATAATCACTCCTCCTATCTAACTATCAGCCTTTGGTAATCACTTATCTGCTGTCTCTATGCATTTGCCTACTCTGGATATTTCATATTAAAGGAATCATATAATATATGATCTTTTGTGTTTGACTTCTTTTGCTTAGCATATTTTTATTGAAATTGAAGCATGTATCAGTACATGATTACTTTTTTTATTACTAATATTCTATTGCATATATATGTGTGTCTGTGTATATATATATATATATAATTTTTTTATTCACTCATCAATCGATGGACATTATGACCTAAATCAAATCCGTTATGATTATACAATGGAAGTGAGAAATAGATTTAAGGGCCTAGATCTGATAGATAGAGTACCTGATGAACTATAGAATGAGGTTCGTGACATTGTACAGGAGACAGGGATCACGACCATCCCCATGGAAAAGAAATGCAAAAAGGCAAAATGGCTATCTGGGGAGGCCTTACAAATAGCTGTGAAAAGAAGAGAAGCAAAAAGCAAAAGAGAAAAAGAAAGATATAAGCATCTGGATGCAGATTTCCAAAGAATAGCAAGAAGAGGTAAGAAAGCCTTCTTCAGCGATCAGTGCAAAGAAATAGAGGAAAAGAACAGAATGGGAAAGACTAGAGATCTCTTCAAGAAAATTAGAGACACGAAGGGAACATTTCATGCAAAGATGGGCTCGATAAAGGACAGAAATGGTATGGACCTAACAGAAGCAGAAGATATTAAGAAGAGGTGGCAAGAATACACAGAGGAACTGTACAAAAAAGATCTTCACAACCCAGATAATCACGATGGTGTGATCACTTATCTAGAGCCAGACATCTTGGAATGTGAAGTCAAGTGGGCCTTAGAAAGCATCACTATGAACAAAGCTAGTGGAGGTGATGGAATTCCAGTTGAGCTATTCGAAAACCTGAAAGATGATGCTGTGAAAGTGCTGCACTCAATATGCCAGCAAATTTGGAAAACTCAGCAGTGGCCACAGAACTGGAAAAGGTCAGTTTTTATTCCAATCCCAAAGAAAGGCAATGCCAAAGAATGCTCAAACTACCGCACAATTGCAATCATCTCACACGCTAGTAAAGTAATGCTGAAAATTCTCCAAGCCAGGCTTCAGCAATATGTGAACTGTGAACTTCCAGATCTTCAAGCTGGTTTTAGAAAAGGCAGAGGAACCAGAGATCAAATTGCCAACATCTGTTGGATCATGGAAAAATCAAGAGAGTTCCAGAAAAATATCTATTTCAGCTTTATTGACTATGCCAAAGCCTTTGACTGTGTGGATCACAATAAACTGTGGAAAATTCTGAGAGATGGGAATACCAGACCACCTGACCTGCCTCTTGAGAAACCTGTATGCAGGTCAGGAAGCAACAGTTAGAACTGGACATATACAGATATACAGAGTACATCATGAGAAACGCTGGAAGAAACACAAGCTGGAATCAAGATTGCTGGGAGAAATATCAATAATCTCAGATATGCAGATGACACCACCCTTATGGCAGAAAGTGAAGAGGAACTAAAGAGCCTCTTGAAGAAAGTGAAAGAGGAGAGTGAAAAAGTTGGCTTAAAGCTCAACATTCAGAAAACGAAGATCATGGCATCCAGTCCCATCACTTCATGGGAAACAGACGGGGAAAGAGTGGAAACAGTGTCAGACTTTATTTTTCTGGGCTCCAAAATCACTGCAGATGGTTACTGCAGCCAGGAAATCAAAAGATGCTTACTCCTTGGAAGAAAAGTTATGACCAACCTACATAGCATATTCAAAAGCAGAGACATTACTTTGCCAACTAAGGTCTGTCTAGTCAAGGCTATGGTTTTTCCAGTGGTCATGTATGGATGTGAGAGCTGGACTGTAAAAAAGGCTGAGCGCCAAAGAATTGATGCTTTTGAACTGTGTGAAAAAGTGTTTGTTTGAGTCCCTGTTTTCAGTTACCTTAAATCTATACCTGGGAGTGAAATTGCTGGATCAGTTAACTACACTTAACTTTTTGAGGAATAGTCAAACTATTTTCCACAGTGGTTACACCATTTTTCTTTTCATTGGCAGTGGAGGAGGATTCTTATTTCTCTATATACTCACCCACACTTGTTATTTCCTTTGCTTCTCTTTTACTGCCATCTTAGTGGATCTGAGGGCTTCCCGGTTAGCTTAGCAGTAAAGAATCTGCCTGCAATACAGGAGAAGCGGGTTTGATCCCTGGGTTGAGAAGATCCTTGGGAGAAGGAAATGGCAACCCACTTCAGTATTCTTGTCTGAGAAATCCCATGGACAGAGAAACCTGGCAGGCTACAGCTCATGGGGTGTCAAAAGAGTTAGTCACAACTTAGCAACTAAAACCAGCAACAGTGGGTAGGAAGTAGTGTTGGTGGCTTTGCTTTGTGTTTCCTTAATGATCCGTAATGTTGAACATTGTTTCATGTGCTTGTTGGTCATTTGTATATTTTCTTTGGAAAAATATCTTTATATTCTCTACTCATTTTTTATTTGAGTTGACTTTTTGTCAGGTTTTAAGAGTTCTTTCCTGGTGGTGCAATGGTAAAGAATCCACCTGCTGATGCAGGAGACAGAAGAGACATAGGTCGATCCCTGGGTTGGGAAGATCCCCTGGAGTAGGAAATGGCAGCAAGACTCCGGTATGCTCGCCTGGGAAGTTCCATTGACAGAGGAGCCTAATGGGCTGCAGTTCGTGGGGTCACAGAGAGCTGGACACGACTGAGCACACGTGTGCTGCACTGCACTGCAAGAGGTGTCCATGTATTCTGAACATTAAACTCTTATCAAATAAGTGACTTGCAGTTTTTTTTCTCTTATTCTGTAGATTGTCTTTATTTTTAAAAATAGTGTGTTTTGGTGAACAGTGGTTTTTAATTTGTATGAAGTCTGCTTATTTTTATTGTTGATGTTGCTTGCATTTTGGATGTTAAATCTAAGAATCTATCACCATATCAAAGGTCATAAAGATTTACCCTATATTTTCTTCTAATAGTTTTAGTTCTTACATTTAGGTCACTGTCTTACCTCTAATTAATTATCATTAACTTTTTATGTAGAGGGAGGTAGTGGTCCAACTTTATTCTTTTGCATGTGGTTATTTAGTTGTCCTTGCGCCATTTGTTGAAGAGATTCGTTCTTTCACAGTTGAATGGAATTTACTCGCTTGTTGAAAATCAGTTGAGGTTTACTTCTGGACTTCCAGTTCTCTCCCATTTGTCTGTATGTCTTTTCTTGCAGACATGCAGCCTACTGCCTTTCTGTTCTTATACTAGTGCCACACTGTTTTGGTTATTGTAGCTTCCTAATGAATTTTGAAATTTGGAAGGATGAGCCCTCCAACAGTGTTTTTATTTTTCAGTAGTTTTTTGGCTTTTCAGGACCCTTTTTTAACTTCCTGAATTTGAAGATCATTTTTCCATTTCTGCAAAAAAGGCCAATAGAATTTTGATAGAGATTGCATATCTGTAAGTTGCTTTGGCGAGTATTGGCATTTTAACAGTATTAACATATTCTATGAACATGGGATGCCTTTCCATTTTTTGGCATGGGTGCTCAATCAGTCATGTCCAACTCTCCGTGAACTGTATCCCATCAGGCTCCTCTGTCTATGGAATTTTCCAGGCAAGAATACTGGAGTGGGTTGCCATTCCCTACCCTAGGAGATCTTCCTGATTCAGGGATGAAACCCATGTCTCTTGTGTCTCCTGCATTGGAAGATGGATTCTTTACCACTGCACCACCAGAGAAGCCTTGTTGATCTTGTACTGTGCAACTTTGCTAAATTCATTTATTATCTCTAGGAGATTTTTTGTGATTCTTTGCATTTTCTATGTAGAGAATTATGTCACCTGTGAATAGAAATAGTTTTACTTCCTTTCCAACCTGAGTAGCTTTTATTTGTTATTCTTTCTTAATTGCTCTGGGTAAGACTACTGGTAGAATTCTGAATAGCTCTGGTAAAAGTGAGAATCTTTATCTTGTTCCTGATCTTAGAGGGAAAGGTTTCCATTTTTTATCTTGAATATGGTGCTAGCTGTGGGTTTTCCATAAATTCTGTTTTTAACATTAAGCAAGGTCCTTTCTATTGCTAGTTTGCTGAATTTTTTTTTTTTATCATGAAAAGGTTTTGGATTTTGTGAAATGCTTTTTCTGTGTCTGTTGAGATAGTCATGTGTTTTTTTCCTTTTGCTCTATTAATGTTTGTATTATATTGATTTTCCTGTGTTGAACTATTCTTGCATTCCTGGGATAAATCCCAATTGGTTGTAGTGTGTAATTCTTTTACCAGTGCTGTTGAATTTAACTTGCTAGTACTTTGTTGAAGATTTTTACATAAGAGATAATTGGTTTATCATTTTCTTGTGATGTCTTTACTTGATGTTTGAAGAAGTTCTAAATATAGATTATTGGCAGCTATGAGTCCTTTCATTAGTGATTTGAATTTAGTACTAAAAATTTTCTTAATAGGTTTTATACTGCTCATATAGACCAAATTGGGCTTCCCTGTGGCTCAGTGGTAAAGAACCTGCCTACCAGTGTAGTAGATGAAGATTCAGTCTCTGGGTTGGGAAGATCCCCTGGAGAAGGAAATGGCGCCCACTCCAGTATTTTTGCCTGCAAAACCCCATGGACAGAGGAGCCTGGCAGTCTACAGTTCACGGGGTTGCAAAAGAGTCAGATACAACTTAGCGACTAAATGACAACAACAACATAAACTAAATTACCTTACTTGATGGAGCTTTGCAGACCATGTTGTAGGAGAAAGGCTTTAATATGGGTAGTTGGCATCTTGTGTACTATCTTTTATTTTCGAGTGCACATGTAATAGCTTGCTTTTTGTCGAAAGAGGGATTCTACTTATTTCAACCTGTATTAATGTTTCTAGTAAGACAGTGTTTGGGGTTGGTCTCAGCCTATTAGATTTCTTAATATGATTGCAAGGTGCACTTTACTTTAGCAACAACATCAGGAAACTGGAAAAAAACAAAGTTTCTTACTCACAGATGCTTGAGGGTATGCAGCATGCCTGGGGCCACACAGTGTGGTTGCAGGTAGAGAGAGAGAGCACGGGCTTCGAGTTTTGCTTTTATTGGGGTTGAGGATGGGTTGCCTAGGGTTTTATGGGTTCACTCTTTACTGGTGAGTTTAAAATATAAAAGCATGAATTAAAGCATGGGAAGGGAAAAGCAAGAAGTTTAGTCAAAAGGTATGTGGGTCTACCAGAGCTTTCTGAAGAAAGGGAACTTCATGGGTGGGCAACCTGGCTCTCCAATCTACTTGGGTTGTTGTTACTCAGTTGCTCAGTCATGTCTGACTCTCCATGACCCCATGGACTGCAACATGCTAGGCTTTCCTGTCCTTCACCATCTCCCAGAACTTGCTCAAACTCGTCCATTTAGCTGGATGATGCCATCCAACCAAACTGTCCTCTCTCATCCCCTTCTTCTCCTGCCTTCAGTCTTTCCCAACATCAGGGTCTTTTCCAGTAAGTTGGTTCTTAGAGTCAGGTGGCCAAAGTATTGGAGCTTCAGCTTCAGCATCAGTCCCTCCAATGAATATTGAGGATTGATTTCCTCTAGGATTGACTGCTTTGATCTCCTTGCAGTCCAAGGGACTCTGTGTAGCTGGTAATGCATTTATTCAAAATGTATATATTTGAAAGAGTTGCCTTAGCAATTGAAAGCTTAATATTCAGCACTTATATTACAACAAAAAAGATTAATTGTGAGTTACTTATATTACAGATAGATAAGATGTAGTGAAATTTTTGTTATTTGGAATTTTGGAGAAAGAGACCTTCAGTTCAGTTCGGTTCAGTCGCTCAGTCGTGTCCAACTCTGTGCGACCCCATGAAGAGTAAAAGAAAATTAGCATGTCTAGATTGCCAGCTTTTTATGTGCATATGTGAAAATAAGATACTTTTCATTTTCTCAGAGAGAAAAATGAGAAAAACTTGAGAGCAGTGCTGTTTAGTAGGATGGAAAAGTGGCAAAGCCACTTGTTCCTAGACTTGGGTTCCCCGGCAAACTCTGATGAGGCGGGAAGTATATGCTAAGTCTGTTTTAGAGCGCTACTGCTACATCTTAGCGTTGGAGGGCAGTAATAGTTTCCTGGGCTGCTATAACCAAGTACCATAACTTAGGTGGCTTAAAATAGTGGAAATTTATGGGTTCATAGCTCTGGAGGCAAGAAGTGTAAATCAGGATGTCGGCATGGCCATGCTCTTTCTGAAGCCTGAGGACAATCCTCCCTTGCTTCTTTCTATTCTGGGTGTTTGCCGGTAAACTTGGAGTTTGGGGCCTTCAGCTGCATGACTGCAGTCTCTGCCTTCATTGTTACATTGTCCCCGTGTGTCTGTGTTCACATGGCCTTCTAGTAAGGATACTAGTAATATTGGATTGGGAGACCTATCCTCCTCAGTATGGCCTATCTTACTTTTCAGTTTTGATCATTACTAATCACAGCCGAATGACCTTATTTCCAAACAAAGCCACATTCTGAGGCACCAGAGGTTAGGGGTCTCAACACAGTTTTATTTAGGGGACACTGACAAAAAAGGACCACATACATATAAAATACACATATAGACAATTGATGAAAATTCTTATATTAAAGCAACATAAAGTTTAATCTTTGTCAAGTCAAGGGTGTTTATCACCTTTTTAAAACATCTGTGTAGTTGTTACAGTACTTACATTGGGCTAAGTCGTTTCAGTCATTTCTCTTTTTTCAACTCCATGGACTCTAGCCTACTGGGCGCCTCTGACCTTGGGATTCTCTAGGCAAGAATGCTGCAGTGGGTTGCCATTTCCTGCTCCAGGGGATCTTCCCAATCCGAGGATCAAGCCCGCGTTTCTTAGGTCTCCTGCATTGGCAGGTGGGTTCTTTACCACTGCTGCCACCTGGGAGGCATAGTTGTTATAATACAATATCATTATATTTAGTATATGTAGAAATGCTGATAGTAGATATTCTTTAATAAAGAATTTGTCTGGTCTTTATCTCAGGTCCTTGGGAGGGATCTGTAAAACAATGGAATTTCCCAGTGATAAGAGGGTTTGCCCTGGTTTAAAAAAAAAAAAAAAATCTGCCTGCAATGCTGAAGATCTGTGTTCAATCCCTGGATCAGGAAGATCCCCTGGAGTAGGGAATGGCAACCCACTTCATTATTCTTGTATGGAGAATTCCATGGACAGAGGAGCCTGGCAGGTTATATATAGTCCATGAAGTCACAGTCAGACACAACTGAGAGACTAATGTGTACACACACACACACACACACACACACACACACACACACATGAGTGTCTTTGTTGTTCAATGTTAGGCCTTGGGATTGCAGCCTGAATTTATGCTAATGAGAAAATTCGGTAGGGCGCTTGATACGGCTGGGACTGGCCAAGCTGGAAAGACCAACTCTTTGATTAGAGAACTGGGACTTTGGGCTAGGTGATATCAGTCTAATCTCCAGGTTTAGGGGGTAGGAGCTCGAGATTGAGTTCAGGCACACGGTGAGTGATGCAGTCAGTCAAGTCTATGTAATGAAACCCCAATCAAAAACTCTGACCACTTTAAATTGGACGCTCTGCTGGATCTTCTTGTTGGTAAGCACATCCGTGTACTAGAAGGGTGATGAGTCCTGATTCCACAGGGCCAGGACCCTCTGTGTTTGTGACTTTCCCAGAACTCACCATATAGGTCTCTTCACTTGGCAGGTACTGATTTGTATCCTTTATAGTAAAACTGTGATTTTTAAGTGGTGCTTTCCTGAGTTCTGTGAATTCTTTTACTGAATTATCATACCTAAGGGGGTCCTGGGAACCCTTACATTTATAGCCAATTGATTAGAAGTTTGGATGGGCTAGGTACCCTGAACTTGTGACTAGTCTAAAATGAGGCAGTCTTTTTGGAAACTTTGGAGTCTGTGCTAACTCCAGACAGTATGAGAATTGAATTGTACTTATTACAGTAAGTCTTAAACTTGAATTTATTGTTTGCATTTATATGGCTTTTTAACTTTTCAAGTAATATTTTTCTATAGTGTCTTTATTTTATTATCCTCTTATAAGAACAATCAACTTTTAAAGTTCTGAGTTTTAGAACAGTTATTATTGTCCCTCTACCTGCCAACATTTTAAAATTCTTTCTTTTTAACATTTTCTTTGCTTATTAATATTGATTTGAAATCATATTAAAACTTATCACAAATATATCTTTTATTATAGGCTGTTACCAAAGATAAAAGGTTTATAAGGCTTGTCTTTAACATTAACAATTAGAAATAAAATTTTCCTAAGTGAGATTGTTTAAGTAGTATTTATGACTTACTTGGGTATATAATACGAGTGTTTGTTAGTTTTACTAATGAAATAAGAATGATAAGTAGCAGAATGAAATTGGACTCTATTATATATTACTGACAAAAATTAATTTGAAATGCATTAAAGATTTAAACATAAGTCTAGAAACTATAAAACTCCTAGAAGAAAACATAGGGGAAAACTCTTCCACATTGGTTGACAGTGGTTTTCTGGATATGACACTAAAGGCACAAGCAAAAAGAGCAAAAATAAATGAGACTATATCAAACTAAGGGCTTCCCTGGTAGCTCAGCTGGTAAAGAATCCACTGCACTGCAGGAGACCACGGTTCGATTCCTGGTTTGGGAAGATCCCCTGGAGAAGGGGTAGGCTGCCCACTCCAGTATTCTTGGGCCTCCCTTGGCTCAGTTGGTAAATAATCTGTCTGCAGTGTGGGAGACCTGGGTTTGATCCCTGGGTTGGGAAGAGCCCCTGGAGGAGGGCATGGTAACCCACTCTAATATTCTTGCCTAGAGAATCCCCATGGACAGAGGAGCCCTGTGGGCTATAGTCCATGGGGTTGCAAAGAGTTGGACATAACTGAGCAACTAAGCACAGCACAGCATATCAAACTGAAAAGCTTCTGAACATCAAAAGAGACAGTCAACAAGATTAAAAGGCACCCTACTGAATGGGAGAACATATTTACAAATCATGTATCTAATAAGGGGTAAATATCCAAAATATATAAAGAGCTCATACAACTCAACAGAGAGAAATACGTTTTTATTTCTGCTCTGACATGATATATATAATTTATATCCTATGTAATTATAATTACCATAGTTGCTTTAACACTTGTCCTACATTTAGACTGGGTTAGTGCTTATTCCCAGCTTTTACCACAGTGTCTGTATTTATCTTTAGGTTGGTAGAAGGTTATCTATCAGTAGTTATGCTAAGAAAGAATTACTGGGGCCATATTGTCTTAGTTCTTAATGTTAGAAAGCATCCATGGATTCCCATTACACTTGAATATTTTGGCTAGACATGGAATAATTGGATGATTCTTTTAGTTCCTCAATTAAAAGGAGGATTTTATGCTACTTTTGTATGCTTTGTGTTGGATTATTCTTTAAAGAAATCTGAAGCCAACCTGATTGTTTTCCATTATAAGTTAATTGGTTTTATTTTTATTTTATTCTTTCCCCCCTAAGTTTCAATAAAATTCTTATTAAAATTTAGTAACTTATTGGGTTGTATGATTCATCTGTTTCAGACTTTCCCGAGATATATGTTTTTTCAGTTGGTAGACTCAGAACTTTTATTTTTGAAAGTTTTCTTGCACTACATGTTTTAAAACTTTTATACTTTTTCATTTGTTTTTTTAAAGAGATATTACTTGGGCCATCAGTTGTACATATTGGGGATATCTTTTGTCTGTTTATCTTCTATAACTTATTTTTCCTTTGATTGTTTTAAACTTTTAATTTTTTCTGATGTGTATATTTCATTTACCTTTTGGCTTTTCTGTATTTCTTTCTGCTGTGTGTGTGCATGTTGTGTGTATGTGTTTTCAGTACTCTTTCATGCTGATTCTTTTTTGATTACTACTCATCTTTTGATGAGGACAATTCATCAGGATGGATATTTGCAGAAGGTCGGAGGGTCTGAGCTTTCCAGTTGGTTATGAAGTCTTCCTTACCCACAGTTATATTCTAGAGATATGTGTATGTGTGAATGTTGGCTGGGGGGTTATTTGGCTCTTCAGCTGACCAAGTCTGGTAGTTCCAGGGTTACCCAGTACCTTTCTCTTCTATCCTGTAACAAGGTAGACTCTTTCTTTTAAAGATGTGTTTTCTTCTTTAATCCTGGCTCCTCTGGCCCTCCATGATATCAAATTGAATTTAGACTTTCAAGCCAGTCGATACATTCTGTACTCTTTTGGGGCCAGAGGGTTATGACTCTGCCCCTTAGGATTTGTCATCTACTCTAGAGAACTTTTGTCCTGAAGTCAGTGACAAGTGTCCTCTCACTCTGGTCCAGGTTTTATGTCCGTGGTAGTTTTCTAATTGTATCAACTTTGATAATAAGAGGCACTCCCTCAAGAATTTTATTAAAAGTAGAATTAGAATTTCTATTTGTCTTTGTTCACGTCCTTTTTAACTGGTTTCAGAAAGGAAAAAAAAGTTAGAGGCAACCTTTTTCTCCAGTTTTAAAACTGGATTCCTGAAGTCATAAGTTTTTGGTAGAGATCTAGACAGAGGCAACTTGCTGTGATTGGTAAAAAACCAACCAACCAACCCCCTACCCCAAACATGGAAATATGAGTTACTAGTCACAGGTTCTTGACTGTGTAGCCTTGCCATCTTAAGGTAAGTTATTACCCTCTCTTCGGGTCATCACTTACTTATCTGCAAAATGAGAATTTGGGTCAATTGATCTCTAAGATCTTTTCTAGAATGAACTCTGTGACTCTAGGAGGATGGCATACTGCTGAGGCACATGTCTGGGTTGGTGGTTCATTGGTGTACCTTAGATAATCTTAAACAGCATTGGATAAGAAACCCAAACAGTAGATCACCAAAGGCTAATTTTGGAATTTTCTTGTAGGTCAGAAACTGTAAGTATTTTCGGTTATAATAGCATGCCTATTGAGTCCAAAAGTAAGCTTTTGTTCACGAATGTAGATCACATCAGTAAGTAAATTTTATAAATGTAATTATGCAAACTTAAAAATTATTTTCACCTTTATAGGCATTATCTGGGGAGAGCAGACTCTGATGGAATATTTGGAGAACCCAAAGAAATATATCCCTGGAACTAAAATGGTCTTTGCTGGTCTTAAAAAGAAGAGTGAGAGAGAAGATCTTATTGAGTATTTGAAACAGGCAACATCTTCATGAAACGTTCTTGCAACTTAAAAATTACTAGTTATAAACCAAAATTTTCCAATTTCAAATACATGTTAAAAAAATTCATATTTGATCTTTCTTGATTAGCCTGTAGTAAGCTTAACATTTTAAAATAAAAGTTGATATTTTTGATTGTGTATAACCTACCCTTCAGAGTCTGAAGTTGATTTTGTCTGGTTGCTAAGGATGTGAGCCAGGTCAGGGTGGAGGAAGAGAGAGAAGGAAACTGAAACTTACTGTTCTTCAGTTGTCTCTACATGCACAAAATATTTTATATACTAGCAGATAATGGAAATAGTTTCCACATACTTATTTCTCTGCATTTGAAATGTAAATATAGCAGACATTAGGTTTAATTTTTCATTAAGTTTTTTTGGTTATATGTTTGCCTTTTATTATAAACAATACTTAAAATAACTTTAAGGGAAAAAAAATAGGGAAAATGAAGTCAAATATATGATCTTATCTAGGAATGTTTTTCGGGAAAAAATTGCAATTGTTGACCATAGGTGACATAAAATAAAACGTAGAGAGAAGGAGAAAAGCACGTTCCATGTTAATAGACATTTATATCCATAACATATATGTTTTCTGCATTTATCTGTCAGCATTACAATGCCCTTCTAACCCTGAGTAACATAAGGCTGGACTGTAGGGAGGGATAGCAGGGACCCTGAGAGATAGGGAGAAAGAATAACAGCCTTCACCCTGAATGTGAAAGACTTCCCACCTCACAGTAAGTGGGAGTGAGGCCTGGTGGGGCAGGTCCACAACAGGCCTGTGTAGAAGGGAGCAGTGGCTCTGTGTGGTGTGAAATGACCTGGGTCATCTCCAGCACTCTGTCACCCCAGTGTTACGGCCCCACACAAAGAGAAGCTGTTTCCTTGTTGATGGCATGGATAATGGACTGGTTAGGTTCACAATAGTTGAAGATAGGATAGCCATTATCTCATTTGCACTTCACAACGTGGAAATTTCCATCTCATTTCCACTCACCACCACCCACCCTGCCCCCTAACACACGTGCACCATAAGATGAAGTTTACCTTCTACAGTGAGACTTAAGTCTGCTGCCAGAACCAAAACTTGGATCTTCTACTCTAATTCTTAATAACTTTTCACTGTATCATAGGGATATGTTAACTAACATTAACAGATGCCACTGCTAAGAAGATATTCCTGTCAGAAGGGGAATATGGTTGAAAAGGCAGTGATTTCCAGAAGGTTCCATTAAATCCTTTAAGTGCCTGGGACTACTCAATGCTTCTAGCAAGTGGGAGAGGGTGTACTCCTGGAGCCTAGGGCCCCTGTTGAATAGGAGAGTGTGAAGATCTTAGGCAAAGGTGACCTTGTGACCTCGTCTCCCTGCAGGAGTTCTTTGATGAGGTCAGAGACATCTGTAGGGACTCTCAAGCATATATTAAGGATGTTGCCAGTGTCAGAGCTGACTTTGTCAGAGTTTGCAGTGATGTAGAACTGGGTGACATACCCTCTGTTCTGATCTGCATCAGACATAGAGCTCTGTGAGAAAGAGCTTGAACGCAATTCATATTCATAATCATAGTTCAGATTTATACAGTCCTGATAGATAAACTTGGTGGTACTGAGAAAAAGCCATGTTGCACAGGAGAATGAAGGTCTCCTGTGTGGAGTTTAAATACTTTTTGACCTAGGAGTAGTAAAAAAGATGGTAGTATGAGAAGAGGTGAAATGATAAAAGTCATTTGATGGAAATGGAGAAGTATTAGGTGGATCTTTTCCATTTCAAAAATTGTCAGCTAGTGATAAGTTGTTGAATGTTGATTTACATTTATGAGTATCCAGGTAAGAGCAAAATAAGTATCTCTTTGCTGGTAGCAATGTTTCTAATATTAGGGAAAACGTTTTGAGGGAAATTTTCAAATAAACACAATTAAAATTCTGTATTGTCATAGGCTTTATTACTGAATGAATATACGTCACCTTGGAGAGACTTAAGTCCATCTTAGGATCAGTTTACATGAAGGGACTTCTGGGCACGGTATTAATTTGGTACTGTGCCAACTTAGCAAAGTTGGAACTGTTTTCCAGAACTTTCTTCTCTGTATGACTCCTGGTTAGGACTGGTCACATGAGAAGTCTGCCTGAGACTTGAAGAGCAGTAGTTAGAGGGAAGCCTTTACACTTGAATAGTCAGTGCAGGGTCCCACTCTGTTGACAGCAGCCTTTGGGTGGGGGGGCAGCAGCCAGGCACTGAGCTCCCCCAGCTCCTACTATATCCCTTTCAGCTTTTCAGAGTCCCTGGCCAGGGGCCAGGGTCTGGGCTGTTTTGCGGGGAAAGACTCTCAAGGTGCGAAACGGCGAGAAATAAGCAGCGCTGGCTCCAGTTTGTCACGGCGTTTCCTTGCTCTCCATAGTCCGTCCTCAGTTTCCTGACTACCTGCCGGGCTGACCTACAGCAGCTTCAGGTCAGTCAACAAGATGCAGAGCCAGTCACCTCCCGTCAGTCATCTTCTTTGGCTCTCTTTTGTGGTCTTAGGGACTCTGATACTTTAGCAAAGAATAATTACCTTTCCAGTGATCTAATGAGGTCTCCAGTCTTAAAGATTCAGTAGAAGAAGGGTTCACGTTAATAAGAGAACACATTCTTATTACTATGAAATCTTGGAGAAAGTATGTATCCTTGCTTTATAGCACCATTAACAGGAACCGGGAGACTTTAGTGACCAGGAAATGTTATGCTGTTTGCATTCCAACACAAAGATATTTGAAAAGTGTAGTAGACAGTTGGATGATTACATAAGATGTGCATTGATGACTTTTAGTTTTGTGATATATCTTGAGGATTTGGAAGAATAAAGTGTTACTTAATTAGAGTGAAAAAGTGAGATCACTTAACTTGGCAATTATTTGTGTGTCTCAGAAGGAACAGAGAGAACTCATCAGACAGTGGAACATTGTTAGTTCCTGCATTCCTAAAATTTTTTACACTAGCGAGTGAAGTACTTCCTAGATGCAAACTTCTAGCCAGGAGTCCTTGTGGGAAACGACATACCATTTATTACTTAAGTAATTTTTTTATTTGAACGCTTGTGTCCTACAAGGTGTAGTATATAATAAACCATGATTTTGAGAACATCTTATTGGCTTATTCTCTCTCATTATCACTTTTAAAACATTAACATGGGTAGGAATTTAGAATTAGAGTTTCTTCTCGTATTTTTCACGCAGTAATCATTGTCATCAGCTTGTGAATTTGACATCACAATCCCATGCAGTTCTTCATCTTGAATTCATCATTCCCCACAAAGCTGGGCATCATTTAACCCAGAGTACTGTGGTCGTAGGGCAGCTGAGGATAAGGAGCCACTGTCGGGGTGGGGTGTTGTCCGAAGGATCAAGAGCTGATGACAGGCATGAAGAAGACAAAGGGACAAAATCGATAAAATTAATTCCTCATCTATAAAATGGAGAACTTGGGCCAGACCTCTCATTTTCAAATATATTTCACTTACAGGACCATTTGTTTAAATGCAGTCCTCCAAAGAAAACTCAGTATGTAAAATAATAGTACTCTGAGTAAGGGCTGGACACATCCCTCCTCCCCCATATCTATTTTCCCTACCTCCAACTACTTTTGAATAAATGATATAAATGCTAGAAAATGTTTGAAAACTATTAGCTCTCATCATCTCATTTTACAGTTGAGAAAACTGAAGTTCAGAGACTTCCAAAATCAAACATTCATTCAGTATTAGTCTTCAAAGCTAGACACTTTGCTGCACACCTGAAATGGAAATGACATTGTAAATCAACTATACAATAAAAATTAAAAACTAGGACTAGAACCTGGGTCCTGATTTCCAAATAACTGATTTTTCAATTTTTTATGTGGGATTCTGCCTAAGTCCATACTTTTAATGACTGTTATCAAACATACTTCCTCACATTTAATTTTCCTTAAACTACAACAATGATATGAAATCAAAATCTCTGAAATAAAATCTTTATTAATCCTGCCAAGAGCTTTATTTTTGGTTCATTTTCCTTTTTTTGGAATAGAGTGCGAAAATCTTAACTATATAAATGCTGTTTGATAAGGAAAATAAGGGGCTTCCCAGGTGGCTTAAGTGGTAAAGAATCTGTCTGCCAATGCAGGAGCCGCAGGAGATGTGGTTTTGATTTCTGGATCAGGAAGATCCCGTGGAGGAGGAAATGGCAACCTACTCCAATATCTTGCCTGGAAAATTCCATGGACCAAGCAGCCTGGTGGGCTACAGTCCATGGAGTTGCAAAGATTCAGACGCAACTGAGTAAGCACACAGTGAAAACAAAGGTGATGGTCTTAAACCATTCTGCGTCCACAATAAGAATGTATTCCGCTGCAGTGGAAGGCTCTTAATAAATGAGCTTACTTCATACATTTTTATTGTGCATCTTGGCAGCCGATCTCCAGACATGGCTGTCAATAAACTGGCTTGCAAGTGTTCATGCCTTTGTGTAGTTCCTTCAAATGTTGAATCTGGGCTGACCTTGATTCGTTTTAATGAATAGAACGTGGTAGAAGTGATGCCATTCCAGTTCTGGTCTTAAGTCTTAAGAAGCCTGGCAGCTTCCACTTTTGTAGTTTTGGAAGATCTAAGCCACCATGTAAGAAGTTTGGTAATCCTGCTGGAAAGACCACATGGAGAAACTTTATGATGAATGAGAGGGCCTGAAACTGTAGAGAGAGAAAAGAAGGAGAGGGATTGATTGATTGAAATGGGGGAGTGAGAGAGAAAAATCAGCAGATTCAGCTGTTCCAGAGTCCCACTGAGCCGAGACTTCAGATGTCTCTGTGAAGGGGCCACACAGAGTGAGCCATCTCGTCCAGCCAAGCCCCCAGATGACTGCCGCCCAAAGATTGTTTTATGTTTACTGTTTTTATGTTTAACAGTCACAGTTCTTTTTAACACTGTCCTTTAAAACACAGTCCTTTTTCTTTTACTTATTTTCTAATTGAAGGATAATTGCTTTATAGAATTTTGTTGCTTCCTGTTGCACCTCAACATGAATCAGCCATAGGTATACATATATCCTTCCTTTTTGAACCCCCTTCCCATCTCCCTCCCCATCCCACCCCTCTAGGTTGATACAGAGCCCCTGTTTGAGTTTCCTGAGCCATACAGCAAATTCCCATTGGCCATCTATTGTATATTTAGTAATGTAAGTTTCCATGTTACTCTTTCCAAACATCTCACATGTCCATAAGTCTATTCTATGTCTGTTCCTCCATTGCTGCCCTGTAAATAATAAAACACAGTCCTTATTTAAAATACAAACATCTCTTTGATATTTGTTCTTTTTGTTGATTGTACTTTGTACTTATCAGGGCTTTCATGGAGTCTTATTCTTTTTCTGAGTCCTTTCTTTGCCTCAAGACTATCTTATTTGACTTGTGTTGCAGAGTATTTTCAAATTTCATTTGAAATTGAGGTGAGAAACAGTTGTAGCTCTCAGGATGGCAACTGTAAGATTTTTGGGTCCTGTATTTTCCCTTGCATCCTGCTTGTAGATAGGCCTGTTCTTTTCATGAGCTCACCTCTTTTGTAGAATCTTGTTAAATATATCTGCTGCTGCTGCTAAGTTGCTTCAGTCATGTCTGACTCTGTGTGACCACATAGATGGCAGCCCACCAGGCTCCCCAGTCCCTGGGATTCTCCAGGCAAGAACATGGGAGTGGGGTGCCATTTCCTTCTCCAATGCATGAAAGTGAAAAGTGAAAGGGAAGTTGCTCAGTTGTGTCCAACTCTTAGCAACCCCATGGACTGCAGCCCACCAGGCTCCTCTGTCCATGGGATTTTCCAGGCAAGAGTACTGGAGTGGGGTGCCATTGCCTTCTCCGTAAATACAGCTAGGAGTGACCAAAGTACACTATTACCATTTTGTTTTACGTTCTCTTCACCCAAAGCCATACATTTATTAGGTTTATTACCTGTTGTTTACATTATTGCAGGTGAAAATTTCACCAAATTTTTGATACTTGTGTAACACGAGTCATCATTTTTCTAGCTCCAAATAATAGTTTCCATGCCACCTGATATCTGGTGCAGAAGGGCCACAGAGCAGCACCCTACTTCTAGGTACCAATTTCTGTATTAGTCAACTTTGCTCCAGTAACAAGATCTTAGGGGCTTGCAACAACAAAACATTTATTTTCTCTACATCTTTGCCAATACTTTTTGTTTCTTGTCTCTTGATAACAGTCATTTTGTCATGTATGAGATAATAGTCTCGTTATGGTCTTGATTTGCATTGCCCTTATGATTAGTGGTGATGAGCACCTTTTCATGTATCTGTTGACCATCTCTATATCTTCTTGGGAAAATGTCTCTTCAGTTCCTTTGCCTCTTTTTAAATTGGATGTTTTTTCTTTTTTTTTTCCCCTGTTGAGTTGTATGAGTTCATCATATATTTTGGATATTAACCCCTTATCAGGTAGATGATTTGGAGATTTTTCTTATATTCTGTATGCTGCCTTTCATTTTGTCGATGATCTCCTTTGCTGGCAACTTTGCTGCATTCTTATTTCTAGCTTCTGTACTTGTTTGCATTTGCTTGCTCCTGTTTCCAGCTTGCTCAGTTCTGCATTCTGGCTTGTGAAACCATCAGCTTTGCTCTGCCTTGGCTCTCCTACTACTTCTCCAATTCTGATATGCGAGAGAAAAAAAAACAACGCCTTTGAAAATTCCAATTTTAGATTATACTCATTATCAAATTATTGGGCAACTTTACTTGAAGCATGAAAAATTAGTTAACTTTGGTAGCTAGGACTAGATGATTCTATTCCATTATTATATCCGAGAACATTAGTGAACCATTCAAGAAGATAATTTATCATTAAAAGTTAAATTCTGATTTGGAAGAGACAATCACTTCTTTTATAATTCTGGATAGAATAAACATGGTCTTTCTTCTCGGAATGTTAATTTTGCTTAAAGAGAAAAGCCTTTTTTGAAGTTTTGTTCTTTTGAAAGGTTTTATTTTTCTGATTTGGAAGGATATCTTTAATACACTGTTCAGTAAAGAAAGCAAACTTCTGATTAATTCAATTTTATATATAATTTTTTTTTCTGTGCACATACAAAAGTATGTGTATGTAAAGGTATCTATACATCTACTTGATACATGCTATATGATAAATGTGTTTCTAGGGAACAGGGATGGAAGGCTTTTACTTTTCTTTTATATAATCTTGTTACACTTAAGTTTTTACAAGTGTATATTTTTTCAAATAAAAAAGAACAAAAGGCTCTAAAATTCTGTTACAGATATAAAAGTAAAATCTGTAAATTCTTTTTGTGTGTCAGCAAATTTACGTTTACAAAAATTTAGAAAGAAGAACATTTCCATGCACAGTGAGTTATCGGGAAGCTTGCTGTGTGTGTGTTTTGGGAACGTGGTGTTAGCCATACCGCCTCTCAGAAGGCGTGGTGGCTACTGTGGCAGGGAGGAGTAATGCAGATACTTCCTAAGAGAGCTGATTGTGTTGATCTGCGAGACTCCTGAACAGGTGGGAAACCAGCACAGCCAGTTCTTTTGAAAAGCAAGTGTGTCATCTCTCTAAGCAGTGTTTTTTGTTTGTTGTTTTTTGGCTCCTTGAATTGGTTCAATTTCCTGCCACAACTGTGCTCCTTCACATGTTTAGCTCTGTTCAGTTCTCTCTCTCTCTCCACAGTGATTTTTTTTTTCAATTACTCCCAACTAGCAGAAATTATGGTTTTAAACATAATTATTAACATCAGCATTTATGTTCTTTAAAGATAGTGTGTTCAAAAATTATATTTTCTTAAGGAATATGGATTGGTGGTTCAAATAATGATAACAACACTAGTAGAATAGCTAACATTTACTGANGACTGTAGTCACGAAATTAAATGATGCCACCTGATGCGAAGAGCTGACTCATTTGAAAAGACCCTGATGCTGGGAAAGATTGAGGGCAGGAAAAGGGGACGACAGAGGATGAGATGGTTGGATGGCATCACTGACTCAATGGACATGGGTTTAGGTGGACTCTAGGAGTTGGTGATGGACAGGGAGGCCTGGCGTGCTACAGTTCATGGAGGGGTCGCAAAGAGTCGGACATGACTGAGAGACTGAACTCCTTGGAAGATAAAGCTATGACAAACCTAGACAGCATATTAAAAAGGTCCATATAGTCAAAGCTATGTTTTTTTCAGTAGGCATGAATGAACATGAGAGTTGGCTGAATGCTGAACTGATGCTTTCAGACTGTGGTACTGGAGAAGACTCTTGAGAGTCCCTTGGACTGCAAGATCAAACCAGTGAATCCTAAAGGAAATCAGTCCTGAATGTTCATTGGAAGGACTGATGCTGAAGCTCCAAAACCCTGGCCACCTCATTGGAAGAGCTGACTCATTGGAAAAGACCCTGATGCAGGGAAAGATTGAATGCAGGAGGAGAAGGAGGCAACAGGATGAGATGGCATCACCGACACAGTGGACATGAGTTTGAGCAAACTCTGGGAGATAGTGAAAGACAGGGAAGCCTGGTGTGCTGCAATTTGTGGGATCACAAAGAGTTGGACAGGACTTAGCAACCGAGCAACAGAAAGAGCAGATAAGAGCAGAAGGAATGAGTAGTGCCCCAGGGGTCTGCATGTTTTTCAATCTCCTGGCTTTAGCTCTAGGACTTGGAAAGGTGATTTTTTCAGTAGGACGTTAAGTGGTACTTTTTGCTTCTCACCAAGACTTATATGATGGGAATTCTCCAAATATGGGGAGGCAGTCTCCATTTTCCATAAAATCCATACTAGTTCAGTCACTCAGTCATGTTCCACTCTTGCGACCCCATGAACTATAGCTTGCCAGGCTCCTATGTCCATAGGATTTCCCAGACAAGAATACTGGAGTGGATTGCTATTTCCTTCTCTAGGGGATCTTCCCAGAGGAGGGACTGAACTCCTGTCTCCTGCACACCGGGGAGCCACCGGGGAAACCCATGCTGCTGGTGCTAAGTCACTTCAGTCATGTCTGACTCTGTGTGACCCCATAGTAGCCCACCAGGGTCCCTTGACCCTGGGATTCTCCAGGCAAGAGCACTGGAGTGGGCTGTCATTTCCTTCTCCAGTGCATGAAAGTGAAAAGTGAAAGGGAAGTCGCTCAGTCATGTCAGATTCTTAGCGTCCCCATGGACTGTAGCCTACTAGGCTCCTCCATCCATGGGATTTGCCAGGCAAGAGTACTGGAGTGGGGTGCCATTGCCTTCTCCTGGGGAAACCCATACTATGTCATAATTAAAGAAACAGTGATTTGCACTTTAAATGCTTGCTTACCATAATATATATTGATTACCATAAGTCTTTTACAGTTGAACCACCTCCACTCCCCAATTATTTATGTCATTTATTTTTTGAAGATTTGGGACATTCTAATAGCTGAATTTTCCACAATCTAGATTTGGATCATTGCATCCTCATGGTAGTTTAACATGTGTCTCTATTTCTCGTATTTCCTGCTTACTGGTGGTTGGATCTAGATGTAGCCGTATTAAGGATTTTCTCTTTGTTGTTGAATATTTCGGTTTCACCATGATGTGTCTTTGTAAAGATTTCTCAGTATTTTTTGTTACTTACAGTTTGTTGGTATAGTGAGTCAGTAGATTGTCTTCCAAAGCTTCTGAAAAAAATGTCAGCCATTTATCTCATTGCCTTTTATTCTGTGCTGGGTCTTTGTTGCTGCACGGGCTTTCCTGTAGTTTCCGGTGAGCAGGGAATACTCTCTAGTTGCGGTGAGCAGGCTTTTCATTGCAGTGGCTTCTGTTGCTGCAGAGCATGGGCTCTAGGGCACGCGGGCTTTGGTAGTTGTGGCTTCGAGGCTTTAGATCATGGGCTCGATAGTTGTGGCACATCGGCTTAGTCGCTTGAGGCATGTGGGATCTTCCCAGATCAGGGATTGAACCCACGTTTTCTACATTGGCAGATGGATTCTTTACCACTGAGCCACCAGGGAAGCCCCATATTGCCTCATATTCTAAACTTCCAATTAAACATGTTATATCTATCCACTGTATGCTTAATGTCACTGGTTCTCTAAGGCAATTTTCTTGTTTTTGTCTTTCCATACTACATTTCGGAGTGTTACTTCTTATTCATCCTTCAGTTCCATATTCTTAAATTGTGCCCAACCTGTGGTTAGACCCACCTATCTTTTGCTTTTAATTTCATTTATTGTGCTGTTTTATTTGTGTAAGTCCTGTTTGATTCTTTATCAGATCTACTGTTGTGTTTTTATAGTTTCCTCTTCCCTGGAGGTATTTTCAAGCTTATATATTATTTCAACATGATAAGCNCGGAGTGTTACTTCTTATTCATCCTTCAGTTCCATATTCTTAAATTGTGCCCAACCTGTGGTTAGACCCACCTATCTTTTGCTTTTAATTTCATTTATTGTGCTGTTTTATTTGTGTAAGTCCTGTTTGATTCTTTATCAGATCTACTGTTTTATAGTTTCCTCTTCCCTGGAGGTATTTTCAAGCTTATATATTATTTCAACATGATAAGCATGGAGGCCTGATGCTTCCTGGAATTGTACACTGCGTGTGCTGATTCTCACTTGTGCTGGTTTTATTTATGGGTCATTATGTTTGAAAAAATATTTGTAGAAACAATCAGATACCTAGGATGAAATAATGATTTTCAAGCTCTTGATCCTTTCAAGCTCTTGAAGCCCTTTACTTTTCCTGCTGCTGCTGCTGCTGCTGCTGCTGCTGCTGCTGCGTCGCTTCAGTCATGTCTGACTCTGTGCGACCCCATAGACAGCAGCCCACCAGGCTCCCTGGCCCTGGGATTCTCCAAGCAAGAACACTGGAGCGGGTTGCCATTTCTTTCTCTAATGCATGAAAGTGAAAGTGAAGTCGCTCAGTCGTGTCCGACCCTCAGCCATCCCATGGACTGCAGCCTTCCAGGCTCCTCCGTCCATGAGATTTTCTGGGCAAGAGTACTGGAGTGAGGTGCCATTGCCTTCTCCATTACTTTTCCTAGCACTATCTAATCTAAATTCTGAGACTGAAGTTGACTTAACCACCCAGATGAGGAACCTAGGTTATCTCTCTCCTGGAAAGTGTAGCCCTTTGCAAGCCCTTAGTTTAATGGAGCAATGGGGTATCAGAGTCTCCACTGGGGATTGGACCTACATTTTTGGCTTCTGTGCCCTCAGTCCAGTGAGGCCATCAGACCCAGATTTGAGTGCTGTTTGCTTCCCTAGGTTTTAATCTTGTGTCAGACTTTAGCCAGGTAAATCTCCCGTTACCTTTTCAACTCTTCCAGTTCTCTTGTTGTTCAGTTGCTCAGTCATTTCTGACTCTTTGAGACCTCATGGACGGCAGCACATCAGGCTTCCCTGTCCTCCACTATCTCCCAGAGTTTGCTCAAATTCATGTCCGTTGAGTCGGTGATGCCATCCAACCATCTCATCCTCTGTCATCCCCTTCTCCTGCTTTCAATCTCTCAGCATTAGGGTCTTTTCCAATGAGTTATCTCTTCACACCAGATGGCCAAAAGTACTGGAGCTTCAGCTTCAGCATCAGTCCTTCCAGTGAATATTCAGGGTTCATTTCCTTTAGGACTGGTGTGAACATCTTGCTGTCCAAGGGACTCTCAAGAGTCTTCTCCAACACCACAGTTCAAAAGTATCAATTCTTCAGCATTCAGNAGCGACTGAACTGAACTGAATGCTTTAAATATGCTTCTTTCTGGGTACATAAATGACTACTTGACTACAAACTAAATATCATGACTTTTTTCAGCGGTGTAGGGCTTAACACAAGGTTTTCTATTCAAGTGAATAATTATCACTGACACCTCTTTATATGATTAGTTCAACCACCTCTAAGCAGAAATTTTAGCCTATTCAGCCAATATAACTAATATTATTCATCGAATGTGGGCAGTTAAACCAGGAAATTTATTTCCTGGGCACATCTTTTAATTATTTGTACCTTATTTTATAGATTAAAAAGATAGGAGCTTATAAAGCCTAGATAACTGGTGAGTTATCTGAACTGCTTTTCTGCATTAATTGATTTTTGCGTTGATTGCTGGAACCACCCCCCACCTTCTCATCCCCTCCACTGTTTGTTTGTCTTCCTTTTACTTCATTTCATGTGGAGACCATATTATAGAGAAAGTAGACTGCCACCGACCAAATGATAACAACTAGCCTACTGCCAGCTTCTTCAAAGCAAAAACAGGTTGGGGCATGATTGTTTCAGCTAATTGAACTTTCTAGTTTTCTATGATTCGGAGAAGGCAATGGCACCCCACTCCAGTACTCTTGCCTGGAAAATCCCATGGACAGAGGAGCCTGGTAGGCTGCAGTCCATGGGGTCACTAAGAGTCGGACACGACTGAACGACTTCACTTTCACTTTTCACTTTCATGCATTGGAGAAGGAAATGGCAACCCACTCCAGTGTTCTTGCCTGGAGAATCCCAGGGATGGGGGACCTGGTGGGCTGCCGTCTATGGGGTCGCACAGAGTTGGACACGACTGAAGCGACTTAGCAGCAACAGCAGTTTTCTATGATTACCTCTTTCATAAGAAATGAGGATGATAGAGGATAAGACGGTTGGATGGCATCACTGACTCAATGGACATGAGTTTGAGTGAGCTCTGGGCAATGGTGATGGACAGGGAAGCCTGGTGTGCTGCAGTCCATGGGGCTGCAAAGAGTTGGACATGACTGAGTGACTGATCTGAACTGACTGACCTCATTCATACAGTATAACTTATTGAAGATAAAACACCCCTTCCAGGATTAGGTCTTGAAAACATTAGGATTTTTTCTTTGAAAATATCCTCATATATGGGGGATTATATTGACCAGACTTATACTTACTTATAATGCACTTATGCAGCTCTTTATTATATTGAGCAACCTTTCAGGAACATTGAACTTTCAGCTTTATTGATTGCATATCTTATTTTTCACATACTCAAAAGGTCTTGTAAAAATTTTAACTTCTGAGATGATTACGTTTTACATCCTACTCTTCCCAAGATGTAGTTATTAGATGTCCTTTGGGCATGTCCAAGTGGAAGCCAGTAAATTTAGCTCTTTGCTACGCCTCCTCCTCAGCCCTCCTGGTGCTTAAGGGTAAACAGTACAGCTACACTTGCTTTGTAGAAATGAACTGCTACTCTTAGATCTGAAGAGGAGGGTGCAACTACCAGAGTTCCGCGAGAGTTACAGAGCTCTGTCTGTGCTTTCCCACAGGGCTGGGAGAGGAGCTCAGCCACTGGCAAACCACGACCTGGGCCAGAGGGGCAGGGGAACATTACCCTTCTCACACCCTCTGTGGGCTGCCGGTGCCACTCACTGGTTGAGCCCAGGCTTGGTTGAGGCAAAGGGAGCCCTGGTGCAGTGGGTCATAGGAGTCAGCCTCCGGGCACAAGACAGGGCAGTGAAAGGTGGCAAGTGCATCTGGAGAACCAAATGGGGACTATCCAGAGTCACCAGGATATTAGTTTATTCACCAGGGATGTAAATGTGTAGGGAGACCAAGTCAGGTAGGAATATCCTTCATTGAACACTGAGTTTCATGAGTCTAGAGCACAGAGATTGAAATCTGTTGAAAACAAGTTCGGAAATGCTCTTTGGCTCTCTTATTTTCTCCAAGCAGTTCTGGTTATTCCTGATGTCCTGTGTCCCAGAAGAAATCCTATAGGAGGCAGCCTGGGCCAAAGACACTCTCAGGGAAGAGATGACATTGGTCTAGTTTATGCAAACTCTTCCCTGCAATGCCTGATTAATCCCACTTGTTTGAGAATTGAATTCTTAGATCACTAATCGCTTTGTTAAACTGTAAGCCACATCAGAGTGTAAGAGAACATGTTCTAGACTTGGCGACAGGAATCTTGGATTCTATTCTCAATTCTGCCTTAGTTTTTTCACTTATAACATAAGGATAAAATGTTCAGACATGTCTACCCCATATGGTATTTTGTGAGGATATAATCATTTGATTCTAATGAGATAGTAATTGGAAAGCATATTCAAAAGGATAAAGTAAGAAATGTAAGGCTTTATTAATATTTTTAACTACAGAGTCTAGCAACATTTGTTCACAGAGCCTCGCTCTGGTAAGGACCTTGCACATAAAAGAACTTTGACTTAAAACATGGTAGTACCTGTATTTGCTGTATTTTCTTTTTTTTTTTTTTCATTTCTAATTTGCTCCCATCATCTTATTTTTAATTTAAAAACTTTAACAATTTATTTTTTAATTGGAGGAAAATTGCTTTACAGTGTTGTTTTGATTTGTGCTGTGCAACAATATAAATCAGCCACAATTATACATATATCACCTCCTTATTGACCCTCCTTCCCTTCCCTCATCCTACCTTTCTGGGTCATCACAGACAACTGGGCTGGGCTCCCTGTGTTATATAGCAGCTTCTCATCAGCTCTCTGTTTTACACACAGTAGTATGTATGTCGATGCTACTTTCTCCATTCATCCCACTCTGTCCTTCCCTGACTGTGTCTGCAAATCCATTCTCTATTTCTGTATCTTCATTCCTTCCCTGCAAATAGATTCACCAATACCACTTTTCTAGATTATATATATATATATATATGTTAATGTACTATCTTTCTTTTCTCTTTCTGACTTACTTCAGTCTGTATAACAGGCTCTAGTTTCATCTACCTCATTAGAACTGATCCAAATGCATTCTTTTTTATGGATAAATAATACTCCATTGTATATATGTACCACAACTTCTTTATCCATTCATCTGTTGATGAATATCTAGGCTTTCTTTCTTTCTGTATTATTGGTATTCTTGGCATTTGGGACATTAATCCTGGAGAGACTGCCCCTCCGAGGGTTAGCTAATACCTGGTCATAGCAAATGGCTTCCCTTTAAGTGCACCTTTGGTATGCAAAGCAACCAATCCAGAGCCCACCTTCCCATATATCTCTTTTACAAACTCTCACCAATAATCTATTAAACCAATAATCCCCCACCCTAAGACACTGCAGGATCAGGTCTTCCCAACTGGGAACCACCCTAGGGACCACCCCTATAGTCCAGAGCCTGTTGACTTACTCAAATCATCCCCTAAACCTGCCTTGCCCACTCCTTCCAGAGAGAACATCAATAAAGATGCTGGACCATGCCCTACCCTCTCCCCTTCTGCTCCGGACTGACTCTGGTCCATCCTCATGTGGCCCTGCCTGTCTCCTATTTCTAGGGATCTGGGAGTATAACCCTCCTCATTCATGACGGTCATTTCTATATCTGCACGTCTTACCATATCTGATTAAGATGAGTCCTGGGCACATTTTAACACACTCAGTACATGATGCCTTATATACAGGTAATGATTACTTTAAAATATAAAGCAATCAAATGCTTTAAATGAATATTAGACTGTCAGGATTTACTGATCATAGTACATATTCTATATTTAACAACCATAAAAAAGTTGTGTTAAATTTTTTTCCACAGTTGATCAGTATGCTTACTTTCCTGCTTTTGCCTATGCCAAAGTTATCCACTGGATTTCTAGGCAATAAATTCTCATGTGAAATCTCCAGATTGATCATTTGTAGCTTCATTCTCAAAATCCTAGGGATTTGACAATATTTGAATCCACTGTACATATGTGCATGCCACTCTGACTCTTTGTGACCCCATGGACTGCAGCCCACCAGGCTCCTCTGTCCATGGGATTCTCCAGGCAAGAATACTGGAGTGGATTGCCATGCCCTCCTCCAGAGGATCTTCCCAACCCAGGGGTCAAACCCACATCTCTTAGTGCCACCTAGGAAGCTCCTACTCGTGAACTAAATAAACTCTAGCATCTGACATTAAAGGTAGATGAGTATTAAATCTCAGTTCTTGTAATCAAGCTGGGTAGAATCTATGACATAACTTTAAATGTGTTGACTATTCTCTAAATAAAAGATAGACTTTATCTTGTGGTTTTTTTGGTTAGGACTTGGTGTTAATTTTAGTGCTATGCATTAGCCTTTTTGTACTTTTGCTGCATATATTACTTTGTCAGATTATCAGAATGTTTTAACCTTTTTTCAATTTAAAAAAGTTACATAGTACTCATTTCTCATTTAAATGACTACACATAGTTTGATGAGCTAATAGTTTTTATGGGCATTTGGCAACTTAAAGTGCATGATTACATATTTAAAGTTTTAATAACGGCTGTGATGGAATTAAGAACTGTAGCTTTGGGACCTTGTGGAAAAGATTATCCCAGGGTTGCTAAGGAAACCAATCTAGATTTCTATTCCTTTCTGCATAGAGTCCTCTGGAAAAGTGAAGCTATAACCCTGTCTCTAATGGCCACCTTTATGGAGTAGCCACTTTCCCCCTTAGCCTCCTCCTCCTTTTGCTTTCAGAGGAGCACTCAGTGATGGAGTGTGCCCTCTGTACCGTGGTCAAGTCTGACTTCCTTTTTTCCACCTTCAAGTATGAGTCTGGGGCCAGATTCTTCTCTTATTTCCTCTGTTTGGAGCACTGGCTTTGAAAGCCCAGGCCAGCCACAGCCTGGAGACCTTTTATTGTAGCCTGGAGAGTCTCATGCAGCAATGCCAGGAGGAGAGGAGCCAGGGGCAAGGAGCGTGCCAAACATTGACCAGGCAGGCAGAGGAGTGCAAAATCTCAAGAGGAGGCTGATGGTGCAGCTGGGAGCCCAGGCATCTCTACCTTCTCTCATTTGTCATCCACATCTTCAATGAGCAAATGAGAGGAGCAGCTTCTGCTGGTTTGGCCCCTTCTTGTTACCATGCCTGCTGTGAGTCTCATGGAATAGTCAGAAAGGAACTGGCACTCAGGGAGTACCTACTAATCTAAAATAGAAAGGGCAGGAAAACATTTTTCCACCTCTGAATTAATCAGAATGAGATCTACTATGTTGAATTAAAGAATGAAAAGATCAATGAGCGAAGGGGAGCCACTGTCATCGTAGGGATGTTTGATACTTAAGATCTCGGGTTTCTGTTAAGGAAACAGCCAATTTTATTCTTTAGAGATTGCCTCAAAATAATTAGGAGCGAGCATTCATGTATGTAGTAATATAACAATATTAATCATTTCTTGTAGCAACCTTGTGTGTATAATTTAATGCAGGATTATATGGACATAATTTAATGCAAAATGATATGAAAAAATATGAAAGTATAAAGTGAAATAGATGTACTTTCTCTCTAGCAAGTGAAGCCAAAATTGACTTCCAGGCCACTTCCTCTCTCTGCTCCTGGGTGTTGATCTGACCTTCCTCCTCAATGCTACTTGAGCACCTACCACAGCATCTGGCACATAAGGAATATAGTAGGTTCTTTGTAAATCATATTTGAATGAACGGAAGAGATGTTAGCACAACCTTTATTTAATCTTAAGGTTGACATCCACTGAGGGGACCACTATGTCAGTTCAGGTGGCACTATTGACATTTTAGACTGGATAATTCTTTGTTAGGGAGAAGAGGGGCTCACCTGTGTATAGTAGGATTTTTAACAGTATCCTCTGTTTAACTCTGGCCTCTACCTGCTAGATGCCTGCTTGGTCTCGACAATTAATAATGTCTCTAGATACTGGCAAATGTCCCTTAGGGGCAACTTCTCCCATTTTTAGAAATCACCGATGTAGAATGATTTGGGAGTAATCATATACTGCCTTAGGAATATTTATAACTTTTGATATAGCAATTCCAGATTGCCCTAAGGAAATTTTTATGGGTATGTGCAAAAATTTGGTTATATGAATACTCACTGCAGTCTTATTTATAATAGTGTAAAAATATCAACTCAAACATCCAACTAGAGGGTTGGATAAATAGACTATGGTACATCATATAATGGAATATTTAATCAGAGAAATTTCTCACAAACTATTAAGTGGACAGAGCATATTTAGAGAACAGTAGCATCCCACTTATCTTAACAATAACAACAAAAGCATCAGGAACAACATCCCCTGACAACAAAAGCATGAGCAAAGGGGTTGAGTTTGGAATCAGACAGACTAGATTCAATCCTCAGCCCTACCACTAAGAGTTGCATCCTATTTTACTTCTCTGGTTGTTAGTTTCTGCAGTCTTGATTCCTAAAAGGTTGTTAGAATTAAATGAAATTATATATGAGAAGTGCTTAGAATTCTGTTTCTTACCTTTTGAGGACTCGGTGAAAAGAAACTGGAATAGCGCCTACAGAAAGGAAGGCGTTATTTGGAAGACAATAAGCCAAAATATGAACAGAGTGATCTCAGGGTGGTGGGCTTACTTTTCTCTTCTCTTTTGTATTTTTTATTTATCTTCCCCAAAGTTTTGCATATGTATTAATTAATAGAGAAACTGTTACAGCTTTCATAGATACACCTCCGAAGCTCAGTGTCACACTGTGGTAACACAACCGAAGCTTATTTCCCACTCTTCCTGAGCTCTCCTCCTTATTGATAGGTGGCTCTCCTCCAAGGATTCCCTCCTTCCCAGGTCTTCACACCTTTGACATGGGACTTCCAAGGTTTCCCTTAGCATCAACACGGCAGATGAGGGGAGAAAGAACTGGACAAATGAAGTGGGAAGAGGTAGTGGGTCAAGTCTGGAAATGGTCTACATCATTTCCTGCTCCCATTTCACTGATTTCTAGGCTCTAGCACTCAGGCAGGTAGCCATACCTAACTTCAGGAAGGCTAGCAAGGATAGCATGTCCTTGTCCCAGAGTGGTTCCCAGGCACAGATCCCATCTAACTCACGCAGGCAGCTCCAAGTGAAGGACCTTCAAGCGGGTAGCCATCTCCTCGAGCAGATCCTCCTGTTTTTCACAGGCTGGGACTCATGTGCATGCTTAATTGTCCACAGCAAGATCTGAGAGGGAAAATGAGTTGGGCTTTGGAAAAGGGACTTGAGAGTTGGTGGGAAGAAGATTTTTGCTGTTTTATCTGATGTTGTTGAGAATGGATTTGAGAATAGGACTCTACAGGTAGGAAGTTTGCCAAGGAGACTGTTGCCTCTAAACTCGAAGGTCTGAGGGTTAAAAGGTCAAGGAGTGGGGCCAGACCTGGCTACATAATTTCTGGGACCCAGAGAAAAATTTAAATGGGGGTCTTGGAAGAAGTCAGGGAAGTCTGTCTCCCCAGCCAGATTGCAATCTCTGTTAGAATGTACTCTGTACCTGGACCATGGGTGACTGAGAGATCACTACAGAGGCTTACTGAATGCACCATGATGCTATCAGCCTGAGATGGGGACAACCAGCACCTTGCCCCGACCCTGTGATACTACAGGGCCCTCGACCCTCCTGGTATCTATGCCCATGACCTCAGTGGGAATGGAGGGCAACACCAGAATGTGGGCACCTTCCCTCCCAACACATCCCCTGACAACCAGATCCTGTTGTGGTCCTGAGTAGAAAGAAGTAGAGGACACGGAGCAGAGAGTGGGAGACTGTGAGTCTACCGCTAAGCCAGACAGTGTAAGCCCGTGGGGCATGCTCCATCAGACTCCACCTACAAAACACAAATTCAGCTTCAGCTTCAAATGGTGGGGCAGGAAGGGGGGATTCTCAACATGGGGCCCTGTGACTACATTGGATCATACCCATAAAGCCATTTTGCAGCAGCACCTATAGTTTGACTTTAAGAATAAATAATGAGGGGCTTCCCTGGTGGCTCAGTGGTAAAGAAGCTGCCTGTCAATGCAGGAGGCAAGGGTCTGATTCCTGATCCGGGAAGATTCCACATGATGCGTGGCAACTAAGCCTGGGCATCACAACTCTTGAGTCTCTGCATTAGAGCCCAGGTTTGATCCCTGGGTTGGGAAGATCTCCTGGAGAAGAGTATGGCAACCCACTCCAGTATTCTTGCCTGGAGAATCCTGTGGACGGAGGAGCCTGGTGGGCTACAGTCCATGGGGCTGCAAACAGTCAGACACGACTGAATGACTGACTGACTGAGAACCCGGCAGCTGAAACTACTGAAGCCCGTGCGCCCTAGAGCCCGTGTGTGCTCCACAACAAGAGAAGCGATGACAGAAGCCACGACAAGGAGAAGCCTGCGCACCACCAACTGGAGAGTTGCCCCTGCTTGCCGGAGCCAGAACAAAAGCCTAGGCAGCAATGAAGACCCAGGACAGCCAAAAATAATTAAATAAACTTGTATAAAAAAAGAAATAATGAGGATGGCAAACTCCCCTTGGAAGTTTTTTTTCCTACCTACTTCCATGGCGCTTTGCCCACATGACTTTTGCTATTTAGTCCATTTTTGATAATTTCAATTTTGGCTATCCTGTCTTTCTCTCCATTAAACTATGAGTGCCTTGGGGGCAGATGCTATGACTTCCACAGCTTTGTAGTGCCGCTGTGTGTGGCACAGTGCCTAGCAGGTAGTAGGTAACCCCAAAATACTTGTTCTGTAAATAAATGAAGAAAAGACATATAATTGAGAATGTGGTTTACAAGGGCAAGTCACCTAGGTATTGTACTAGTACCAGGTTACAAGGTCAATTATGACCAGGGGTTTAGCTAATAATACTGAAGTAGGCCACGTATAGGCCAAGGGGCCTATCATATCTTAGCAGAGGGAAGGATTAGGGTCCCCAGGTCAGGTGGTCAGGTACAACACTCTAGTGGTCCAGGCTATGAATATTAGAGAGATGAAGGCACAGGGAACCAAGAACTGCATCTATTATCAGTTAAAAAAAAAAAAAAGGAATTAGCAGATTTGGGAGGATAAATACAGGAGAAAAAGAATCAACTATGACTAATAGAGTAGTCCAGGGGCTTTGAGAAAAGAGTGGTTATGTTGTTAATAATGGCAGTGTTGAAGCAAAGGAGATATAGTCTGTTTTTCATATGTTTATTTAAATGCCAGTAGTGGACTTCCCTGGTGGGCCAGTGGCTGACTCCCTGCTCCCAAAGCAGGGGGCCTAGGTTCAACCTCTGGTCATGTAACTGAGATCCCACATGGTGCAGCTAAAAAGAAAAAAAGATCCCACATGCTCTAGTGAAGACCCAGTGGAGTCAAATAAATGGCAGTAGTGATGTCTTTTGGGCAAGGCAGATCATTTGCTAGGGAAAGTGGGGTCAGGCTGGGGTCTCTCAAGGTGATAATTTAAACCACATCTATGCGCGTAGGGAGCCCAGCACCCTGGGTATGATCAGTGCACCATCATCACTGCTTGCACCTTCCCCTTGAGAACCAGAAATATTTATGTTACTTTAGCCTGTACTCCTTTCCAGGAAGCATCCTCCAAGATTGTCAGCTTCTATTCTGGACTCTAGATTTTATTATTATTATTATTATTATCTATCATTACCTTAGAAAAGAGTCAGTCCTTGGAGAAGTATGTAATTCTTCTAAAGTGATCTGTGACCAGTTGTGGTGAGTAGTTTAATGACATTCGCAAAGACAGGGATCACAAAGTTCATGCTTCAAAGTTCAGTGAAACAATATTGTCAACACGCGTACTTACGTATACGTAAATACGTATAGCACAGTTGAGAATCCTCTGCGCTAATGGCTTGCCCCGCCTCTCTCCGTTTCCTGTTTCCTTTCCTCGCTCGTTTCCTTGTCTTATGCTCCGCATTTCCTCTTGTCTGACACTGCATCCCTGTCTTTTTTGTCTGTAACTGCTTCCCTTTTCCCCTCTCAACTTTCCTCCTCCTTATCCTGTCCTCCCCTCCCCATCCTTCATGCTGCCTGTGTCTCTTTTTCCTTATTCTTTATTCCCTGTTCCATGTCTTCTTGTCCTCACTGGTATTACTGACTTTAACATAAACAGACATATAACATAACATATAACATAACATAACATGAAAATAGTTTTTTGTTATCATTTCCAAATCAAAATTTAAAATCTCATAGACCTCCCTCAGAAAACAACTGTTTCGTTTTTTTACTTCCATGTAACCTGTGATTAGTATCTTTCTTTTGAAGGGGATGATCCAGAGAGTTGATATGGGGTGGGAGGTGGGGGGGGGGCGTTCAAGATTGGGAACTCATGTACACCTGAGACGGATTCATGTCAAAGTATGGCNTCAGTCTATATTCAATACAGGATACAGGATGCTTGGGACTGGTGCACAGGGATGATCCAGAGAGTTGATATGGGGTGGGAGGTGGGGGGGGGGCGTTCAAGATTGGGAACTCATGTACACCTGAGACGGATTCATGTCAATGTATGGCAAAACCATACAGTAATGTAAAGTAAAATATAGTAAAAATAAAAAATTAAAAAAAAAAGTCAGATACATGAAATATTGGCCTTTCTCTTAAGACACACAGATTTTAATTACATTGTAAACTGCTACCCCGTAGGCCCATGATCGTAATTTAGTTCCTGCAGATCAATGCCTTGCAATGTAAAAGACCTTGCCTCTGAAGTACATTATAAGTAGAACAAGCGACGGGAAAATTGGCATTTAAATACTTGGTATATAACATTTAGGCTTTTGTTAAAGTGAGAACAATGATAAATACTATTTTTTGACATATCTCTTAGCCTAGTATCCACCAGGAATTCTTAGCAACAGCAACACAGAAGTTACCATGCCAGCAGTTCTCAGGCTGACGGATTATTTGCGGTTTTGCCTCTGTTAACCTAAAATTCCTACTGGTGAAAGTCCCCTGCAGGGCTGTTTTCCCCCTCCCCTTTTGTACATTGAAAAGAAATATTTTCCATCCTCCTGAATCCACCAGGAAGCATGTGGGGTTTAATCACCTCTGTTATTATATTGCTTCTCCCTCAGTGTAGTAATGCTCTGGAACTTGCTTAGTCATTTGTAAAATTCACCCCCAGCACTTGCCTCTGCCCTTCTGTGACAATCCATCAAAGGCAAAGTCCACTGAACTTTGTGAGCTGTGTGACTGTTTCCTAGAGCTGATGTTTTCTCTTGACTGAAAACCACGCTGGGCCTCAATATCTGCATCTTGCTTCATTATTTCTAGCAGAATGTAATGTCTGGCTTGTGTGTGTGTGTGTGTTTTCTTAATTGTCATTCTAGCTTTATGAAAGAATTTTTTCCCATCCTTGATAAAGAATTCATTCATTAGGAATGTGTTTCTAATTCTCAAATGCTGTATAAATGTACAAAGCTAGAGAATAGGACAGGTTTTCAATATTTGAAATAGGAAATTTGAATAAATAAGCATTAGACTACTTTTTTTAACTACATGGCTTCACTTTTGGTAAACTGCTATTTGCTTAAGGAGACATAAGTAATAATATGTATATAAGTATTATTACAATGTAAATATTGATTTGTCCATTTCTGTGTGTTGCAGAAATCCCATTTCTAAGGTCCTTAGTCAACGCCTTTGGAACTAAAAGTAATGTTTCCTGTATCTGAATATTAAATTGAGCCTGGCATTTTTACAGAATTATCTCATAAGATCTTTATAGTAATCTGATGGTAAAGGGAAACTGGCTGTTATGCTCTCTCTTTTATAGATTAGGAAGCAAGCACTGAGGCCTTTAGGCCACAGGGCCATAAGGGTTAGATTTAGGTTTCTCCATTCCTGTATCACTGTTTCTTCTACTCCTGGCTTTGAGAAGATCCAGTAAACAACATCTCCCTTTCTGACTGAGATGAGAAATAAGACAAAAGAGGAAATAAGCAGCCAGTTTTGCCCTGTTCTTTGTGAAGGGCGACCTCCCTTCTCACCAGCCTCAGAACCTTCGTATGTAACATGAGGGATGAGGAGCTAGGAAAGTGATTTCCAAGACTCTTCCAGCTCTAACATTTCATCTTAATTATGGATCAAAGATCAGAAACCTTACAAAACAGTTCTGCTTCTGAGTTGTAAAATTAATAGTTTGTAACAAGATGTGCTTAGTTTTGAATGGACCTCATGTCTGAGCCTGGAGAAAGAAGTGGCAACACGCTCCAACATTCTTGCCTGGGAAATCCTATGGACAGAGGAGCCTGATGGGCTACAGTTCACGGGGTCGCAAAGAGTTGGACACAACTGAGCACACACACATGCTTGTGTCTGAGCCACTCATCACGTTACTAGTCGGCTGCTCCAGAATGTTACAGGAGAGGGGCTCAGGGCTGCCATCTGGCTGGCAGTATAGTCTAGGGGGCCCGTAATAAAGTTCTATTTGCACAGCTACCCATTGTCTTTATGTATCTTTGGTAAGGCTGGAGGTAATCCATTCCTTGGTATTGTCACTGGTTGATATCCTTAGGAAAGAAATGATTTGGTTCCAGGGTTGCTTTCTGGGTCTTCCAGTTAATTGCAATAGAGGATATAGCCAACTATTATGTAATAGGAAATGAGTCTCTTTGTCTCCAAGTCCAAAATCAAAGAAAGTTTTTCTGTATAATTATTCCATTCTAAGAAAACTAGTTAAAGATGCTTACTCCTCGGAAGGAAAGTTATGACCAACCTAGACAGCATATTAAAAAGCAGAGATTACTTTGCCAACACAGGTCTGTCTAGTCAAGGCTGTGTTTTTCTTGTGCTCATGTATGGATGTGAGAGTTGGACTGTGAAGAAAGCTGAGCACCAAAGAATTGATGCTTTTGAACTGTGGTGTTAGAGAAGACTCTTGAGAGTCCCTTGGACTGCAAGGAGATCCAACCAGTCCATCCTAAAGGAGATCAGTCCTGGGTGTTCATTGGAAGGAATGATGCTAAAGCTGAAACTCCAATACTTTGGCCACCTCATGCGAAGAGCTGACTCATTGGAAAAGACCCTGATGCTGGGAAAGATTGAGGGCAGGAGGAGAAAGGGACAACAGAGGATGAGATGGTTGGATGACATCACCGACTCAATGGACACGGGCTTGGGTGGACTCCGGGAGTTGGTGATGGACAGGGAGGCCTGGCATGCTGTGGTTTATGGGGTTGCAAAGAGCTGGACACGACTGAGCAACTGAACTGAAGAACACTAGTGAGTCCACAGGAACAAGATGGGCCTAGACAAAGGAGCAGTGGGCAAAAAAATATCAGGCAATGGTCTTTCCTCCAAACTGACAACTTCACAGCCTATAATTCTACTACTATTGCTTAAGTTCCCTCAGAATTTCTGGTTTTTCCAACTGTAAGAATCTCCAAACATCTGAGAGCCCAGCAGCTGTGAACAAGTTAATTAATAGTTAACACAAACAAAAATAAATCGACCACTTGATAAGAATAATGGGACCAGGACAGGTTTGAAGACTGAGAAGAGTCAAGGAAAGTCATCGAGGGACCAACACTGGACAGACTAGCTCAGCTTTGCTGAAGACAAACCTGCTTTAAGTCACGTCTGCCTGACTTGAGTGAGGCAATTACCAGCCTTCCCCAACTAGACATCCTCTGAGCTTCGCTCTCTATGACTCTGTGATTCTGAAGTGCTGAGCCAGTTCTTACATCATGAAGACAAACAAGAAGCATTCGTAAAAGGAAGCATGGATGATTCTATTCTATTAACCACCTTCTCAACATATTTCTATATATTTCTTAGATGAATTCTCCAGGATTGTTCTATATTATAAAGATTATAATAAAAGTTTCCAAAAATGCCTCTTCATGTGAACTAAATCTGACATTATAATAGCACAAGAAATGACTTCTGTTACTGCTGCTAGTAAAACTTCATCTTCGCATTTTATCCTTTAAGTATCAGGTGCTAATAGAATTTTTTGATTAGTACACAGGCAAATAACTAATTTTCAACTGAACTAGCCAGACCCCCCCCCCCAAATGAGTAGCGATAGCATATAACATGTGCTATGCACTGTGCTAGACTTCGTTTTCTCATTTATTCCTCAAGAGCTCTGTGAAACAGATATTGACTTGTTATTGCTCAGTCGTTTAGTTGTGTCTGCCTCTTTGTGACGCCATGGACTGCAGCACACCAAGCTCTTTTGTCCTCCACTATTTCCCAGAGTTTCCTCAAATTCACATCCATTGAGTTAGTGATGCTATCTAACCATCTTTTCCTCTGCTGCCCCCTTCTCCTCCTGACCCCAATCTTTCCCAGCATCGGGGTCTTTTCCAGTTTGTTGGCTCTTCACATCAGATGGCTTCAGCTTCAGCCTCAGTCCTTCCATTGAATATTCAGAGTTGATTTCCTTTAGGATTGACTGATTTGGTCTCCTTGCTGTCCAAGGAGACCAAACTCTCAAGAGTTTTCTCCAGCACCACAATTTGAAGCATCAGTTTTTTGGTGCTCAGCCTTCTATATGGTCCAACTTTCATGTCTGTATATGCCTACTAAAAAAACCATAGCTTTGACTATATGGACCTTTGTTGGTAAAAATACCACTACTTCCCACATTTTATGTCTGAAGAAACTGGACTTTGGGAGGTTTAGTAAGTTACCAAGGTTTTCATAGCTAGTAAATGGAGAACCAGGATGCAAACTCAGGTCATCTAATTTTGTCAGGACTCTATACTTTTACTACTGTGGGAGATATTAAGGATTATACTCATGCTTTGCTCACATATTGAAGGTTGTAATAGTCCTGTACATGAAAGAAGGCTCTTTGATAGAATAAGAAGTTTAAAAATGTGTTAGAATGCCTTCCAAATGTTCACATTCATTGACATGAGGTGTTGATTATTTACAGGCAAAGATCCCTGTAAACTGTATCATGTTTGGAGAGTTTGTGACAAGAAGCCTCAGGAAATTTCTCTGCTTGCAATAGAACCCATTAATGCCTGTGAAGGGAAAGTAGTAATAGTAGTAAGAGGTAACATTTATACGAAGCCTATTGTGTGTCAGGCATTATTTTAAGCACTTTATATAGCCAACACAACAATTTTGTAGGACAGATCTATTATCAGTCCATTGCACAGTGGAAGTAACTGAGGTACAGAGAAGTCACCATCCAAGACTACACTGCTAATAAGTTGGAGAGGCAAGATCTGAACCCAGTTTTCTTGGGGCCACAATCTGTGTTCTTAAGACCCACGATCTGTAGCCTGTTGTGGTGTAAACAACAAGTAATGAGCTCTTAAACATCTTTTCACAACTGTTGTTGTTTTTTAGTCACTAAGTTGTGTCTGACTCTTTTGGGACCCCATGGACTGTAGCCCACCAAGCTCTTTTGTCCATGGAATTTCCCAGGCAAGAATATTGGAGTGGGTTGTCATTTCCTTCTCCAGGGGATCTTGTCAACCAAGGGATCAAACTCACATCTCCTGTGTTTGCCGGAGGATTCTTTACCAATTGTGACTACTTTGACATGGACCACACAGTTGGTATTTCTGGAAGGTGGGTAGTGAGTGTACAAGATGAATTAGTTCCTTTAGGATGAAAGGTTTAAAAAACATCACAACAGCTCAGTACCAAAACCTACTGAGAAAATTTGTTTACCTCATTACGGTTTAACTGGAGGAAATTGTTAACAGATCTCCCATGATATTTGAGCAATATTGATAATTTTAAAGCAGAGATATAATTATTCTCTGAAGATCTTAAACTGTATATATTCATTGTAGAGTAAGACATGTATACTTGTTTCTGAGAAAAGAGCTGGAACTTTGGTGTATATAAGCAAAGAAATTATCCTAGAATAAATTGCTCTGAAACTTTTTGGAAACAATAGGTGAACTGTAAGTAGGGCATTGGTGTTATAACCATAACAGTGATTTATTGATCCAACCGCTCTTTCCTGTTTGACTAGAAGGGAAACCTTTTTGTGGCATTTGTTGCTTTATTCATGGGTTTGTTTTATTGCTGGAGACACCCACTGAAGCAATTAGAAATAATAAGTCGGGTGAGGGATAACATCCCAGAAATAACATCTAGGGAAATCACAGAGAACTCGAGACAGAAAGTAAGTCAAGCCTTATGGGGACAGAATTCGCGAATTGAAGAGTTCCTAATGCTTCTACTTGGATTCCTGTGCTGTATTCTGAATGTGGGGGTATATTTGTGTGGAATTTATGATTTATAAAATGCTTCAATCTATGCTGTATCAGTTCATCCTTACTGCTGTGGAAGGTAGGAGTAATTTTCCCCATTTAAAAAGTGAAGAAATGAAGGCTTAGGAAAATTAAATGGCCCAGAAGTTTGGATCTAAACAGTAGCCAAAGCTCGGCTAGGGAATTCAGGACTTCTGGCATCACACCAACGTTTTTCACAATTCCTGAGAACTTCCCATATGACCACTGTCAGGAGAGGTTTCAAGAGCTTCTCTGGTGGCTCAGATGGTAAAGAATCTGCCTGCAATACAGGAGACCAGAGTTCAATCCCTGGATAGGGAAGATCCCCTGGAGAAGGGAATGGCTACCCACTCCAGTATTCTTGCCTGGGAAATCGCATGGACAGAGGTTTAATTCAGGGGCTATATCAGGCAATTGTACTTACATATCAATCTTCTGGTTTTGGAAAATTAAGGATTATAACTCCACTTTCTTTGGTTATTTCATCATATCTATGAAATGGGCTGCATCTGGGGAAAGATATTTGCAGTTATGATGTGCCTTCTTATAGTGAAGCAAGAACTTCAAACTTTACAGAGGACTACTTAATTTATTCTGTGTTTTCCTTCTGCAGAAGTCAAACTTTGCTAATGTATTTAATTATAGACTTGAAAAAATGTGGCCGTGGCGTTGAGCTGGCCAACAAGAAAAAAGACAAACAGTATTCTGACTCTGTTCTAGTACATTAAGTTGAATATAAACTATTGTTTATTACCACTGACAGATCTGTTTATGGTTTTGGAGCTGCATTTAACACCATGGGCAGTGGCCCCAAACACAGACGGCTAACTCTTCAAGGTAACATAGTATGGTAAAAAGAGTCCAAGCTTTCGACTCAAGCATCCTTGAGTTATTAGCACACTAGCTCAGTTATTGGTAAATTGCTTACATGACGTAAGTTAGTTGTGTTTTCATCTCAGGTTCGTTGAATGTATAACGGGACCAATCATACTCACTTGGCATTGCTGTTGTGAATATTATATGAATGTGAAACACCTGGTCCAGGTACTGGGTCCATGAGAAGCTCATCATGTTTATTATCTGAAGAATCAATTAATTCCATAATTACTTCAATTTCTTTACAGTTTAAATAGATCACAAGTCTTGTTTGGTAGCTCTGTTAGAGGGTAATCTGGCACATGCAGCGCTGGAATAATTGGTGTGACACTGTCTACTGTGTGCTTTTCTGATGCCTTAGGAGACCAAGGTTGAAAGTCAGAGTAATGAACTGCCTGCTGCTGCAAAACCAGATTGCTTTGCAGAGCTGCTGTCTCTTGAGGCAAGTTTAGTGTCAGTAGAATCCTGACTTGTCTTTTCTGGATGGATAAGTATATATATACACACGTGGATAGATACATAATGTATATGTATGTGTGTGCATGTGTGTGTATGTTTATATATTGGATTTGGCTAAATCTTGAACTTGGTGTGAAGAGAGGGACCAGTGGAGAAATTTCCTAAGGAATTCATGCTATTGATAAGGCATCANAGAGTTTGTGACAAGAAGCCTCAGGAAATTTCTCTGCTTGCAATAGAACCCATTAATGCCTGTGAAGGGAAAGTAGTAATAGTAGTAAGAGGTAACATTTATACGAAGCCTATTGTGTGTCAGGCATTATTTTAAGCACTTTATATAGCCAACACAACAATTTTGTAGGACAGATCTATTATCAGTCCATTGCACAGTGGAAGTAACTGAGGTACAGAGAAGTCACCATCCAAGACTACACTGCTAATAAGTTGGAGAGGCAAGATCTGAACCCAGTTTTCTTGGGGCCACAATCTGTGTTCTTAAGACCCACGATCTGTAGCCTGTTGTGGTGTAAACAACAAGTAATGAGCTCTTAAACATCTTTTCACAACTGTTGTTGTTTTTTAGTCACTAAGTTGTGTCTGACTCTTTTGGGACCCCATGGACTGTAGCCCACCAAGCTCTTTTGTCCATGGAATTTCCCAGGCAAGAATATTGGAGTGGGTTGTCATTTCCTTCTCCAGGGGATCTTGTCAACCAAGGGATCAAACTCACATCTCCTGTGTTTGCCGGAGGATTCTTTACCAATTGTGACTACTTTGACATGGACCACACAGTTGGTATTTCTGGAAGGTGGGTAGTGAGTGTACAAGATGAATTAGTTCCTTTAGGATGAAAGGTTTAAAAAACATCACAACAGCTCAGTACCAAAACCTACTGAGAAAATTTGTTTACCTCATTACGGTTTAACTGGAGGAAATTGTTAACAGATCTCCCATGATATTTGAGCAATATTGATAATTTTAAAGCAGAGATATAATTATTCTCTGAAGATCTTAAACTGTATATATTCATTGTAGAGTAAGACATGTATACTTGTTTCTGAGAAAAGAGCTGGAACTTTGGTGTATATAAGCAAAGAAATTATCCTAGAATAAATTGCTCTGAAACTTTTTGGAAACAATAGGTGAACTGTAAGTAGGGCATTGGTGTTATAACCATAACAGTGATTTATTGATCCAACCGCTCTTTCCTGTTTGACTAGAAGGGAAACCTTTTTGTGGCATTTGTTGCTTTATTCATGGGTTTGTTTTATTGCTGGAGACACCCACTGAAGCAATTAGAAATAATAAGTCGGGTGAGGGATAACATCCCAGAAATAACATCTAGGGAAATCACAGAGAACTCGAGACAGAAAGTAAGTCAAGCCTTATGGGGACAGAATTCGCGAATTGAAGAGTTCCTAATGCTTCTACTTGGATTCCTGTGCTGTATTCTGAATGTGGGGGTATATTTGTGTGGAATTTATGATTTATAAAATGCTTCAATCTATGCTGTATCAGTTCATCCTTACTGCTGTGGAAGGTAGGAGTAATTTTCCCCATTTAAAAAGTGAAGAAATGAAGGCTTAGGAAAATTAAATGGCCCAGAAGTTTGGATCTAAACAGTAGCCAAAGCTCGGCTAGGGAATTCAGGACTTCTGGCATCACACCAACGTTTTTCACAATTCCTGAGAACTTCCCATATGACCACTGTCAGGAGAGGTTTCAAGAGCTTCTCTGGTGGCTCAGATGGTAAAGAATCTGCCTGCAATACAGGAGACCAGAGTTCAATCCCTGGATAGGGAAGATCCCCTGGAGAAGGGAATGGCTACCCACTCCAGTATTCTTGCCTGGGAAATCGCATGGACAGAGGTTTAATTCAGGGGCTATATCAGGCAATTGTACTTACATATCAATCTTCTGGTTTTGGAAAATTAAGGATTATAACTCCACTTTCTTTGGTTATTTCATCATATCTATGAAATGGGCTGCATCTGGGGAAAGATATTTGCAGTTATGATGTGCCTTCTTATAGTGAAGCAAGAACTTCAAACTTTACAGAGGACTACTTAATTTATTCTGTGTTTTCCTTCTGCAGAAGTCAAACTTTGCTAATGTATTTAATTATAGACTTGAAAAAATGTGGCCGTGGCGTTGAGCTGGCCAACAAGAAAAAAGACAAACAGTATTCTGACTCTGTTCTAGTACATTAAGTTGAATATAAACTATTGTTTATTACCACTGACAGATCTGTTTATGGTTTTGGAGCTGCATTTAACACCATGGGCAGTGGCCCCAAACACAGACGGCTAACTCTTCAAGGTAACATAGTATGGTAAAAAGAGTCCAAGCTTTCGACTCAAGCATCCTTGAGTTATTAGCACACTAGCTCAGTTATTGGTAAATTGCTTACATGACGTAAGTTAGTTGTGTTTTCATCTCAGGTTCGTTGAATGTATAACGGGACCAATCATACTCACTTGGCATTGCTGTTGTGAATATTATATGAATGTGAAACACCTGGTCCAGGTACTGGGTCCATGAGAAGCTCATCATGTTTATTATCTGAAGAATCAATTAATTCCATAATTACTTCAATTTCTTTACAGTTTAAATAGATCACAAGTCTTGTTTGGTAGCTCTGTTAGAGGGTAATCTGGCACATGCAGCGCTGGAATAATTGGTGTGACACTGTCTACTGTGTGCTTTTCTGATGCCTTAGGAGACCAAGGTTGAAAGTCAGAGTAATGAACTGCCTGCTGCTGCAAAACCAGATTGCTTTGCAGAGCTGCTGTCTCTTGAGGCAAGTTTAGTGTCAGTAGAATCCTGACTTGTCTTTTCTGGATGGATAAGTATATATATACACACGTGGATAGATACATAATGTATATGTATGTGTGTGCATGTGTGTGTATGTTTATATATTGGATTTGGCTAAATCTTGAACTTGGTGTGAAGAGAGGGACCAGTGGAGAAATTTCCTAAGGAATTCATGCTATTGATAAGGCATCAATGTGGAGAAGGCAATGGCACCCCACTCCAGTACTCTTGCCTGGAAAATCCCATGGGTGGAGGAGCCTGCTAGGCTGCAGTCCATGGGGTCGCTAAGAGTCGGACACGACTGAGCAACTTCACTTTCACACATTGGAGAAGGAAATGGCAACCCACTCCAGTGTTCTTGCTTGGAAAATCCCAGGGACATGGAAGCCTGGTGGGCTACTGTCTATGGGGTCGCACAGAATCAGACACGACTGAAGCGACTTAGCAGCAGCAGCAGCAGCAGCATAAGGCATCAATGTGAATCATCTGCCCACGAAGATACTATTTGTGAGGAAAATAGCATTAGTTCCTCTCGAAGGCATGCCATTCCTTAAATCCCACTTCACAAATGCACACTGAATATCTAATGTCCACCAGGTATGATTATAATAGTATAAGGCCACATTGCATGAACCACAACCAGAAATTGTCTGTATGACAATATTAGATAGAATCTGTCTAAAGTATATAATTCATACTTATACTGTAAAAGGAAAAAAAAAAACTATAAAATCTTTTTCTCCAGCATCATGAATGGGTTCCTCACCACCCACATCAAGGGGGCCAGTGTCTCAATTTCTCACCACAGGGAACTGTTTCAGGAATTGCTTTCCACTATTCCGTGCTTCCCACCGTATGTTGGGAATGTGTGAATGTGAATGTGAATCCAGTCTTCTTTGTGAGCGTATCTAGACTGTTCCTCTTTTACTTGTCCCTCTGATGGTCTGATTGACTGCCTTTTACATGCCCCTCTCAGGTTTCTTATTTGGCCTTTTTTTTCCCACTGCTACACTTGTTCATGACCCTCTTCTACCTTTTGATCTCAAGAAAGCACATGATAGCCATCCCTCAGTTCAGTTCAGTTCAGTCGCTCAGTCGTGTCCAACTCTGCGACCCCATGAATCGCAGCACGCCAGGCCTCCCTGTCTATCACCAACTCCCAGAGTTTACCCAAACTCATGTCAATCCAGCCATCTCATCCTCTGTCGTCCCCTTCTCCTCCTGCCCCCAATCTCTCCCAGCATCAGGGTCTTTTCCAATGAGTCAACTCTTCATATCAAGTGGCCACAGTATTGAAGTTTCAGCTTCAGCATCAGTCCCTCCAGTGAACACCAAGAACTAAAACTTCTGCTGTGTGTCACACAGGTCCAGATCCAGTGTTCTGAGCCCTCAATGGACTGTTGGGGGAGGTAGGAATAGAGTTTAGACTTCCTGTCATGAACCATCAAAAGCACTTACCTTTCCTTGGGAATTTATGAAGGAACCTTGGCCAAGAGGCATTAATTTTTGCATGATCAACCCATGGAAGATTATTTTAATAGTGATTATTCTATGTGATGATGGCTTTAAGGAGATTGAATTCTCTCTGATTATTACTGCAGGAAGTACACCTTTAAATCAGTTATTTGCAAGAATATGATCTGTAAGAATTATTTCTCATCTGCTTTTATCTCAGTTGAATTTAAGGAATTTGTGGCTAGGAAATTTATAAGCTGTCCTGATCCTATTTCATGCAGGAGGCCAGTCTGAAAAGATGGAGTCAAATATTAGGGATGCCCTTGGGTGGATGGTTACAGATGACAGGTCAAGGAGATTAGGCAGGTTTCTGTCCCTCATATGTCACTCTATGCCCTATGATTGGAATTAATCAGGATGAATTATTAAGGGCCTGAAGACCTCCATCAAGACTAAATCTAGGAGCATAAGACAAAAAAACAACAGAAAAATTTTATTCCAACTGTAAGTCTTTGTTAGCTGCTGTGGATCTGTACCAAAGTTGGTTCAAGTTTCTCTTCAGACCACATGCCATATAAAATCTGAGTACACAGAGTGGATGTTGAAAATCATGCAGTCCTCTATTAATATCCAGGCTCAGTGCGTTGGCTGCATTGCTTAACTGCTTATTGCTTCAGTTTCTGTACATGTAAAATCACTGCCATACGGCACTGATGGTATTCTTCCCAGCTGACAAGAGCAAAGTCATTAAAGGCATCAGGGTCTTCTGTCATTGGTATTTTGGGTGTTTTTTTTTTTTTGTATTCTGAACATCAAAATGGAGACGAGTGTTAGGACTGCTTGGAAGCTCTGGAGTCCAATGTTGGTGAATTGTTTGGATATTTTTACCCCTCGTTGCCTGCTTTGATGATTTAGTATGAGGTTGATACAGAGCACTTTTTCAGGAAAAAGCTGTGTCTGGCTTGGTTACAGTTTTCTTGCTCTGTTGTTTTAAAAAAAAATTCTATGGGATATGATAATAATTTTAGAGACTGCATAGCAGAACATCTTATATCATTTCAGGATTTTGAAATCATTTATACTATTCTGAATATTACTTAGCAGAATCATATACCGAGCCCCATTATGGAGAGTGAAAGATACATCACCTAAAATGGATTACCTATACTTCGGTGTCTTCCTATACACATACAAGTTTGCTTATTTTGATTAGCCATCGACCCTTCAAAATTGTATTTGTAGAAATTTCTGTTGACCTTGTATAACATAAAATAGAATATATTAGTAATATGGATTTTGATTATATGTATCTTTAGAATTATTGCATATTTATGTTATATGTGAAGCCAGCTGAGCCTCTTGTGAGAAAACTATCACCTCGGCCAGTTATCCCCTCTGCTCACACAAGAAAGCATTCTCATCATTTGGATCCCTATAGAAACAGAAGAAGAGGATAGCAATATTTATGCCATTTCTTTAAAAATTTTTTGAATAAAAGCAAAAACTTCTTTTGTGGGAAAATTATTTTTGTGTGTTCATTTGAAGTTTTTGTCAGATGATAAATATGGGTCTTATAAGAAACTTATGTTCAAGGGAGTCTTTGAATTCCCAAGCTGGCTCAGCTAATTCTGTTGTAATATCTAGGGGAGTAGTGCTTGAAATACTGTCTTTTCTTAGAGAAGAGGATATAGGGCAGGTGTGAAATTGGACCGTTAGTAGATCTAAAAGGGGAATTAGATCTACTTGGTAGATCTACTTTGGTACTTTGGCAGTGAGATCTGTCATACAAAGTATTATGGAGAAACTGGAGACTATTGCCATGTGGCCTCAACAAATACTGGGATCTGCCACTTTTGAAAAAGGTTTGCTTTGTGTGTGAAAATAGTTAATTGTTAATATTAAAATAATTAATAGTTGGTTTTATCCAATCAGAGGTTGGAAAACAACATAGTTAAAAAATTATCATTGCTCATCAACCTATATTTTTGATTAGATTATTAACTTAAAATTACATATCAGTAGTATTAAAGTCATAAAAGTTATCAGGACAGAACAATGTGGAGAGAGCTGTAGAAAAGGAAGGCAGTTCTGTTTAATAGATTCGGTTCAGTCTCTCATTATATCTGACGCTTTGTGACCCTATGGACTGCAGCATGCCAGGCTTCCTTGTCCATCACCAACTCCTGCAGCCTGCTCAAACTCATGTCTATTGAGTCAGTGATGCCATGCAACCATCCTATCCTCTGTCATCCCTTTCTCCTCCTGCCTTCAATCCTTCCCAGTATCAGGGTCTTTTCCACTGAGTCAGCTCTTCACCTTAGGTGGCCAGAGTATTGGATTTTCAGCTTGCACATCAGTCCTTCCAATGAATATTCAAAATATGGTACACTGGAGAAGGGAATGGCAAATCACGTCAGTATTCTTGCCTTGAGAACCACATGAACAGTTGAATAGGCTATCTGTAACATATGGTAATGTCAGCACACTAAAAGAACAAGAAAAGTGAACAAACTGAGGTGTGTAGTTCTCTGAATAAACATCCCATTTTAGTGCCAATAACTCCATGGAGTAAAGTTTTAGTTTAGTGGTTCAGCTGCCGTGTTCCCATTAACATAGTGAGAGGTGGGTTGTTAACTGCTCACGTACATTGCTAAAGCATACCCCCTGGACCTCTGTAAATGAAAGCAAAAACAAGATGTGTGCTGAACATGTTGGCAATGACAAGAGCTATGGATCTTCAGTTTTCGTTATTGTCCATTGCTTTTCCTAAAAATTGTATCACATATCCAGAGGGGAGAAAATATGTATGTACAGAATAAAAAATAATTATAAACTGGATATCCTTCCTACTTCAGTTCAGTCGCTCAGTCGTGTCTGACTCTTTGTGACCCCCTAAACCGCAGCAAGCCAGGCCCCCCTGTCCATCACCAACTCCCAGAGTTCACTCAGACTCACACCCATCGAGTCAGTGATGCCATCCAACCATCTCATCCTCTGTCGTCCCTTTCTCCTCCTGCCCTCAATCTTTCCCAGCATCAGGGTCTTTTCAAATGAGTCAGCTCTTCACATCAGGTGGCCAAAGTATTGGAGTTTCAGCTGCAAAATCAGTCCTTCCAATGAACATCCAGGACTGATCTCCTTTAGGATGGACTGGTTGGATCTCCTTGCAGGCCAAGGGACTCTCAAGAGTCTTCTCCAACACCACAGTTCAAAAGCATCTAATTCTTCAGCACTCAGCCTTCTTCACAGTCCAACTCTCACATCCATACATGACCACTGGAAAAACCATAGCCTTGACTAGATAGACCTTAGTTGGTAAAGTAATGTCTCTGCTTTTCAATATGCTCTTTAGGTTGGTCATAACTTTCCTTCCAAGGAGTAAGCATCTTTTAATTTCATGGCTGCAGTCACCATCTGCAGTGATTTTGAGGCCCAGAAAAATAAAGTCAGCCACTGTTTCCCCATCTATTTGCCATGAAGATTAAAACATAAAATGCTGCCCTTACCCCTGAAGTCGTGTGCTGCCCCTTCACAATGTTATTGCCCTTCCTCCTGAATCCTACCCCTGTTATCACCATCCTGTAATTATTGCCTTGCTTTTTGTGTGTTATGGCTTCACCACCTATGTATGTTTTAAAATAAAATATGCAATTTTATTTTCTCTGTCTTTGAACTTTGTATAAATGGAATCATTCTATGTACATTTTTCTGTTTCTTGCTTTTTCTGCCCAAACGCATAGCCATAATATCCACTGATGTATAATATCCCTCTGAATAAATATATCACAATTTACCTATTCTATAATGGATAAACTTTTGAGTTATTTCTAGGGTTTGTGTTGTTTTTTCTCTTATAAATAATGCTGTTATAAGCATTTTGTACATGTTCCCTAGTTTACTTTTCTAATATGTTGAGTAATAGCTTCTCAAAGATGTCCACATCTTAATCTTCAGAATTTGTGAATATCTTACCTTATAAGACAAGAGAAACTCTGAAGAGGTGATTCAGCGAAGGATTTTGATATGGGGAGATTATTATGGATTATCTGGGTGGGTCCAGACTAGTAACAATGGTCCTTATAATAGAGAGGCAGGAGGGCCAAAGTTTGGAAGATGCTGTACTGCTTGGAAGTTCATTTGAAAATGGAGAATTGGGCCATGAACCAAGGAGTGCAGGCAGTCTACAGAAGCTGAAAAAGGTAAGGGAATGAATTCTCCTCAGAGCCTCTGGAAGAGATGCAGCCCTACTGACCTTAATTTTAGAACTTCTGACCTCCTGAAATGTAAGAGAATAAATTTAAATTGTTTTAAGCCACTAACTTTGTGTTGATTTGTTACAGCAGCATAGACCACTAATACACGTGAGTGAGGTTTCTTTGGAGCATGTACCTAGAAATAGAATTCGGGGGGTCATAATTTATGCACATGTTAAAATTACTATTAATGACTATTTTTTTGTGGGCTTTCCAGGTGGTTCTAGTAAAGAATGCACCTACCAGCGCAGGTGAGGTAACAGATGTGGGTTCGACCCCCGGGTCAGAAAGGTCCCCTGGAGTAGGAAATGGTAACCCACTCCAATATTCTTGCCTGGAGAATCCCATGGACAGAGGAGAGGGTTCAATCCTTGAGTCAGGAAGATCCCCTAGAGTAGGAAGTGGCAATGTACTCCAATATTCTTGCCTGGAGAATCTCATGGACAGAGGAGCCTGGGGGGCTATAATCCATAGGGTCACAAAGAGTCAGACACAAGTGAAGTGACCTAGCACATAGCACATTTTCTGAAATAGGGTTGTCCAACTGCACTCCCTCTAGCAATGTATTGGTTTCTGTTGCTCCACATTCTTGCTAACATTTGATATTGTCAAACTTTTTTAAAAAGTTTTTGCTGATCTGGTATGTTGAGAATTGTATCTCATTGTGGTTTTAACATGTGGTTTTCTTTGTCCTGGTGATTAAAGATGTCAATCAATCATCTCCTGCCTTTTTTCAGGAGGTAGTGATACCATCAGCATGATTTCTCTCTACTATAAAAACAGCAGCACTTAAAATCATCCACATGATTTCCATTTCATGAAACTTCTTTTCAAAATTACATAAACTTTCCCAGTATAAAAGACCCCTCACAAAGAGTTTGATAATATTAAACTGAAGAACTGACTTTGTAAAAGTTATTTTCTAATTTTGGCTTTAAGTCTATTTTCCAACCTATTTAAAGAATAAAGAGCATTGAGAAAGTAGAGACAAAACAGTTTCCAGTTGATGGATCTGACATATTTGAAAACATAGAAGTAACAAAGGAAGAACTTCAGAGCAAGATGAACAGATGAGCAGTTCTTGCACCAATTTCTCCTATGGAAGAAGTGTGCTCCTAAAAGATATTTGTCTACAGAATCTTCTGTAGGAGAGTGTTGATTACCTCCAATGAGTACTAGATTGTACTAAACCAGTATTATAAGAGCCCATGTACTTTTCTAAAAGTTCACCCATTCTATCATTTAGATATTTAGTTTTCAGAATATGTTCAATATTGGTTACAGCACGGCTATTATTAAGTGTCTTTGAGAGTCTTAACAGAATCATGTTGCTGTTATCTTATTGTGGATTGAGATATTCTATTTTTGTTAAATATGTGTATTTATTCCCCTTTACATGCTTTAAAAAAGCTACATTTTCATAAAAATTCATTTTCTGGACACCACTTTGACATTTGGATAACACTACTTTGCCAACAAAGGTCTGTATAATCAAGGCTATGGTTTTTCCAGTGGTCATGTATGGATATGAGGGTTGGACTGTGAAGAAGGCTGAGTGCCGAAGAATTGATGCTTTTGAACTGTGGTGTTGGAGAAGACTCTTGAGAGTCCGTTGGAATGCAAGGAGATCCTACCAGTCCATTCTGAAGGAGATCAGTCTGGGGATTTCTTTGGAAGGACTGATGCTAAAGCTGAAACTCCAGTACTTTGGCCACCTCATGCGAAGAATTGACTCATTGGAAAAGACTCTGATGCTGGGAGGGATTGGGGGCAGGAGGAGAAGGGGACGACAGAGGATGAGATGGCTGGATGGCATCACTGCCTCGATGGATGTGAGTCTGAGTGAACTCCGGGAGTTGGTGATGGACAGGGAGGCCTGGCGTGCTGTCCATGGGATTCATGGGGTCGCAAAGAGTCAGACACGACTGAGCAGCTGAACTGAACTGAACTGAGTTTGACAAATAAGTACATCACCTATGCAGTGGAAAAGTGCAGGGATCTTGTGCTGTTGGAGTTTATCGAATACATTCTCATGTCTTTCCTTGAACATGCCTTCAGATTCTTCCATAATTTTTTAAAATTTAGCTTTGGAGGAAGCTTGTTCAGCAAGCAGATTAGTGACTTATAATGCTATTCAGCCATGGAAAGGTGCTTCTCATCTCTGGTAAGAACTGATCAACTTCAAGAGCATATCTTTCCTTCAGTTGAGTATCTTTCTTTTTTTTTTTTTTTTTTTTTTACATATATCTGTAACCAGTTTACAGTTGTCAGTGATATTATGACATCCTGGGCATCTTTTTCCTTATATTTACTTAGTATCATAGCAAAGACTGTTAGTGTCTGAGGTATGACAGCTTCTCCTTTGACAAGACCACAGATAATTTCCTCTATCTTTGTAGAATTCTTGGTGTGAGCTGAATGTTTCTGTCGTTTTAGCATCATTTTTTAAAACGACAGTGGACTCTTGATTAGTTATTTCTTGGCTATCCAACATTCATCTCCAAGACCTTGATCTTCCGCTGTGTCTTCTCTTCAAAATGGATGAGCATTGGGCCAGCACCACCACTACCAGAAGGTTGCAAACTCTGGCACTTCCTACTGAGTCCACTCCCATCATAGCCACCTGTTTCAGGGCCTCAGTCGCTTCCCAACCAGGGAAATAAGATGCCAGTTACAGCAGGCAGCAAGCTATACACATGCCCCAGTGAACCCTGTGAATATCCCCTTGAATCATCTTTTCATATATTTGTGGTTTTGTGTTTCCTTTTCTTTGAATACTTGTCCATGTTAGTTGCCTATTTTTCCTACTAAGTAATCCTTTTTCTTATTGATTTGTAGTTCTTCATATATGTATATATGCATAGATCTTTCAAACACCACCACCCTTATTGGTTATGAAAGTGTGTTAGTTGCTCAGTTGTGTCCAGCAGAGTCAGACACGACTAAGCGACTTCAGTTTCATGCATTGGAGAAGGAAATGGCACCCTACTCCAGTGTTCTTGCCTGGAGAATCCCAGGGATGGGGGAGCCTGGTGGGCTGCCATCTATGGAATTGCACAGAGCTGGACACAACTGAAGTGATTTAGCAGCAGCAGTATTCCATGTGCACATGCATACTCACACACACACACACTTACCACTTACACAGACACACATCTTCTTTATCCTTTCATTTGTTGATGGACATTTAGGTTGTTTCCATATCTTGGAAATTGTAATTAATGCTGCTATGAACATCAGGGTGAAATTTTTACTCTTTAAAAATTCTTTTCCTAAATGACATTGATACCTAAAAGTAAATTTTAGGGGGAAGGAAATTAGTATTAACAAAATTACTACTATGCGCCAAATAGTCAACGTAGGTTATTTCACTTAATCCTCACAAGTATTTTATTGCTTATTTTTCTCAACATTTATTAAATAACCCCCATGTGTTAAGCTTTGTTTTTTGAGATTTTCTGTGTAAGGGATCATATCATCTGCAAAGTAATGAAAGTTTTTGTTTCTTTTTTCCTAGTCCTTTAACATTCCTTTTTCTTGATTTACTATGCAAGGACCTCCAGAACAGTGTAGAATATGATTGATGAAAACAGGCATCCTTATATTGAACCTGATCTTACCAAAGATGTGGTTAGAGTTTCATTGTTAGTTATGAGATGTCTGTGGGTTTTTTGAAATGCCCTTTATCAGGCTGAGAAAATGCCTTCTATTCCCAGTTTGCTAAGGAGGTTATTTTTCACATCATGAAGAAAGTGAAAGTGAAAGTTGTTCCGTCGTATCTGACTCTTTGCAACCCTGTGGACCATACAGTTCATGGAATTCTCCAGACAAGAACACTGGAATGGGTAGCTGTTCCCTTCTCCAGGGGATCTTCCCAACCTGGGGACTGAACCCAGATCTTCCATATTGTAGAACCACTAGATAGATGTAAAATTTTACCCAGTTTTACCTTTATTAAGATACAATATTTTTCACCTTAACATGTTAATGTGGTGAGCTACTTTAGTTGAACTTCTCATGATAAACCAATCTAGGATTTCTAGGAAATACCAACTTGGTCGTAATAAATTACCTTTTAATTCCCTGTCTGATTTGTTTTGTAAAAATGTTTATTTTTAGAGGCTTTGAAACTATATTCTTTAATTAGTGAGATTGGCCTATATTTTTCTTTGCTTATAATATCCTCATTTGGTTTTGAAAGCAAATCTATATCACAAATGATTTTTTTCCATTGTGGAATAGCTTGCATAAGATTATAATTTCCCAGTGCTCAAATGTCTTGTAGAATTTCCTGGAAATCTGACTGGTGCCTGTGTGTGTATGTGTGTGTGTAGTAGAACTATTTTCAACTGCTAATTCAATTTCTTTAAAGCTTGTAGGACTCTTAATGTTCTCTATTTTTTTATGAGTTGTTTTTTTAAAACTGTATATATTGTTTATTTCATAAGTTTTCAACTTTATAGACACAAACATGTTCATAATGTCTTATCTGTTTAATCTCTGTAGCAACTATAGCTTTGCCCTTTTTATTACTGATTTAAAAAATTTTAATGTCTCTCTTTTTCCCCCTTGATTATTTTCTCCAGAGATTTTTATGTTTTGTTACTTTTCTGACCTCTGTTGATCCTCTTCATTATATGTTTATTTTCTTTTTCATTAACTTCTGCTGTTATTTTTATTATTTTCTCTCATTTTCTTGAGTTTATTTTGCTGTTCTTTTTTCTAATTCCTTATGGTCGGTTGATCACTTCAATAAGTTGTGCTTTGCTTTTTAATGGAAGCATCTAAGATGAAACTTTTAAGAACCTCTTTAATTATGTCCTACCATTTTGGTACATAATATTTAGTTATAATTTCTGTTTTATTTATTTTGTGATTGATAGTTTAGAAATATTTTTCCTCTAGTTACATGCTTTTTTTAATAAAGTGCATTGAGGTGAAATGATATATTCTGCATGATACCAACTATTTCACACAACCATTTCAAATTGACCAGCTTTATGACCTAGCTCTTGGTCAGTTTTCACCAGTGTTCAATGTCAACTTGCCCACTTATATGATGTGTCCTGTTGTGGGGTTTAGTGTGTCTCCAGATGTATCAGACGTACTTATATATGAGCATATGAGTGGGTGGTTATGGTGGGGGACGTAATACCCGATGATGCCCATTGATAATCTTTCTTTTTAAGTAAGACAGAGGGACTTACTTAGACAGAGGGACTCACTAATAAGTTTTAAAGTTGAAATTTCCATAGATATTGGAAGTGTATTATTGCTCTGTCTAAAGAGCATGTCTAGGGCTTATAGATCTGAGCAACCAAGGATTTGTTGTTGTTTCTGCTTTTGTTATTCCATCCTAAACCAAGGAAGAATTGTAGTTGGATTAATTGATTGCTCGTTTTATTGAAGCATTTCAGGAGTAAATTATGATTCATACAAGGGTCCCTGATTCTGTTTCTCCTGTAAGAGTGAGTGCTAGCCAATAGGCCCAATCTTTCTAACCCAGCAGAACCCAGACCTGCAAAATATGATGAACAGTATAACTGACTGGCTCTGCTAAGGGCTTGATCTAGTTCATAAAAACACCAGTGTAAGATGTATAGAACCGCCTTTTGGACTCTGTGGGAGAGGGAAAGTGTGGGATGATTTGGGAGAGTGGGATTGTAACGTATATGATATCATAAGTGAAACAAATCGCCGGTCTAGGTTCGATGCAGGATGCAGGATGCTTGGGACTGATGCATGGGGATGATCCAGAGAGATGGTGTGGGGCAGGAGGGGGGAGGGGGGATCGAGATTGGGAGCTCATATACACTCATGGCTGATTCATGTCAAGATATGGGAAAACGAATACAGTATTGTAAAGCAAAACAAACTAAAAAATAAAAATTTAAAAAACACACAAAAAACAAACAAAAAAAACACCAGTGTAGCATTCTGCCAGCTGGCCTAGGAAATATTTGGAACAAGGCGGTAGGCAAGAGACAAGTTCTAGGAGGCACTAACCAACTCTGTCCAACGTGGAGTAACTTAGACAAGGCTGCCAAAAATCAGGCTGACTCAGTTCTCCAGCCAGTGTGTCTGTCTAGAAGATTCCTACTTGCAAGCATGTTTTAGAAAGTATCCTGACACTTTATCCAGGAAAAGGCACCAGGGGTGCTGAGCCCACTCCTGTGTCTCTCTCGACTGTTTCTGAATGAGTCCTGCTGATGAAAACAGTCCTCTGGCAGAAACAAAGCAGGTGTTGACACCTTCAGTTTGGTCCATTACTCTTCCTCTCAAATTTGAGGGCTAGAGATGCATGCCATGGAGCACATGGCCATATACCTTCTGGAGGGAATCTGAGTATTCTCACCACAGCTGCTTGTTTGCAGCCAAGCTAGGGTGAGCACCAGGGAAATAAAGCCTGATGGGAACAGGAAAGAAAGACTTCAGGGGCACAGTGGCTGACAGCAGGGATGGGAATGTGTATGAAACCAGCCAGGCCTGGGGACTAACCTAGAAGATCAGAGGGGAGCGGTGACATGCTGCTCCCAAGTCCTTTGTGCAGTGAGTGATGTGGCTTTTTCTAAACTGGGTTTTCAGTGATTGAACACACTCTTGTGGCTAGAAGATTTGTTCCTATCATTTTCTTCCAAACTTATATCTACTGGTTTAATACTTTGGTGAGAATTTTGTTTTAGAAACCAATATGAGGCCACTAGTTTTTGATTTCTAGTATTCATCGTTTTTGTAAACCCAATGTTTTCCCTCATTATACTGTATATGCTATACCACGTTAAGATGTTGTGATGTTTACCAGTTAAATGTGGAGAGGGGTCAAAGTCTGAGAGAGTTGAAAGATCCATCCATTTCACATATTAGAACATTGCTCAACTATAGTATCTTGGCAGTCTTTTTGTTCTTAGTTCTCTGTGATTTTCAGAAAATATCAAATTCCTTTGATATTCCGTGTAGCAATTCAATTTGGCTTAATTTTTATGGCAAAGAGCTTTATAGCCAGGATGATAATGACTTTAAAAAATAACAGGGTGCTATGCCATTTTTCACATAATTTATTCTTTATGAAGACTGACCCACTCCCATATTGAGAGTTGTCATTTGTTATATCTTACCTATTTTACTTGCAACCCAATAGTATAATAACTTCTGTTTCTTTCAGGGATACTTTTGAAACCATAGTGCTGTCCCAAATAGTAATCCCATCACTTTGAAGGAACTGTTTTTAAACTTTTTTCCTTTGTCTCTTTCCCATGTCAGAATAAAATTATATATAGCATGTAGAATAATAACCTATAATATTTTTATAGTAGTGCATATATACCATAACAATCAATTTTCTGTTGAATATTTAGATATTTTTCATTTTTTACTTATGAATTTCTAGAATAAAACTACTGTATTGAGAAGTATGAAAATTTTAAAGGTTTTTATTCCTTATAGCTATGTGCACACATTCTTAGTCCTCCAGTCGTGTCTGACTCTTTGTGCCTACCAGGCTCCTCTGTCCATGGGATCTTTCAGGGAAGAATACTAGAGTGGGCTACCATTTCCTCCTCCAGGGGATCTTCCTGACCCAGGGATAGAACCCATGTTTCCTGTGTCTCCTGCCTTGCAGGTGGATTCTTTATCTGCTGAGCCATGAAGGAAGCCCATACTTATTGTCCTCCATGTATGCTGCACTAATTTGTATTCTCACCACAATGTAGTATACAAAAGTATTTCCACAAAAACATTTGATTAAGTTAGGTATCTTGACACTTTAAAATTTAAATCTTTGCCAATTTTATAGAAAAACTATAACTGTTGTAACTTGACAGTTTTTATATATTTATATGAAATATGAAACTTTTTTCCTATCTGTATTTTCTTTTGTTAATTTCCAGTTCCTACCTATTGGTCATTTTTCCTAATTAATTTGTAAGAATTCTGTATATTTAGCATTTAACAGTTTGTCAGCCAGGTGTGTTTATATTTTTTCAACTTTATTTTATTCTTAATTCTTTGCATTATTTTTGAGATTAAAAATTTTTAATTTATATTAGTCAAATCTCTCAGCATTTATGCTTCCTTCTTTTGGTATTATGGGTTGAGGGACTTCCTCTTAAAAGATGAGATAAATTTTCAGTTATATTTCTTCAATTCTTTTATTATTTTACTTTTGGAATTTATTTTTTTTAATTATAAAAATGTGTTAATATAATTTTCAAGTAAAGTAAATGATGATTTCATTTATTATGTCAGTATTCATTCTTGTACTGAAACTTTTCACCATTTGTATTTCTGATAAGAATATTAGCCAGAAAGAGAAAACAATGTTAGTTGAAATGAACAACTGAAAGAAATACAATTGATCTTACTTCTACTGATTGTTTTGGTTAAAGATTTGGTAGAAAAGAAGACCAACATTTGAACGTAAGGCTGATGACTTTTTGAGTGAAAACTTAGGATATATTTGATAATTGATAATATGTGGGATCTATGCATTCTCATATTATTGGCTATTATAATTAATATTAAGACTTTTTTCTCATAGTATTTCATGTTAAAATAAGAAATGTGTCTTGGTAGGGTTTGAGTAATCTGTCCCACATTTGCAGTTCATCAAGAGATGAGTATATTTATCTCCTTGTGCAGCTTTCAATTAACGTTGATATATAATGTGAGAAAAGAATCTTACTTTCCCCATATATGTGACTAACTGAATAACTTATTATTTTCTGACTGATTTGAAATTATACTCTTATTAAATACATTTATTCACACACATCTGTATATATGTGTATATATACATATAAATTTGATTCTTTATTCTCTTTCATCAATTTTATGAACCGTACTTTTAATTATTGTAGCTTTAAGATATATTTTAATATTAAGTAATCACGTGTTTATAATCATGTTCTCACAAGAAAGAATGATTTAAAATATTTTAAAAACATTTTAAAATGAGTTTTAAAATATTTTAGAACTTTTAGAACATTTAAAAACAAACTTTAAAATTACTTTTTAACATTAAGCTTTTGTCATACAGTAACAGTCACTTCCACTTATTAACAGTAAAACCTAGTTAAAATATGTATTAAAATATAACATTTACACTTTATACTAGAAATTACTATATTTTTCATAAATGTGGGAAAATCAGATTCTAATTGATACAGCTGTTTACAAATCAGTTACATTTAGAGGCCACTTTCCAGTTGTCTCTGTTGCCCAGAGTGGAAAGAACAAGTAGGCTTCCTGTTGGAGGTGATCCTTGTTGGTTTTGTTTTTTTTTTTAAACCCAGAGCTTTTACTTAATTTTCTTTCCAGTTTTATCCAGATACAGTTGACATACAGCACTGTATAAGTTCAAGGTGTAGAGCATAATGATTTGACTGAAATACATCATAAGATGATTACCATAATAAGTTTACTGAACATCTATAATCTTTTATTGAAGGCAAGAGGAAAGGGGATGACAGAGGATGAGATGGTTGGATAACATCACCGACTCAAAGGACGTGAGTTTGAGCAAGCCTGGGAGGTGGTGAAGGACAGGGAAGCCTGGCATGCTGCAGTCCATGGGATCTCAGAGAGCTGGACATAACTGAGAGACTGAACAACAGCCAATGATCTTGTATAGATACATAAGAAAGAAATAGAAAAAAACTTTTCCTTTGTGATGAGAACTCTTAGGATTTACTCTNTGGTTGGATAACATCACCGACTCAAAGGACGTGAGTTTGAGCAAGCCTGGGAGGTGGTGAAGGACAGGGAAGCCTGGCATGCTGCAGTCCATGGGATCTCAGAGAGCTGGACATAACTGAGAGACTGAACAACAGCCAATGATCTTGTATAGATACATAAGAAAGAAATAGAAAAAAACTTTTCCTTTGTGATGAGAACTCTTAGGATTTACTCTCTTTAACAACTTTCATATGTAACATAAGCAGTGTTAAACATTCCTAGCACTTACTTGTCTAATAACTGGAAATTTGTACCTTTTGACCACCTTCCTCCAATTCTGCTCCCACCTCCCACCTCTGGTCGCCACAAATCTAATCTCTTCTCCTATGGTCCTTGTTAAACAAGTGAATGAGGCCAAATCTCTAGTGTGTCACTGTTAATCTTGACTCCTGATTTAGACCTGGCTTTCCATGCATCACTGTTTTGACTTTGGCTTTTCCCATAGTCCTTGGCTCCTGACTGTTTGGTCTCTGAACCACAACCCCATGTTGACAGTCCTTTGTCCATAGTCACAGACTTCTTGGTTTTCTTGGTTTTACCTGTAGGCTCACCTCCCTGATTCACCAAAGTCCTTAGATGGCTCCACTGTGCCAGGAAGAAAGGTGCTTCTATATGCTGACTTACCATGGCTATCTCTTCATATGGTGATGTTTGGGTCAGACATATTAGTTATACATAATAAATCTTCTAGAGCATGGAGTTGCATTTTAACTCCACATACAATTTACCTGCACACTTACAATATATCTTTAATAGCTGCCTGTCCCATCTATTAAATAAATTTAAGATTTCATCATTTTGTTTCATACCATACCACCTCACCAACTTTGGTTTCAGCTGTACTGTGGTTCTTCCATTTTCCTGTGTCTTGAGATATCTTTGTATCTCTTATAAGAAAGATAAATAATAATAGCCATGATGACAACAATAAGACAGGACCAAACAAAAGTGCCAACTAAGAGAAATGAAGAAAAGAGAAATAAGATCAGCAAACCAAGTTTACTTTAGCAANCTGGACATGAATCTGAGTGAAGTCTAGGAGTTGGAGATGGACAGGGAGGCCTGGTGCGGTGCTATTCATGGGGTCGCAAAGAGTCGGACACGACCAAGCAATTGAACTGAATTGAACTACCTACCACACTGCTTCAGGTCCTAAAAGAATAACACTTCAAAAACATACATACTTCTGGGGAATATTTTGTAGTATTTAAAACTCGACACATTTTGTTTTTGTGTGTGTGTATAAAAGAATTCAGAGGGAAGTTTTTTGTTAGCTGTTGAGCAATGACCTTCTGTGAATACACATTAAGAACAACAGTGATAATTTTGCACTTTTTCTTGGCAAATATTAAATTAGGATGCTCAAAGCATTAGCTCTCTAGTTACCATATGCCATGTCTTTGTTTTTGTGCAGTGTATTCTCAAGCCTTCCATCAATTCAGAACAATTAATTATACTTTTTTGTATGGAGAAAAGCAGAATAGTACATTTCAAATTGTTAAAGGCTAATCAAAATTTTTGAAAGCTTAGCTTTCCAAGCAATTTTGGGAAAATAAGTGGTGTTTATGATCAGTCATAAATGTGAGGAGATGCTTTTATGAATTGGAATTAAATGGGTGTTACTAGCTGATGTACCAATAAAAGCAGTTTTAAGCTTCAGACAGTTGGTCAATCTATTGATTTGCATTTCAATGACTTATTCCTTTTATATTTTATATTTCCATTAACTTCTCTTCATTCGCAGCTCCATAAGCCATTTGAAAGAGGAGGTAGAAGAGATGTGGGACTGAACTTGGCCTTCAAATCTTTTGTTGTTGGGAGAAGGGCAGGAGGGTTCTGGGTAAAATGTGCAGGCCAGGGCACTAAGCCTGTGAGGAAAGTTGGTGGAAACATAACCAACCTAACCAAACCAAAGCTAACAAACAGATGTTCTGAAAACTCTGAAGTAGTAGTTCACAAGGCCGCTCAGATCCCTGGCAGCCTTGGACTTATTAAAGGACCTCTAATTCTGTGGTTCTTAACCCTGACCAACAGTTAGAAGTCAGACCCCCTGCTCAACCCCTCCTCCCACCAGTTATGATTTAATTGGTCAGGGTAGGGCTAGGGCATGAGCAGTTACCTAAAGCTCTGCAAATGATCCCAGCGTCAGGAACAGCTGCTAGCAACTGCTCTGTTCTTAGGAACACCTAACAACATCTGTAGACGGAAGTGTTACTGTATATATACACGTGTCATGTATTACTTTTCCTTTGTAGTCTATGGAAAGAATGACTCAGATACAAACTCATTAAATGTTTCATGGAGTTAATAGAAGCGTTTTTGTATTTACATGCTTTCTCATCGACATCCCATCATGAGGACATTTTCACACTTGAAGAGTTTGATAACCTTAGCTATGACCTTGGCTGTGAAGGGCTCCGGGTAGAGTTGAGATTGTGGTTAAAACAATCACCCTTATAGGTGGTCAAGACTAGTTCTTGGCTAAATCACAAGCCCTGGATAATCTTACTCTAAAGTGTTCGGGAGAGAGCTCTTAAACACAGAGGGGGTAAAAGAGATTTGTGTGAGGCATCCTTGCTGTGATTCTGAGAACTGAATGAGATTCGTAGCTCGGGCTCCTGCCTGGGGGAGCCTTGAGTGGCTTCTTTGATTTCCTTTTGCTTTGAGGCTTCTTATGTGCCTCTGAAATATGTCTCCCTGGAGCAGGCCAGATTTCTCGAGTGCAATGAACATAGCTCTTTCTTTCAAGGACCTGAAGGCTCAGACTGAAGAAGTGAGTTCTGTCTACAGCCTAAGTGGACCTTGTGGGTGGGACCTGCTTTCTGGGTGTGTTCTGTGGCATGATGTTCAACCCAGGAATGTGCAGAGGAGCCTGCAAGCCCAAGATCCTGGCTAAGAAGTACATCTATCTATGGTTCTCTCTGTAGCGGGCACAGGTCAGTTCCATTGCTAAAAAGACAAAATTGCTTCTGGCCTTATGTCTTGATCTTTTTAAATATTACAAATCATAGCTAGGTGTCAAATGCAAAAGGTAGTTCTGCACAGAAGGCCCTGGGATCCCTGCACTTCTCAAGAACAGTTATACTTGAGATATCTGTGGTAGGAAAAATATTATGACATAAAAATACTCGAAGCAAGAAGAGTCTGCCACAATCATAAGAAACTCATTCCAGATTTTAACAACCTTATTAAAGAAGCTCTTACTTTAATTTATTAGAAATCTCTCCTGTTGTAGATCATTTCTTGTTTTTTTATCCTCAGGGAGATGAATACAAATTGGACACCGTTCTCTGTGTGGTATTTCTTTATCGACCTGGAGGCATTTGTTAATTTCCTATTTAAGTTTCCATCTCCAGCAATAAATAGGCCCAGTGTTTTTCTCTTCTTACTTCCCCTGTCTCCTCCTTACCTGGCCTTCTGTGAAGCTTTGCTGGTGTGTGTGGTGAACTCCTGAAGACCTCTGGTAAAGTTATTGAGCAGAGTCCTTCATCCTTACCTAAGTACTCCCTTCTTGGGAACTTCCCTGGTGGTCCAGTGGTTAAGACTCCAAGCTTCCCCTGCAGGAGCCATGGGTTTGATCCCACATGCTGAGTGGCCAAAAAAAGGAAGAAAGAGAGAAAATTAGTCTCCTCTTTGCATTGCAAGTCCATTTCCTGAAATTAGAACACTGCAGCTCCACCACCCTGTGAATGGCTCGTGAATGGCCCGTGGTTAAACCGCAAAACAGCCACAAGGGAACGCTCATTTCCCGCTCAGCGCTTGTCCCCTTCCTCTGTTCATCTCTCAGTGGATGGACTGGATACATGGAGTTAGTTTTTTACTTCTCTATTAAATAGCATGAGCAACCTTACATCAAATTAATCAGCAAGTCCTATTGATTCTACCTCCTAAATATCTTTCAACTCAGTCCTTTCCATCACCCCTCCCACCAGTAGCCACCATCCCAGTCTAGAGATGGTATCTCTCTCACCTGGATCTCTTACTTCCTGCTCATTCTTTACATTTAAGCCATAAGAACTCTTTCTAAAATGAGGGATCAGTCACATTACTCTCTCCTACCTTCTTAAAACCCTCTATTGCCCCCCCACCCCCCTCCACCACACATACCATGGTAAATTTACAATTCAAAAACCTGGTTACTAAGCACCCTTTTGTCAGCCTCCAGCTGCTGGGTTTTGTTCCATCTCTGGCTGTCCCTAGAGGACCATCTTCGACTTCTTTCATTTCCTCAGATTCATCAGCTTTCTATGGCCTCCAAGTTTTAAATACTATTCCCTTTTCCTGGGACACTATCCTTTGGCTGGCAGCTTACAAATTTCACTTTCCTTGAGAGATCCNCGCCACACATACCATGGTAAATTTACAATTCAAAACCCTGGTTACTAAGCACCCTTTTGTCAGCCTCCAGCTGCTGGGTTTTGTTCCATCTCTGGCTCGTCCCTAGAGGACCATCTTCGACTTCTTTCATTTCCTCAGATTCATCAGCTTTCTATTGCCTCCAAGTTTTAAAGACTATTCCCTTTTCCTGGGACACTATCCTTTGGCTGGCAGCTTACAAATTTCACTTTCCTTGAGAGATCCACCCCCACCCCACCTGGCCCCATACTGAGTAAGTTTCTACTCACTTGTGATCATTGCTTGGCTAGCAAGATCTATTTTTTTTGCTATCTTCCATTTTTAAGCTTTCATTCTTTCTATAATATCAGAGTAATATGTCCCATTATCTAGTTATCCTTAGTTCTCTTCATCTCCTGTCATTAATTTATACCTCAATTTTCAGCTCAGCTTTCTTAATTTTCTTAAATTGGAAATTAATCTAGAGGATTAATATAATTAGGGAAGTATGCAATTGTATCAACTCTTCTGACCTCTCATGAGATGAATTATATCAAATTTTGAGTTAATTTGGGAGAATATTCTCATAAATAATGTGATGAAGACATGGACAAAGTATGTTTTACCATGCATTATATTTAAAAAACCATTAAGACTTAATGAAATGAATCATTCTTCTCAGCTTCTAAATTGGAAGATTAACACTTATCACATATATCAATATAATTATCTTTTTCTCCTCTAGTTACAAGTTTATCAGGTAAATGTGGAGAGTTGAAAAGAGGGTGAAGAGGGTATACTATATTTTTGTTCCCCTTGGTCATGACTAGGCACCCCACGACTGTTGTCTTCATGTGACTTTGGCTATTTTGGCAATCAATACCCCATAGTCTTGGTGGTTGATTAATTCAGAGTTGAACTGTGGTGGATGAGGCCCTTCTCCAGAGATACAGACCATCACAAAGATAAGAGCAGAAAGGCTTACCTATTCCAGAGTGGATTTTCAAGTCCAGTCTCACAGGGTCCACATCACTAATATAAAACCACCAAAATACATGCCATGACATCATCTTTCTTCCTTCCCATTTTAAGGCTTTTTTCTCATGAATGAACTTTATTGATCTTCAGTTCAGTTCAGTTGCTCAGTCGTGTCCGACTCTTTGCAACCCTATGAATCGTAGCACGCCAGGCCTCCCTGTCCATCACCAACTCCCGGAGTTCACTCAGACTCACATCCATTGAGGCAGTGATGCCGTCCAGCCATCTCATCCTCTGTTGTCCCAGTCTCCTCCTGCCCTCAATCCCTCCAGCATCAGAGTCTTTTCCAATGAGTCAACTCTTTGCATGAGGTGGCCAAAGTACTGGAGCTTCAGCTTTAGCATCATTCCCTCCAAAGAAATCCCAGGGCCGATCTCCTTCAGAATGGACTGGCTGGATCTCCTTGCAGTCCAAGGGACTCTCAAGAGTCTTCTCCAACACCACAGTTCAAAAGCATCAATTCTTCGGTGCTCAGCCTTCTTTACAGTCCAACTCTCACATCCATACATGACCACTGGAAAAACCATAGCCTTGACTAGACGGACCTTAGTCGGCAAAGTACCATCTCTGCTTTTGAATATGCTATCTAGGTTGGTCATAACTTTTCTTCCAAGGAGTAAGCATCTTTTGATTTCATGGCAGTCACCATCTGCAGTGATTTTGGAGCCCAGAAAAATTAAGTCTGACACTGTTTCCACTGTTTCCCCGTCTATTTTCCATGAAGTGATGGGACTGGATGCCATGATCTTCGTTTNATATGCTATCTAGGTTGGTCATAACTTTTCTTCCAAGGAGTAAGCGTCTTTTGATTTCATGGTAGTTACCATCTGCAGCGATTTTGGAGCCCAGAAAAATAAAGTCTGACACTGTTTCCACTGTTTCCCCATCTATTTTCCATGAAGTGATGGGACTGGATGCCATGATCTTCGTTTACTGAATGTTGAGTTTTAAGCCAACTTTTTCACTCTCCTCTTTCACTTTCATCTAGTGACTAAGCTCTTCATCATTTTGGACAATTGGTCTCATATGAGAATCATTTATGAGCATTTAAAACCAAGTGAAAACCAAAGCTTCATACTGATTGATTCAACCTTCTCAGGTAATTCTCACCTCCAGCCAGAGTAAAGAACCACTGATTTAGATCACAGGATGCACTCACTGATTTATCAACCTTCTTTTTTATTTTTTTATTTTTTATTTTTAAATGTTTTTATCAACCTTCTTGACTTTCTTTGTATGTAGACTTTCACCTTCATCTCACCGTTCCCCATCCCAGTAAATGGTGCTTCCATCTATACAGTTTCTCAAAACCCGAGATTCTTCATCTTTCTTTAGTCCCCCACCCCCAACCAGTGCATCAGGAAGTACTGTGAACNGACTAAGCTCTTCATCATTTTGGACAATTGGTCTCATATGAGAATCATTTATGAGCATTTAAAACCAAGTAAAAACCAAAGCTTCATACTGATTGATTCAACCTTCTCAGGTAATTCTCACCTGCAGCCAGAGTAAAGAACCACTCATTTAGATCACAGGATGCACTCACTGATTTATCAACCTTCTTTTTTTTTTTTAATTTTTAAATGTTTTTATCAACCTTCTTGATTTTCCTTATATGTAGACTTTCACCTTCATCTCACCGTTCCCCATCCCAATAAATGGTGCTTCCATCTATACAGTTTCTCAAATTAAAACCCGAGATTCTTCATCTTTCTTTAGTCCCCCACCCCCAACCAGTGCATCAGGAAGTACTGTGAACTCAAGATATCCATCTATTTCTCCTTACCTCCATTGCTTTCTTTTAACCCAGAACATCGTCTTGCCTTACCTGGACCACTGACATTTCCTAACTGGTTTCTCCTATTCCAATCCAATCTCATCTTCCACAAAGTTCTTAACTTTTAAAAAATAGTCTTAAACTTTTATTGTAAAATATTTCAAACTTTTAGATAAGAATAGGCGATCAAGGTTTATAGAGTCTAAACACTGTACTCTATTTGCTTCAAAGTTTTTTTTGTTGTTGTTGTTTGTTTGTTTGTTAGCAAGCAAAAATCAGTTGTTAAGAGCTGGAGCCTCAGCCTCCCTCTCCCTCGTGCCATCTCCTCTCTTCCTCCCTGGAGCTGAGCAGCCATGCATATTAGTTTAGAGTTTATTATTCTCCTGCATACCGTGTACTTTGCTATATAATATTTAGCATTGTTTTTAAATATTGGTGGTAGTATATAGATGGTATCCGATTGTAGCACTTTGCTTCATTTAACATGTTTCTGCTATTTGTTCATGTTAATACAAGGAGCTTTAGTTTATTCATTTAAATTGTTGTAGAGTATATCAACACAAGACATCATAATGTATCTTTCTATTGACCATTCAGCTGACTTCCAGGTGTTTTCTGTGCATAATTGATGTTGCAGTGGACATTTGTACATCTCTCTATGGTGCATCTGTAATAGTATCTCTAAATATATGCCAAGAAGTGAAATGTGAGGTCTCAGGGCCTTTTTAACCTTCTAATATTTTGCATAATTGCAATACAGTTTTTAGAAAAAAGTTCTGTTACTCAGGAAAAGTATTGTAGAGCACCTCCAGTGTGCCAGTATGAGGTAGTAAATGGGAGACAAAAGCTTTTCTATCTTAGATCTTATGTACCAGCAGCGGGAGAACAAATAAACGAAGATGATGCTTTCAGAGAATACTGAGTGCTGAAATGAATCATAGCATCCTTCTGCTGCAAGATCTTCGGTGATTTTCCATTAGGAATAATGCGGCTCCTGCCTGGTCCTGTTAAGACTTGGCACTCCCTGACTCTTGCCTTCCTCTTCCATTCTCCCTTTGGCTTCCTGTTCTCTTGCCTTTGACCTTTGAGTCTGGGGAAACTACTAAACTTTCTCTTGCTTCTGGACCTTCACATGGGCAATGTTTCAGCTTCCCGGAAAGTTTTCCCCACCATTCTTTGACTGATAAATTATTCCTCGTGAATCAAGTCTAAGCATGCTTGTCCTGTCTTCAGAGAGACCTTCCTTGATCCCCAGAAAAACAGATCCCTTCTTTTGAGTCTGTCTCGTGGCACCTTGCTCTTTTACTCAGTATCAGTTACCACAATATATGGTATAGATTTGTATACCTGTCACCTGCCTCAGCTGCTAGACTGCATGTGTTGTGATGGCTGGGATGATGCTCACAGCCTGATACACGGTGGCTCCTAAGCGAATGAAAAACACAAAACTAATAATGCAACTTAGTGTTTTTCTGAAAGTTTGGTTGCAGGCTCATTTTGAGCGGGCGATTTGGTTTTGCTTGGCTTTTGATTTCTGTCTCTCCTTTAGGGCTCCACTCTTCCCAACTAAGGGTTTAGAATGGGCTCCAGAAGTCCTGGACCAGAATCAGGCCTTAGTAGAAGAGGGCTCCAGTCCTTTTGATTATGGGGACAGCAAAACACTCATAGAAGGCCAACAGTGTTTGCCCTGGGGACTCTCACCTGGTCCACAGCCAGCCTCCCTAGGCCCTCAGTCAGATAAAATTCATAGTTCTAGATGGTGGTAGAGGACAGTGCTTTGCTTCTTATTTTTAAGCCTCTTTCAACAAGGAAATGTCAAGAGCACTGGGAGAAGCCTCATTTCAGCCCCTAGCTTGAAACAGTGAGCCTGGCTCCAGTTCATCCTCTTCCTTGGAATGTTTTTAGCCCCATTACCCTGTCAGGAGCCAGTCTTTGCTCTCTTGCTCTCTCTCTCTCTCACTCTCTCCTTCCTTCCTTCTCTCTCCTCCTACCCTCCCGCCCTTCCTTCTTCTCTTCTCTCATTCCTTCCTTGTCCTTGCTTTCCATTTGAAAGTAAATTGAAGGTATTATGACATTTCATCTCAAAATACTCTAGCATGCATATCCTAAAGATAAGAACATTCTCCTACGTCATTACAATATCACTATCACACTCAAGAACTTATATATTGACACATGATATTATGTAATATGTAAAGGTCTTGTTCAACTTTCCCTAGTCATCTTCCCCCTAAATTGCACAACACTTTTCAGTGTCTTTTAGGTTTCAGACCTCGTCAGTCTTCTGAAAGCCAGCACAGCTCCCATGGCTTTATCTCATCTCTCATGATACTGACATTTTTGAAGCATCTAGGTCAGGCTTCTGATAGAACGACTGATGATCTGCATTTTTCCTAATTTTCGTTTCCTGAATGATCAGATTCAGAGGTTGGACAAAAGCCTTCCACATCCTTGATGATGCTGTGTCCTTCTTACAACACCACATCAGGGAGGCACATGGTGCTATTTTGTCTCATTAATAGTGATGCTGTTTGATCATTTTTAAAATCTTATCTCTATCAGATCTTTTAATAAAAAGACATCTTTTCCTCTTTGAATTTAACGAGGATTCTGTGGGATAGCATTTTGAGACTAAGCGAATAACTTGTTTAACAGTAATTTTTCACCCAATGGTATTGGCATCCTGATTGGTATCATTGATTAATGATTCTTGCCAATCCATTATTGCATTGGTAGTTGCAAAAGAGGTACTATATAATTTTATCATTTCTTCTACGTTTTTAGCTAACATTCTGTAAAGAAGCCTGTTACTTACTTCCTCCTCATTACATTAAAAACATTCTAAAAAGTATTTTAAAAGTATCAGTATGGGCTCATACATTCTGTTTTTTTCCCACAGGATCATTTGACTGGAAGAAAAGTAGTGCTTTTCTGCATTTTTTAAATAGTAGTATATTTATTATGTATTTTTCTTATATAATACTTTGTATCCAGTTGTCTATGTGAAATAACATATTTTAGTAAATGGCATAGTGTGAAGTTCTATAAAAAACACTTCCCCCTCCTCCAGTTTTGATACGTTGTTGTGGTGGGGTTTAAAGTTTCTCTTTTCATTTACCATGGTAAACAACTATGGGGGTGATTTGTTTTCATTTATACTCCTTTGGTGAATTCAACATGCAATCAAATCTGTTCTTGTTATTAAAAATCAGTGAGGTGAGGTTCCCAATGATAAGTTCTTATACACAGAAATAGACAAAAATACACTTCTCTCTCCTTTTTGACAAGGCACATGCAATCAATGCCCTCTCTTGTCTTATTTTTAGGATCGAAGATTCAATGATGAAATCGACAAGCTAACTGGGTACAAGACGAAGTCGTTACTGTGCATGCCTATCCGCAGCAGTGACGGCGAGATCATCGGCGTGGCCCAAGCGATCAATAAGATTCCTGAGGGGGCTCCATTTACTGAAGATGATGAAAAAGTAAGGACTGCGTGCATTTTGTGATTTGTACTTTTCTTCTTGATCACTGATTGCTATTCTCCCTGAAAAGGATAGGAATTATGTGAATAGCTGTTGGATTAGACCATTCATGGATCAAAGAACATTTTCTTCTGTTATATATAATATAATGGGAGCTTTTTTTTTTTTGCCATATCATAGAATGTAGTATAATTGAAAATAATTACTTCATCTTCACCTTAACTTGCTTTTCACTGCAATCCCCAGTAGTTTTCTTGTTATTCCCTAATCTTTATATTCCTTATAAATAAGCTTTTTAATTGAGGATCATAACAACAGCACACACAGCCCAAGGGAAGATAGGGCAGATAAAAAGATTACTGTGTTTCAGAAACTCAGCCCTTTTCTTATATTTTTATAACCACTGTGAAGAATTATTTTCTCAGTTCTTCTATAAAAATCTCAATAAAATGAATGTTATTTAATTGTTATTCCAAATTGCTAATAAAAAGGACATTATTTTTGTCCCTGAAGAGCAGTTGACCTTGGTAGAAATGATGTATTCTTTGCTCTGAAATGTTGAATTTTCTCACCAGTATTTTATCCACCAGCTCATTTTAAAAGAGAGAGCTTCAAAGAGCTGAAGTTCTAGCTTCGAATCTCTTTCCATTCATGTTGAATAGAACCTGGTGGAATATTTATAAAATCTGTGGTAAAAGCAAACCTCAAGTTAATTTGTTTAGGTTTATGATTGCCATACTCCTGTTTGATTCTAAAAAGCACTTCATAATTTAACCTTCTGGCTGTGAGATTGCTGTTTGCCAGTGCTGATTACTAATGCATTAAATTAATGCAAGTGTTCTGGTATAAAAGGTCAACATAAAATAGGATTATAAGGAAAAAGATTTTTAAGACTCTTTTATTGAGAGGGCATTTCTCTAGTCAGATTTACACAGCCCAAATCCCAGAAAAGGCTGATAAACTCTTACTGTGCGATAGGACCTCAGGCAAGGTCTTACCCGTTCGATAATCGGCTACAGTGTGCAAGGTACTTATGTTGGGGCCATGAGCAACAAAGGTAAATTCCAGACGTGCTATGCTGTGTGGTCTGCACGAGGAAGGAGAGGAGGTCCGCAATTTGATACTCTAGGACTGCTGTGAGTGCCTAGGAGAGGGAGAGCGAGGCTCTCTCGAAGACTCTGAAGAGGCTTCTTGGAGGAGATGACCTCTGATCAGACCTCTGAAGACAGCTTTTTTAAGACAAAGCTAGGTGAGAAGGTGGCGCTGTTTAGGAACACATAAAACATAGTCTACCTCATTCACTATGCAAATATTTCCATGGAATGTGCAGAGAGAACAAACATTTTATTTTGCTCCTTTTGTACCAAAGATGACAGCCTTATAATAATATACCTCCTATAAGGACTCATGGGCTTTGCTGAAGGCTTGGATGGTCAAGAATCTGCCTGCGAAGCAGGAAACACAGGTTCAGTCCCTGGGATGGGAACACTCAGTGGAGAAGGGAACCGCCACCCACTCCAAAGTCTTCACCTGGAGAATTCCGTGGATAGAGGAGCTTGGCGGGCTACAGTCTGTGGGGCCACAAAAAATCAGACACAACTGAGCAACTTTCACAGGGACATAATAAGGACTTATAGAAGGATTTGAGTTTGCTTTTTCCAAACGTAATACTCCCAAATAGTTGAGTTTATATACAGATATTAGTCTTGCTTTGACTCTATCTCCTTCATTTAAGAGAATTCCATTATCTATTTAATTCTCATCTCTGATTCCATTTATGGTAGATTTATTTTCTGGACTTTTCTCAGTGGATTTGTACTTAGAACCTAGGACTTCATAAACTCTGGATGATTGAAAGGGAAGGTCTGCAGAGGGCCTTGTTCCTGTCTAGAACAGCGTCAGTGCTTAGCTCTGCTGAGAATGAGGGCTAGGCCCAAGCTTCAGCTTGGCTAAGGACAAGTAGCCTGCTTTGGGTGAGCCACTTAAACTCTGACGTTCAGTTTCCTGTTTGGTTAACTAGACTGTCTGCCATTCTACAGCATGAAAGCTTAATAAGGTCATCACTAGCAAATACTTTGCAAAGTGTAAGAAACTAGGCAAATGTAAACATAATTTTTTTAAAAAAACTAACCTTTTCCCAAAGAGTTTCAAAGTGTTCCTCTATATTTGTCACTTATTCCCAGGCAGCTTATTTCTTACATTTAAATATAAGAAATTTACTAAATTTAAAGACATTTAAATGTAAGTAGCATTTTATTTTCTAGGCTCCACAGTTTCCTCACCTGATTAAAAAAATCTTACCCTAGTCTCACTTCTTGGAAAGAAACTTCTATCACCTAGGGCACATAGGTTATATTATTACAGGTGACAACTGGATGGAGAGTATTTTTATCTCATATGCTGTATCTGGTGATTGTTCTTTACTCCAAGAATTCTAGAATAAACCAAACAGGAGCAGGGAGGAAGAAAAGCAGAAAACAAATTCTAGAAATGATTAACAGGAAAGAATAAGATCCAGATACCTTTTTTTTTTCGTGTCAGGGAAAACATTGTGGCCCAGTGGGTCATACAGGCCAGATAGGAGCATGGCGGTGATTTGGGTGTTCAGTCTTGTCCAATTCTTTGCGACCCCATGGACTGTAGCCCACCAGGCTCCTCTGTTCATGGGATTTCCCAGGCAAGAATACTGGAGTGGGTTGCCATTTCCTCCTCCAGGGGATGAATGTCCTTGGGTTGAAATTCCAACTCTGCCATAGCTTGTATAACCTTGGGCAAGTTACTTAGCTTCTCTGTGGTCCAATTTCCTCCTTTTAGGAGAGAATAAAAAAAAAATATTTATCACCTAAGCGCTTACTCCTTGGAAGAAAAGTTATGACCAACCTAGACAGCATATTCAAAAGCAGAGATATTACTTTACTGACTAAGGTCCGTCTAGTCAAGGCTATGGTTTTTCCAGTAGTCATGTATGGATGTGAGAGTTGGACTGTAAAGAAGGCTGGGCGCCGAAGAATTGATGCTTTTGAGCTGTGGTGTTGAAGACTCTTGAGAGTCCCTTGGACTGCAAGGAGATCCAACCGGTCCATTCTGAAGGAGATCGGCCCTGAGATTTCTTTGGAAGGAATGATGCTGAAGCTGAAACTCCAATCCTTTGGCCACCTCATGTGAAGAGTTGACTCATTGGAAAAGACTCTGATGCTGGGAGGGATTGGGGGCAGGAGGAAAAGGGGACGACAGAGGATGAGATGGCTGGATGGCATCACTGCCTCAATGGGCGTGAGTCTGAGTGAACTCCAGGAGTTGGTGATGGACAGGGAGGCCTGGCGTGCTACAATTCATGGGGTCGCAAAGAGTCAGACAGAACTGAGCGACTGAACTGAACTGAACTGAAGACAATAGGGGAATTAAGTGAGAAAATACAAGGAAAGAACTTGGAAGAGCACCTAGCACTTGGTAAGTCTTCATAAAAGATTAGCTTGTACTGGAGCAACGTTAATATATGTGAGATACAGTCAGGTCTCAGTTAAAGAATTACCTTTGTATAAGTCTGTACATTTTTATTAAGCACAATCTATGTGCCAGTTCCACTGTCTGAATTTCAACAACAAAATGAGGGCTATATGTCTTTATAAATTTACAGTTCTCTTGTATGATTATTTATACACATACTGTTTTACTTGATTGTACAAGATTATACTTATACCAATTTGTATTCTACTTTCTAATTTAAAGTTATTTCTTACATATGTGTCCACATACAAATGTAGCCTTCATTTGCCATTTTTAGGGATTATAAATTTTCTTCTTTGTCTGTATAATCTAGCTTGCTTAGTCCTGGTCTTATTACTGGAGATTTGGGTTGTTTCTAGTTTTTCACTAATACAAATAACTCCCGAATGAACATCTTGAACAAATTACCATTTTCTTTTGTGTTATTTCCTTGGGGTGTATTCCAGAGACTGAAATTACCGAGTCAAAGAGCAAGAAAAGTTTTATAGCTCTTATTCCAAGTTATCAAATAGCTTTCAGAAATACTGAGCCCATTTATAATGGTAGCAGCATACCCATACCTCTCCTCACAGACACCTCCCAACTTTGTTCAATTCACATTTAAAAAATCAAATTAGTTTCCCCTAGTCTGCCAGGCAGGCTTCAGAGAACCTCCTCCCACATTTGCCAGTATCAGCTCCAGCAACAGAATTTTCATCGTTGCCTACAAGTAAGGAGACAAGGGAGGGAAGTGAAAGTGCAGTGTTCAGTGTTGGTGAGGGGCACCAGATCAGACAGCCTTCCAGGCTTGTTCAAGTCTTTGCCTGGTATGGATTAGCAGAATGACCTTCTGCTAAGGTCAGTTCCTCCTGGCCTCAGGACCTCCTGGGGTTGTTGTGAGGAGTCAAGTAGATGATAGATGTAAAGCTCTTATCAATGATGAGCTGAAATCCCACCATCTACTCCAATCCAAATGAATAAAATTTGAACTATATTTGTTATTTTAGTTTATACATAGAACTGCTATGTCATCATTCATATGCATAGTGGTAAATTTATTGCACATTTAGCATAATGTGATTTGTATATCCTGATATCTTAAAATGTCAACTTCTGGAGACTATCAGCTGTGTTATGTTTGGTGTAATTCCAACACATTTTGCCATATGAGAATTGGTAAGTTATTTGTCTGGGATAAATTAAAAATTAAATGTGGTACATTCATTTCTAGCCTATTTACATCTCTAACATAATAGTGCATAGGATCCTATTGTGTTTCTTAAAAACTCTCTATATATGTATGTTTCAGTGACTTTGCCATATCATGTAATATTTGATGGTGGCCCTGAGAAAGGTCATCAAGTCCTTTTCCTACAACCCCTGTCTTCATCCAGTGCAGGAATCTACCTGACAGATGGTTATCCTGGCTCTGCCTAAAAACTTCCCTTTCAATTATTTTAAATCATCATGTTATTTAAAGTTCTTACATAATAGGCAATAATTTTTTCAGGTATGGTCAGGGTTTATATGAACTATAACCTACCACATGCACATAATTTAATGATTTAAGTTACATAATGACAAATTGCTGGTTTGGCACTTCATGTTGCTCGTGCACCTGAAGGTGAATCATACCCAAGAGCTGATCAGAATTTCCTGGTTCACCTCCTGATTTCCAGCATATGTTCCTGTTTTTGTGTGATACATATATACTAGCTGATTGAGGCGGTATGATTAGACTCCTTGCATCCAATTAATTGATCACCGCATTATTCCTGAGTGAGTAAAAGGAGGTGTTATCTTGCAAAATAAAATAATGAGACCTGGATGGGAGCAAGTATGTGGGATCTCTCAAGATGTATGGGCACAGGAGAGGAAACCTGGGATATGGAAATAAGCATGGGCTCTTATCCGCCCTTCCTAGCCTCTCATTACCTGAGCCCCAAAGGAGCTGCTTATTATGGCATTGTGGAGTGAGGAATATGTCCACTGCAGTTACTTTCCAACAGCCATCTTATGAGTTCTTCTTCTCTGGCTTATCTCAGGGTTTCTTTAGCTTGTGATCACTTCTCTCCAGCGTGTAGTTTGGAGTGTTCCGCTACCCTGCTGCTCTTCTTTGTGCGGGCATGTTCAGACACCCTGCAGAGCTGGGATGCAGCCAACCGAGGTAGGCTGCCCTGGGACTGGCCACATTCCAAGAACTTGTTACGGGTGATGCTGCCCTGCCAACNTGATCACTTCTCTCCAGCGTGTAGTTTGGAGTGTTCCGCTACCCTGCTGCTCTTCTTTGTGCGGGCATGTTCAGACACCCTGCAGAGCTGGGAAGCAGCCAACCGAGGTAGGCTGCCCTGGGACTGGCCACATTCCAAGAACTTGTTACGGGTGATGCTGCCCTGCCAACTGGTGTTGAGGATGGTGCATGGATGATGCTAATGAGTCTTGCAGAAGCTGGAGCTTTGTTATTTGCAACAGGTCTCAGACAGCCACAGTCAGACAAAGTGAGGATTTCATAAGCTCTTGGTCTTACATTTTTAAATTGTTCCTGGTTTTATGAAGGCTAATGTTTAGGATCCTGGTGAGATACCAAGGGTTCTAAAGGTACTAAAGTTGACATTAGTGGGGCAGAAGGATGTTGATACATCACGCTGATAGGGTAACAAATTGGTGGTCCCAGAAGAGTGGAGGCAGCTCACAGATGTTTGTCTTGCATGGAGTTGGTCTGGTATAGAATTGAATTTTTTTTTTTTTTNGTTACCAAGGGTTCTAAAGGTACTAAAGTTGACATTAGTGGGGCAGAAGGATGTTGATACATCACGCTGATAGGGTAACAAATTGGTGGTCCCAGAAGAGTGGAGGCAGCTCACAGATGTTTGTCTTGCATGGAGTTGGTCTGGTATAGAATTGAATTTTTTTTTTTTTTCCAGAAAGTCTTTAGATGTGCCTGTAAGCTCCAATTCTGCCATGATAGGCAATCCCCAAATTACTTGTCAGTTTAATAAAATCAACTTAAGGAAGTGAAGATGGACAGGTTTCTTCTGTCATCTTATGAAGAGTTAGTTTCTCTATGAAGGTACTTTTCAAAAGTGCTTTTCAGATCGTTATGTTTAAAAAGTCTTGTTACATGTGTGGCTAGCTGCTGCTGTTAAATCGCTTCAGTCTTGTCTGACTCTGTGAGACCCCATAGACGGCAGCCCACCAGGCTCCCCCTCCCCTGGGATTCTCCAGGCAAGAACACTGGAGTGGGTTGCCATTTTCCTTCTCCAATGCATGAAAGTGAAAAGTGAAAGGGAAGTCACTCAGTCGTGTCCAACTCCTCCCAACCCCATGGACTGCAGCCTACCAGGCTCCTCTGTCCATGGGATTTTCCAGGCAAGAGTACTGGAGTGGGGTGCCACTGCCTTCTCCATAACTCTGCTAGGCAGGTTTATGTGTTTTCTCATAATACTGAGCTATCATTTAGATATCCAAATACTAAACGAGCAGTAGTTCAAACGAACTAATTTGAACATGTGGCCTTTTGGTCCTCATCTCATTTCCCCCTCTTTCCTGTCTATATTCCAGTTAAGTTAGATTTTCAAAGCTGTTGCAATAAAATTAGAATTAAAAAAAAATCAGTGTTTGACAAAAGGTTTAAAAAGTTTTAGAATACAGCTCTTGATTTCAAGTCATATTTCATTAATAAGATTTCAGTCCTGGAAAAATTTGGATTGAATATTGTAACTTGTTAGTTGTAATGTCTTATCTACGTTCAACCTGTTAGTCAGTGTACTATTTGCCTTTTAATGTCTATTATCCAGGTCCTATGTGATCACTGTGAAGCTACAGAGCTTCAGAGACCTGTTTTATGTTCTGTGTATTCCCTGGACTAAGTCTGACTGAGAATTTCAGAAATAAGCAAGATTTACAAGGAAAAAACTATTACTAATAGAGTACGTATCAGAACTCTGGTTACATTTCAGGGAGTTTTTTCCTGTTGGAGAACCGTTTCCACCTTTCAGCACTATCCTCTGCCTCGTCCTTAGGCAGGATCCAATGGTGGGGTAAGAATGGGAGTCCGCCTGCCAGGGCCCAGGTTAAGGGTTATTGCTCTAAGAAACCGGTCACTCTGCCCCAGTATGGCCATGTGCTTCCTACTCCCATACATTTACTTGTATTCTTATCTGCGTGAAATTCTTCTCTTCTTCATCCTCTTTCAAGGTTTAAGTCAAATCCTGTCATCTTAAGTAGGCACTACTCCAAAAGGGATTATTATTTTTCCTTAGTAGTAGTTCCTAATGTTTTATAGTTTAACATTTTTTTTCAGATGACCCCAATGATTACAGTTGGATTTTAACTAACCATTCATTGAGCAAAGATATAATGACTAAATATTTAGGAACTAACAAAATCAATGACACACCAGTTGACAAAATGAAAGGCAATACCCACATAGTGTATTTTGTATTTCAGATGCAAATAATGTTTGGTATGTTGGCAGATATACATGTCCCTTGCAAAAATTACAGTGTCTTATGTTGACTTTTATAACTTCCTGCTTTTTGAGCTTCTCTTTTTGTATTTCTAAGAGTTACCAAGGAGATGATAAGTGCTTGCCCTTTCTGTCTCTTTCCATATACTTTGCAGAACCTTGTTCAGTAGTTTGCACTTAGCAGGGACCTGAACGAGCAAGATATTAATAAATGAACTAAGTAAGTTACAGGGCTGTAACTGTTACAGTGCAGAATCAGAGAGATTTTGAATGGTCATTAATCCGAACATCATTTTTAATGGCCAAATGATGTTTCATTGTGAAAGAGCTATGCATTCACTCACTACTTATTGAGTCTCTACTTAGTAAATATTACTATGTGTGAGGCACTATTCCAAGTATGGGGGTTAAACTGCTTCAGTTCAGTTCAGTTCAGTCGCTCGGTCATGTCGGACTCTTTGTGACCCCATGAATCACAGCACGCAAGGCCTCCCTGTCCATCACAGACTCCCAGAGTTCACTCAGACTCATGGCCATTGAGTCAGTGAGGCTATCAAGCCATGTCATCCTCTGTTGTCCCCTTCTGCTCCTGCCCCCAATCCCTCCTAGCATCAGAGTCTTTTCTAATGAGTCAACCCTTCGCATCAGGTGGCCAAAGTACTGGAGTTTCAGCTTCAAAATCATTCCCTCCAAAGAAATCCCAGGGCTGATCTTCAGAATGGACTGGTTGGANGGGGTCGCAAAGAGTCAGACACAACTAAGCAACTGAACTGAACTGAACTGAACTGAATATACATGTTTCAATGCTAATCTCTCAAAGCATCCCACCATCATCTTCTCCCACAGAGTCCAAAAGTCTGTTCTTTATGTCTGTGTCTCTTGCTGCCTTGCATATAGGATCATTGTTACCATCTTTCTAAATTCCATATATATACATTAATATACAGTATTTGTATTTCTCTTTCTGACTCACTTCAGTCATTGTATAATAGGCTCCAGTTTCATCCACCTCATTAGAACTGACTGAAATGTGCCCCTTATTAATAGCTGAGTGATATTCCATTTGTATATGTCCCGCAATTTCCTTATCCATTCATCTGCCAGTGGACATTTAGGTTGCTTCCATGTTCTAGCTATTGTAAACAGTGCTGCAATGAACACTGGAGTACCTATGTCTCTTTCACTTCTGGTTTCTTGGTGTGTATGCCCAGGAGTGGGATTTCTGTGTTGTATGGTAGTTCTATTCCCAGTTTTTAAAGAAATTTCCATAGTGTTCTCCATAGTGGCTGTACCAGTTTGCATTCCCACCAACAGTGTCAGAGGGTTCCCTTTTCTCCACACCCTCTCCAGCATTTATTGTTTGTAGACTTTTTGATGATGGCCATTCTGAACAGCATGAGATGGTAACTCATTATTTTTTTATTTGCATTTCTCTAATAATGAGTGATGTTGAGCATCTTTCTTGTGTTTATGAGCCAACTGTATGTCTTCTTTGGAGAGATGTCTGGTTCTTTTGCCCACTTTTCGATCGGGTTGTTCATTTTTCTGGTATTGGGCTGCATGAGCTGCGTGTATATTTTGGAGATTGACTCTTTGTCATTTTTTCACGTGCTATTATTTTCTCCCATTCTGAAGGTTGCCTTTTCAACTTGCTTATAGTTTCCTTCATTTTGCAAAAGTTTTTGAATTTAATTAGATCCCATTAGTTTATTTTTGTTTTTATTTCCATTACTCTGGGAGGTGGGTCACAGAGACTCTTGCTGTGATTTATGTCAGAGTGTTCTGCTTGTGTTTTCCTCTAAGAGTTGTATCGCTTCTGATCTTACATTTAGGTCTTTAATCCATTTTGAGTTTATTTTTGTGTGTGATATTAGAAAGTGTTCTAGTTTCATTCTTTTATATGTGGTTGACCAGTTTCCCAGCGCCTGTCGTTTTCATTTTCGTCATTTTACTGGGTATGAACTAGTGTTTCATTGTGGTTTTGATTTGCCTTGTCCTGATGGCTGATGTTGAGGATCTTTTCATGTGATCGTTTGTAGAACATTTTTTTTTAATATTCTTGATAAATTTCACCCGTTTTCCCCCAGAAAATTGTATTAATATATAATGCCAATAGCAGTATATCAACTCACTGAAACTTCACCAGCTTCAATATTATAATTTTTAAAAATTGCATTCCTTTGATTTCTGATTTCACTTTATTTCCACTTCTTTGATTTATTCTGTGTGTGCATGTATTTCACAAGAATTAATTAGCCATTGGTCTACGTGAACATGTTTCTGTAGAAGAAAGACTATCATAAAGCAAAGTGAGCTAAGCCAATTCAATCACACACAAGATNATTATAATTTTTAAAAATTGCATTCCTTTGATTTCTGATTTCACTTTATTTCCACTTCTTTGATTTATTCTGTGTGTGCATGTATTTCACAAGAATTAATTAGCCATTGGTCTACGTGAACATGTTTCTGTAGAAGAAAGACTATCATAAAGCAAAGTGAGCTAAGCCAATTCAATCACACAACTACTAGTTTATTTCTAATAGCTTTAAAATACATCATCATAGCTGCCTGAAAGCTTGCAGTTGATAGGAGATGACTGCTTTCCTACAACTTTGCTACTTGTTTTTAATGAAAGCAGGTCTCAGATCAAAAATCTGCTACATAAAAAGACATTTATCTAACAAAATGTATTGGCAAGTTGGGTCAGATAGCTCCTATACCCTGTTTAGTAAGGTTCATGAAATCCAAGGTCTCTTTGTTTTAGGTAATCTAAATACCACTGGCACTGTGTCAGAAGCAGAATCTGGTAGCTCTTGTGGTGGGTATCAGGCAGCCAGACCCTTTGACCTAGTGGCAAGATTGGACAGCCTTAGAGTCTGTCCCTAAGGATACATCACCTTTGGAATTTGCTAGATTTTTACATCTCATTAATACAAGTGTTGAAGGATCTCTAGAATATTATTACCAATATACATCTCTTGAATACTACTAGTTTCATAATTAGAGTCCATATCTAATATCCATTGTGCTGATTAACAAGCTACTAATTTCACCAGTGAAAGTCCATTTCTAACGCTGGTAAAAGCCTCACACTATTTTTTGTTTGTTTTGTAAATTAATTTATTTATTTTAATTGGAGGCTAATTACTTTATAATATTTTAGTGGTTTTTGCCATATATTCACATGAATCAGCCATGAGTGGTGCATGTGTCCCCCATCCTGAACCCCAATCCCACCTCCCTCCCCATCCCATCCCTCAGGGTCATCCCAGTGCACCCTGTCTCACGCATTGAACCTGGACTGGCGATCTATTTCACATATGGTAATATACATGTTTCAATGCTATTCCCTCAATTCATCCCACCTGCACTATTGATGGTAGGTAAAGATCTCTGGAGGGGCTTCCCTGATGGCTCAGTGGTGAGGAATCCGCCAGCCAATGCAGGAGACATGGGTTTGATCCCTGAATCAATCAGGAAAATCCCCTGGAGAAGGAAATGGCCACCCATTCCAGTATACTTGCTGGGGAAATGTCATGGACAGAGGAGCTTGGCAGGCTACAGTCCTTGGGCTCACAAGAGAGTCAGAAATAACTTAGCAACTAAACAACAACAACAGAGATCTCTGGAGCACTTTTGGTAACCACATTTGAGTATCAGTCCAGTTCAGTTGCTCAGTCGTGTCCGACTCTTTGCAACCCCATGAATCGCAGCACGCCAGGCCTCCCTGTCCATCACCAACTCCCGGAGTTCACTCAGACTCATGTCCATCGAGGCGGTGATGCCATCCAGCCATCTCATCCTCGGTCGTCCCCTTCTCCTCCTGCCCCCAATCCCTCCCAGCATCAGAGTCTTTTCCAATGAGTCAACTCTTTGTATGAGGTGGCCAAAGTACCAGAGTTTCATCTTTAGCATCATTCCTTCCAAAGAAATCCCAGGGCCGATCTCCTTCAGAATGACTGGTTGGATCTCCTTGCAGTTTTCTGATTATTCCTGAAGCGTAAATTCTTGAAAGGGCGACTGTCTCATAGCATTTTAAACCTAGTCTGCCCTACATGCACACATAGTTTCACAGTATCTTTGCTAAAGAACTTAAGGCAAATTATAGTCCTTAAAAAAGCATGCATTGTCTCTCAGTGTTTGGTTTTCTTCTTATACAAGACAATAACAGAAACTATTTATTAAGTACCTACTCTGTGATACATGGTTTATATTCACTATCTCATTTAATCTGCAGCAAACCTTTGGGTAATTATTATTACTGTCATTTTATGGATAGCTTCCCTGATAGCTCAGTTGGCAAAGAATCTGCCTTCAATGCAGGAGACCCCTCTTTGATTCCTAAGTTGGGAAGATCCGCTGGAGAAGGGATAGGCTACCCACTCTGATATTCTTGGGCTTTGCCTTGTGGCTCAAATGCTAAAGAATCCACCTGCAATGTGGGAGACCTGGGTTTGATCCCTGGGTTGGGAATATCCCCTGAAGAAGGGAAAGGCTACCCACTCCAATGTTCTGGCCTGGAAAATTCCATGGACTATATAGTCCATGGGGTTGCAAAGAGTTGGACTCGACTTTCACTTTTTATGGATGGGAAAACTGACTGTGAGAGATTTTAATAATGTGTCCAGGATCACCTGACTTGTGTGCATGTACACATGGCATGTGGAGATTCTTGGTGGGTGGTCATTATTTTCTTATTGTGTCATCTTCACTTCAGAGACTCATAAACACACAGATTGTGCTATATCTGATGCATGTGTAGGGATGTTTAACAAATTTGAGATTCAGCATACTTAATACATTTGGAGGAGAGTGTGTTATTGAGTGAAACATTCTAAATTACATTGCCTTGTGGCATTTTAACTTTTCATGAATACCTGAAACAAAGTTTGAGCTCTATGTCTGTAAGAAATATAGAAAACTAACAAGCTAAGACTTATAGGAATTATTATTATTATTTTAATGATTACTTTGAATACATTCAACTCTGAAGTAGATAATATTTTCCTTTTATCCCATTTTTATGTTTTCACTGACAAATAACAAAACATTTTAAAGTTATGGGTTTTAATGTATTTCTCCCCTACCCTAAGGATGAAAAGGAGCTGAGGATCAGTTCTCATGCTTTAAAAAAGTTGTACTTCAAGCCAGAATTTGCAAATACAGTAGTGTTCAGTTTCAGTGAGCAGAGAATTGAGGTGTTCCAGAGTGAATTACCCTGCAGCCTACTTTAGAGGGTTTTTTCTATGTTTAGCAAAATTATGGAATATTCTGTTTAAAGAAGCTACGTTGTATTCCTTGTTGGAAAATTTCAAATAGAAAATGACTTTGTAGCATACTTCATGGTTTTTAACAGTGTATTTTGATTTTTAAAATATACCTGGCTGTTTATTTTTTTTCCTTTTCTTCTTTTCTATATTGGAGGTGGAAATGAGGCCATTTCTTTTTGTCATTTCCCATTATTTCCTTTTATTTCTCCCACGTGCACTTTGGATAATATCCTGGCTAGATATGATTACAGGCTATTTTCCCTGGCAGATTCTGATTCCATTGCCAATCGACAATGTTAAGGAGCATTGCCCCCACCCCCTTCATATTCTGCATACTCCATTTAGAAATGAGAAAAAATCTCAAAGGTAAGCACTGCTGTATTACAAAAGCAGGCAGCAAAGTACCCCTGGGAGGCCCCAGGTAGGAGTAAGAGCATGTTAAGAGCGGGGGAAAGTAATGAACAATTTTGAAAAATGAGGTTATATAAGTTAGAGCTGCCCAGAGATGCTCTGAGGGTCTATTAGACACAGTTCTCGAAAAGGGCTTTAAATGAACTAAAATGCAATAATGAAACTCTCTCACTGGAGAGAATTTAAAATGATTCCTCAGTAGAATTAATTGACACCATCAAAAGGCCAAAACATGCTTTGTCTGTCTGAAAAATGTGTTTGGTGTTTTGGAAGACTTGCTTGTCTGTAGCATATACTGTGAGTGACTGGGAAATCAATACCTTTTCTTTAAAGGTGCCACCCAGGGTTTAACAGCATTTTTGTAATTGTATACCCCATAGCATCTGAGAAGTCTTAACTCCATCTTCAGTGCTTGGTGATTTGGTTAATTTCATTTCCAAAAATATATCCATATCTGTTTTTTATTTTTTTTTTGTCTCTTAAAAAAAAAAAAAAGTGTTTCTGAGTAATTTTACAAATCCTTTCATATTGACTCAATTTTGTCACAATTTCCCAGTGGTTTTTTTTGTTTAATATAATTGAAGTTTCTTTTGGATATTTTGTACACATTTCTACTTTCAAATACAGGATGAGGCTTCAAAATAAGCCTTGAATTATTCTCCCCCACCATGAAGTCAGAGAATCACAACCCTTGAGGAACCTTTAAGTGTCCATTGCTCCTTTTCACTGTTTGACTAAATGTATTTTAAAGTCTCAATTTAGTAGTTTGACATGATGCCCTCATACGTTGGGTAATCATGGGACGTGATGGAGGGTTTGCAGTTCCTATACTCTTAACCTGTGAGACAGGGTGACAGGAATTATTGTCTTCTTCAGCATGAAGGCAAATGCATTTTGCTGTAGATCCAAAATGCCAGTTGTTTTCAGATTTGAGCCCGAAGTTTATGACTCGTTACCATGGATGTTTCCATTGTTTTACAAATTAAGGACCCATCCAGTTATGAACAAGAAGACTGTACAAATTGTGGCAAACTTCTGATCCACGCATGAATTTCTTAGTAAAAGAAAACTGGAAACTAAACTACTTATTTCTTTCTTGTCTTCGGATTGTTGCCAGGGGGAAAATTATGCACAGGCCACTGGGTTAAATGAGGATTATTGTTCCCCCTGCCATACACAAAGCAATAAGTCATTCTCCTCCTTGAAATTACGTCTTCTCTAGGACCAGTAGATAAAACACAGTTCCATTTGTGCTGAAAGTACAAGGTCACAGCCATTCACTTGGAAGATGATCCTTCACAGATATTCCCAGAAAAATACTTTGGAGAAATACTCTCTGCCCTTCATGGTTCAATGATATAAAATGTTTGTACTGCAGTTGTTATGGGCTCTAAAGGCAGAGAGCTTATCCAGCAGACAGACCTGTGTCTGGTGCTATGTTTAGAAAGATAGTCATCGACTGGAAGATGGTAGAATACAGGCCAGGTATATAGTTTGTTACATTTACTATCTTAGAAAGTGTCAGTCATTATAATAATATCAAAATTTATATTTACAGAAACTTTAATCTTCACCCATGTATTAACTCATATGATTCTGTCAGTATTCTTATGAGATAGGTAAGATTACTGTGAAACTTTTTATTATAGTTGAGGTAACTGAAGCCTGTCTTGTCTAGTAAGAAGTTAATAGTGGAATTGGGAGGTTAGTGTTCTTTCCTCTCCTTTTGCCTGGCTTGTCATTTTTTTGTAAACAGCAAATTGAGTATCCCTACTACTAAGAAAGGGCTTCCCTCATAGCTCAGTCGGTAAAGAATCTGCCTGCAGTGCAGGAAACCTGGGTTCAATTCCTGGGCTGGGAAGATCCCCTGGAGAAGGAAATGGAAACCCATTCCAGTGTTCTTGCCTGGAGAATCCCATGGACAGAGGAGCCTGGTGGGCTATAGTCCATGGGGTCATAAGAGTCGGACATGACTTAGCAACTAAACCACCACCACCACTGCTAAGAAAGAGGAGAACTCAAAGCAAAGAGTACAAATGGGTTAATTGCAGCAATGGTGCCATTTCATATGCCAGAATATACCACTTGCCAATCACTAGGAAAGGGAAAATCATAACAATGAAATCAGTTTTTCACATAAGACTTGCAATGAGCTTGTTAAAAAGATAAAGGTGACATAAGAATCTTCCCTAGTACATTCTTCCTGGAAAATAGTTAAGAACCATCTGTTATGAGTGTATGAAAATCACAGGAAGTAAAGATACCCCAGAAATTGTTTTTGTTTGAACTCTTTTACAACTTAAAAAAGAAAATGTGAGAAATTTAAAATGATTGGCCCAGATCACACGTTTGAAAACAGTAGAGCTCGGAGCTGACTCTCTCTTGAAACTCTAGTGTTCCTGGGCCTGACTCTACACCACGCAGATGTTCAGCTGCCTCTGGGCAGAGGGTCAGACCACAGTGGTGTTCCCATTCAACTCTGTGGTTCTTTGGTCAGCGACATCCTATGGTGTAGCCCCCTTTTTATAGGTAGGAAAATCCTGGTTGACGAGTGTCTGGAGCAACAATTAGCAAGTCAGTGGAGGTGGCTCAGTGGCAAAGAATTTGCCTGCCAATGCTGGAGACGCAGGAGATGTGGGTTCCATTCCAGGGTCAGGAAGATTCCCCTGAAAGAGGGCATGGCAACCCACTCCAGTATTCTTGCCTGGAGATTTCCATGGACAGAGGATCCTGGTGGGATACAGCCGATGGAGTCTCAAAAAGTCGGACATGCCTGAGTGGCTGAGCACACAGGCATGCATGCGTGCACACACAGTAGGTCTCCCAAGTGCTTCCGTGCCTGTCTGCTCACAGATGTCGGAGCCTACAGTGTTTCTGCTTCCACAATAAAAAGAGTTTGTGAAGAATCGGTATTTCAGCCACAGAGGCTGAGAATGAAAAGAAGAAATTAAGAAAAGAAATCTCTGTTC
>SJYA01000364.1:62710-81393 GCA_006410615.1 Neotragus moschatus | reverse complement strand
AAATAATAGTGACGCATGAGTATATGTTAGAGACGATTGTTTAGAAAAGCTCTTCTAAAGGGGTTTTATGTGCAAAGCATTGAGTGAAGAGAAGAGTAAGCTGTGAGTGTATCTGGGGTACATTGTACCATGAGAGGAGATGGCAAGTGTTAAGGTGGAGGAAAGGAACGGCAGCAGAATGGTGATCAAGGAGACGCTGTCCCCAGTGGGGTCAGACACACTGGATCTCAAAGATGTAGTAAAGGTTTTGAAAATTTGTTTACAGTTTGACAGCCATATTATGCTGATGGCCAAAGGAATCAAATTTTATATTTATATGTGTACATACTAAGTTGCTTCAGTCATATTTGACACTTTGCAACCCTATGGACTGTAGCCCACCAGGCTTTTCTGTCCATGGGATTCTCCAGGCAAGAATACAATCAGTAGTGGGTTGCTGTGCCCCGCTTCAGGGGATCATCCTGACCTAGGGATCGAACCAGCATCTCTTACAGCTCTAGTACTATCAGGTGGGTTCTTTACCACTAGTGCCACCTGGGAAGCCCTTTTTTATCTATATAATTTTCAACTATCCCGTATAATTTCTTTCAACTAAAGTATATATGTTCTTAAAGACATTTTCCAAAAGATCAAAACTATTGAATAAATTTAAAACTCCTTTGCCAAATGAAAATTTATTTTGTGGGCATGACTATAAGAGAAATAAATCTATTATTAATAGTTTTCCCATCCTATAGTGAAATAGACTCCATTAATTTCTATCACCTTATAGGTAACAACAGAAATGTGTAGAGAATTTTATCTTGTTGTGCCTCCAACACTAAAAAGAATTGATTCTCTTTTTAAGAGGGTTGACTTTGCACTCTTGGAAAGGGCTCTGGACTACTATTATTGTTGACAGATTCTCTCTCCATTTTTGTCTCGAAGTAAAACAAAAATATAAGCCTTTTGATTTTAGGAGAACGGGTCCGACACACTCAGAAAGTTCATAAACTTTTGCTGTATAAAGTGGATAATTATACATTGATCACTCTCTTATAGTCAAGAAACTCAACATCAACAAAAATAACATCAACCCTTCAAAAGACCCAGGTTTCCTTATTAGATTATATCCTATATGCTCTCCACTAGAAATAACCACAATCCTCACTCCTAATAATCACTTTCTGGTTTTTCTTTGTTTTTTTTTTTTTTTTTTTTATCCACCAGTATAGAAATATCTCTAAAAATTATAGTTAAGTTACTAGCTTTTTTGCTTTGTATAAATGGGATTATACTGCATTCCATATTCTTTTCTCTCTTCTTTCAACTGACGGTATATAGTTGTGGCTTGCTCACTAGTTTGCTTTAGTGTATTGTTGTGTGGCTATATCACACTTTATTTCTCTCTTTGTTCTACTCTTACTGACCTTTAAGTTGTTTCCTTTTGGACCTGTTAGGAACACTGTGATGTCTCCTTCATGCCCGCTGCACATGTTCACCCACTTCTCTAGGGTACGCTCCCCAAAGTACGTGCATCTTCTGCTTCAATAGATAATTAATGCTCAACTGCTTTCCAACACTGTTGCACCAATTCAAACCCTCTGACAGGAGTGTAAGGTATTTCCTGCTTATTCTACCTCTTTAAATTAGTTGATCATCTCCATACTTCTGAAAGTTTTGCCAATCTGTTAAACAGTAATTGCAGTCATCTTTCCTCGCATTTTGAATAAAGTCTCTACTAAATACTAACAACTTTCAGAAGCTCTAAAATACTTTCATTGGCTGTTTGGAGGCATCCTTTTTTATGAAGTGACTGTTGCACATTTTTCTATTGAGCTGTCTTTTTATGATTGATTTTATGACTTATTTATGTATTTTGGATACTGATTTTTAATCACAATTTTCCTGACCCACGGTAACTAATTTTGTCCTATGTTTTATCCCAGTAATTATGGAGTCTTAGATCTTATATTTCAGTGTGTGATATAGCTGAGTTAATTTTTAATATGATGTGAGGTGAAGGCCAAGTTTTGTTTATTTCTGTATCAGTATCCACCATTTGTTGACAAGATTTTTTTTTTTTTGTCCATTGAATTACTTTGACACCTTTATTGAAAATCAGTTGGCTATATATGTTTTGGAGCCAATTTTCCAGCTTCTCATAGCAAAATTTAGGCTTAAACTAAAGAAAGCAGGGAAAACTACTAGGCCAGTCAGGTACGGCTCAAATCAAATCCCCTATGAATATTCAATAGAGGTGATGAATAGATTCAAGGGTTTAGATCTAGTAAACAGTGTGCCTAAATAACTGCTGATGGAAGCCCATAATATTGTACAGGAGGCACAGAACAAAACCACCCCAAAGGACAAAAAAAAAAAAAAAAAAGCAAGAAGACAAAGTAGTTATCTGAGGAGGCTTTACACATAGCTGAATAAAGAAGAGAAGCTAAAAACAAAGGAAAAAGGGAAAGGTATTCCAACTAAATGCAGAGTTCTAAAGAATAGCAAGGAGAGACAAGAAGACCTTCTTCAATGAATAGTGCATAAAAATAGAGGCAAACAGCAAGAAAAGGAAAGACTATCTCTTTCCCCTTCTTCAAGAAAATTAGAAATACAAGAGAATATTTCACCCAAATATGGGCACAATAAAAGACAAAAATAATAGAGACCTAGTAGACACAGAAGAGATCAAGAAGAGATGGAAAGATTATACAAAAGAACGATAGAAAAATGATCTTAATGAACAAGATAACTACAAAGGTGTGGTCAGTCACCCAGAGCCAGACATTCTGGAGTGTGAAGTCAGGTGGGCCTTAGGAAGCATTGCTGTCAATGAAGCTAGTGGGTGTCATGGAATTCTAGTAGAGCTATTCAAAACCCTAAAAGATGATGCTATCAAAGTGTTGTGCTCAGTATTTCAGGAAATCTGGAAAACCCTGCAGTGGCCTCAGAACTGGAAAAGGTCAATCTTTACCCCACTTCCCAAGAGAGGTAGTACTAAAGAATGTTCAAAAACATCAGACAATTTCACTCATTTCCCAAGCTAGAAAGGTAATGCTTAAAACTTTGCATGCTAGGCTTCAGTATTACATGAACCAAGAAATTTCAGACATCCAAGGTAGGTTTAGAAAAAGCAGAGGAACCAGAGATCAAATTGTCAACATCCCTGGATCATAAAGGAAGCAAGGGAATTCCAGAAAAACATTTACCTCCAACTCGACTATCCTAAAGCCTTTGACTGTGTAGAATATAACTGTGGAAAGCTCTTAAAGAAATGGGAATACTAGGCTATCTGTCATACCTGTCTCCTGAGAAACCTGTATATGGGTCCAGAAGCAACAGTTAGAACCCTGTATGGAACAACTGACTGGTTCAGGATTGAGAGAGGAGCACAACAAGGCTGTCTCCTGTCACCCTGATTTTTAGCCTCTATGCTGAACACATCATGAGAAATGCTGGGGTGGATGAGTTACAAGCTGGAACCAAGATAGGTGCAAGAAACATCAACGACTTCAGATATGCAGATGATACCAGTCTAATGGCAGAGAGCAGAGAAGAACTAAAGAGCCTCTTGATGAGAGTGAAGGAAGAGAGTGAAAGAGCCGGCTTAAAACTAAATATTAAATATGCCCTATATTTTTTTTTAGTTGGAATTTCATAAAAGTGTTTTTAAAATAATTTAAAACACCCCAAATTAGAGTGTAAACATTTTTATCCAACAAATATGAAATACTCAGAAAACCTATAGACATGCTAGGCCACAAAGCAAGTGTCAACAAATTTCAAGGAATAGAATCATACAAAGCATATTCACTAATCAAAACACAGTTAATTTAGAAGTAAAATTAAAAAGTTAAACACAAAGTCATTTACTTAAAAGTTTAAATAATTTTTTATATGGAAAACATCTTAGAATTGAGTAGTACTTAAAACATGGCATTATCAATTAGGGAAATACAGAGAAAGCTGTGTTTCTAAGCAAATTTATAGAAATAGATGCTTTTTATTATATTTATTTAATATATTTCTTATAAAAAGTTATAAATGTTCAGAGTACATCATGCAAAATGGGCTGGGTGAGTCACAAGCTAGAATCTAGACTTCTGGGAGAAAGATCAACAACCTCAGATATGCAGACAATACCACTCTAATTGCAGAAAGTGAAGAGGGACTAAAGTGCCTCTTGATGAGGGTGAAAGAGTGAAAAAGCTGGATTGAAACTCAATATGAAAAAAACCTAAGATCATGGCACTGGGTTCCATTACTTCATAGCAAATAGAAGGGGAAATAGTGGAAGCCATGGCAGATTTTGTTTCCTTGGGCTCAAAAATCACTGCAGATGGTGACCGCAGCCATGAAATTAAAAGATGCTTGCTCCTTGGAAGGAAAGCTATGACAAACCTAGACAGCATATTAAAGAGCAGAGCCATCACTTTGCTGACAAAGTTCTATATAGTTAAAGCTATGATTTTTCTGTAGTCATGTACATATGTAACAGTTGGACCATAAAGAAGGCTAGCACCAAAGAATTGATGCTTCTGAATTATGGTGCTGGAGAAGACTCATGAGGGTCCCTTCGATTGCAAGATCAAACTAGTCAATCCTAAAGGAAATTAACCCTGAATATTCACTGAAAATACTGTTGCTGAAACTGAAGCTCCAACACTTTTGGCACTTAATGTGTAGAGTCAGTTACATTGGAAGAGACATTGGTGCTGGGAAAGATTGAAGGCAAAAGGAGAAAGGTAGCAGCAGAAGATGAAATGGCTAGATAGTATCACTGATTCAATGGACATGAATTTGAGTACAGTCCCAGAGATAGGGGCTTCCCTTGTGGCTCAGCTGGTAAAGAATCCACCTGCCATGTGGGAGACCTAGGTTCCATCCCTGGGTTGGGAAGATCCCCTGGAGAAGGGAAAGGGTATCCACTCCAGTATTCTGGCCTGGAGAATTACATGGACATATAGTCCCTGGGGTCACAAAGAGTTGTCCAAGACTGAGTGACTTTCACTTTCACTTTTCACTTTGCAGAGAGAGTGGAGAACAGAGGACCCTGGTATGCTACAGTCCATGGGGTTGCAAAAAGTTGAACATGACTCAGCAACTCAACAACAATAAATTATCTACCAAAGCATTTTTTTTGAAAACTACAACATAAAAAAAGGGAGATATGAATAATTAAAATATGATCAGGAATTGATAATATAGAAAAGAAAGATACAATTTTGGGAAAAATCAAGACAATCAAAAACTAGATTTTTGAAAAAGCAGTAAAAATGATGGATATCTGGTAAGATAAAAAGCAGAAAATAAATTACAGATATCATATATATGTATGTGTGTAATATATATATATATATATAACACACATACACAGGCATGTGTGTGTGTGTGTGTGTGTGTGTGTGTGCTGAGACTCTTCAGTCATGTCCAGCTCTATGTGATCCTATGGATTGTAGCCCACCAGGCTCCTCTGTCCTTGGGGTTCTCCAGGTAAGAATACTGGAGTGGGTTGCCATGCCCTCTTCCAGGGGATCTTCCTGATCCAGGGATCCAACTTGCATCTATTATGTCTCCTGCTAGTAGCACCTGGGAAGCCCCCTGTGTATATATATATATATATATATAGAGAGAGAGAGAGAGAGAGAGAGAATTTTATTCTAGCCAACCTGAGGATTGTAACCAGGGAGACAGTCTTTCAGAATACTCCGAGGACTCTTCTGCTTGCTAGAAACTGAAGACATAGTCATACGCATTTTTGAGGAAAAGATTGTACATCAAAATGGCACACTAAATTTTATGTAAAGTTCACTAATATACATAGCCCAGATCTGCAAGAGGAAGACATGCAGTAGGTCATGATGAGACCTACTGTAGACACATGTAGAATTAGGAAAGAAAAATTAATCTTCTCAGGGGTTACAATGCTGGCATTAGAATAAGGAAAAACAACATTGATCTTTATGGTCAAGCAGGCTTTCCCACCTTTGCGGAGATTTGGTTAGTATATAATGCAGATGTATACTGCCCATTAAGGAGGACTCAATAGGGCAGGAAGTATGCTATGCTTAACTTTGCTTCTCTTGCCTTCAAACATAAATTTTGTTCCATCAGATAATATTCTTTATAACACAGTTAAACTTTCTGCAAAGAACTGGCTAGTAAATACTATATGTTTTGAGTGCAATGTAATCTCTGCTGCAACTATTTAATTCTGTTATGAAGAAAGCAGCCATAAAGAATAGATAAATGAGTGGATGCAGCTATGTCCCACTGGAACTTTGTTTACAAATTTGAAAAACAGGGTGGCAGGCCGGATTCAGCACAAGCTGTATAGTATCTTCTTTATATTACTAATACCTGTTTTAGTTTCATTCCTACTATTGACAATGTGTGCTTTCTCCTGTTTTTACTTATTAGCTTCCATAGAAGTCTATCAATTACGTTGGCATTTTCCAAAAACCGATTTGTGTCTTTGTTAATATTCTGTATTCTTCCTTCTTGAGATGTAACTTGCTGTTCTTCTACCAGCTTCGGAAGGTGCTAGGTTATTGCTTAGTCTGTCCAAGCTTAGGTTATTGATTTTGACGTCTGTCTAAAGTATGCACTTATTGCTATACATTTCCTCTAGTCAGTTCTTAGCCATATTTAATAATTTTGATAATTTTAATTTTACTATGATTCAACTAAAATTAAAACAAGCAATTCCATTGTTATTCCCTCTTTGATTCAAAGGTTATTGAGAAGTGTTAATGTTGCACTTTCAAGCACTTGAGGATTTTCTTGTTACATTTTATTTTTAATTTCTAGCTTTATTTTACATGATTTGTAATATTCTTAATGATTGAAACTTTAACAGTTTTGAAAGTTTGTTTATGCCAGTTGTGGTCATTAAAAATGACATTTCAGAAGAATGTGCACTCTTCAGATATTGCGTGTGTTTTTGACCTGTTAATTAGGTCAAGTGTACTAATTATGTCTTTCAAATCTTTTCTGTCCTTACTGATTTGTACCTATTTATTATATCAATTACTGCAAAAGGTGTGTGAAACTCTCTCACTGTGATTATAGATTTATCTACTCATCAGTTATTATTTACATATTTCAAGTTACGTTATGTGGGTCATGAAAATTTTAAATTGGTATACTTACTGATCGATTGACCTTTTCTTATTTTTGAAATGCCCTTTTTCATGCCTGAGGTGAATAATTTTATGTCTAGATAATGACAGGCCTGTCTTTCAGGGCTGTTAGTAGGGGAACTGGGTAAACCTGCTAAGGAGTGGAGGTGAATCTGGGATTATTCGGTTGCTATGGTTATGTCTGGGCAACTCAGATTGCAAATTCTTCGTATTAGCTCGTGCTTAGGGTGGAGGCTGGGGTGATGGAAGGTTTTTCTCAGTTTTCCTACTCCACCCTCAGCTCTGAGTTTTCCTTGTACACTTATACTACAGAATTGGTCTCTTTCTACACTCTTTCCTCCCCTCCACTGGTAGACTGTTACTACTTGCTTTGTTGTTGTTCAGCCCCTAAGTCGTGTCCAACTCTTTGCGACCCCATGGACCTCAGCACACCAGGTTCCCCTGTCCTCCACTATCTCCCAGAGTTTGCTCAAACTTATATCCACTGAGTTGGTGATGGTATCCAACCATCTCATCTTCCGTTTCCCCCTTCTCCTCCTACCCTCAGCCTTTCATTACTTGATGCTTATGGGCCTGGTAAGGGGACTAGGGCATCCAGGATGGTCATCCTGGACCATCCTGTCTTAGGCAGGACCCCACTGCTTGTGTCTTCAGTCTGGGGCTTTCTCAGTGGTCTTGTGTCTGCTTCCTCTAGCAACCAAACTCTTCTTTGTATTGTTGGAAGATCTGTATGAGAGAAAGTTTCTGCCGTCTCCTAGTATAAAAAATCTCAAATGATATTTGTACATGAATCTGGGACCAAGACGTTCCCTTCTATCACCCCTAAGAATATAAGAAATTTCTTTGCTTCTACTTTTCCCCTAGTCAGTCACGATGGATCTTTATCTGTGCCATGGGGGCAATAGAGTTTGAAACTTCCCCCTCCAAACAGATAGGAAAGGTCTCAGTGGGGCTTTGTGCCTGTTTTAAAGTAATGGTTGCCCCCTCCCCTGTGTCAGCACCACTGAAAGTATTTGCCTGTTCCTGGAATTTCTCCTTCTTGGAGAAGGAAATGGCAACCCACTCCAGTGTTCTTGCCTGGAGAATCCCAAGAATGGGGGATCCTGTTGGCCTGCCGTCTATGGGGTTGCACAGAGTCAGACAGGACTGCAGCAACTTAGCAGCAGCAGCAGAATTTCTCATGAGCACCAAATGGGAAATGAAGCAGAATCTTCAAGTGGGTGCAGAGTCCCCTGTTTCTGTGATACCTGGGCCTGCTAGCTCATACTCAGGTTTTGGCAATTGTTAGACACTTTATCTGTGTTCACCTTGTTTGATTTACAGCATGTAATCTCTGTTGCTTCAGTGTCTGACATAGGTAGTCAGTGCTCACCTTCTGCCTCCTTGTGAATCTCAAGATCTTTGATTATTTTGAAACTTCTGCCCTGGTGACTCTGAGAAAGTTTGGCCCTTGTAGTTTATGTGATGTTTGCTTTTTGTTGAGGTGAACGTGAAGCTCTCTCCAACTTTTTTCATCCTCCCTGGAACTGGAACTCTTCTCCCATCGCTTTAACATTCCTTTATGTCCCCGCTCTTGCTTCCTTTTATTGTTTATTTCTCTTTTTTATGCTTTGTTTTTAGCCACGAAGTATGTGGGATCTTAGCTCCCTGACCAGGGATCGAACCCACATCCCCTGCATTGGGAGGCGAAGTCTTAACCAGTGGACCACCATGGAAGTCCCTTGCCTCCTTTTAGGTTGAGTAAATGTTCTGGATTATATCTCCCTCCCCCTATATTTTTCAGGTTTTTTTTAAAAAAATTTTATTTTAGAGAGTGCTCCAGAGATTATCGGGTTTGATCCCTGGTCTGAGAAGATTCCCCTGGAGGAGGGCATGGTGACCCACTCCAGTATTCTTGCCTGGAGAATCCCATGGACAGAGAAGCCTGGTGGAAGAGCTGGACACAACTGAAGCAACTTAGCACATACATACACACCAGAGTTGATAACTTACATCTTTGATTTATAATTTAATAGATATGAGTGCTTACACTCTTTCTCGGAAAAATCTAGGAAACTTACAATGTATTAAATTTGCTAACTTACTTCCAGGCTCATGTGTTATTGTTGTCATGCAATTTAATTATACATAAACCTTAAACCTTGGACATCATTATTATTAACACATTGTATTTATTTACATTGAGAGACATCTAGATTTCCTTTGCTCTGTATTTTTTCCACTCCATGTGTTGAGTTTTACATCACTCTTGTGTTTTAGGTCAAACTTGGACTGAGGCTGAAGTGATGAAGTAGTTCATTTTTGGCTTTTGCCTACTACTGAGCTAGTCATCCATGAAGCGAATCTGGGCCTTTTCTCCCTGTCAGCTGGTTTCAGGGACTCCATATTAGTCAAGGAGGAGGTGTTGGTGGCCAGCTGACCCGGCAGGTTAACACTGACTGAGTGGCTGGAGGAGCTGTCATGCACTCTTCACTTAATGGCAGCTGCAGTGATTGCAGCCATGAAATTAAAAGATGCTTACTTCTTGGAAGGAAAGGTATGACAAACCTAGACAGTGTATTCAAAAACAGAAATATCACTTTGCAGTCAAAGTTCCATATAGTCAAAGCTATGGTTTTTCCAGAAGTTATGTATGGGTGTGAGGTAGACAATAAAAAGTCTGAGGGCCAAAGAATTGGTGCTGGAGAAGACTCTTGAGAGTTCCTTGCAGAGAAAGAAGATCAAACCAGTCAATCCTAAAGGACATCAGCCTTGAATATTGATTGGAAGGACTATTGCTGAGGCTGAAGCTCCAACACTTTGGTCAACTAATGCAAAGAACCAACTCATTGGAAAAGACCCTGATGCTGGGAAAAATTAAGGGCAGAAGGAAAAGAGGATGACAGAGGGTGAGTTGGTTGGATGAAATCATCAGCTAAATGAACATAAGTTTGAGGGAACTCTTGGAGATAGTGAAGGACAGGGAAGCCTGGCACCCTGCAGTCCACAGGTTTGCAGAGTTGAACATGACTCAGCGACTGAACAACAACAATCTGTGGCTGACTCAGTGCCTGAGGAGAAGTTTGTAGATCCAAGGGGCCAAGCTTGCAATAGACTTTTTCTTTGAGTGATCTGGGGACACCAAAGCTGAAGAAACATCAATGTCTTCACCGTCATGGACGGTGCCACCTTTTGGCAAGTGTGCCCTCAGAGACTCATGTTCCTGTCATTGTGACCCAGATTTAAGCAAATGATTCACAAATTCTGGATGGTAGAAGTCAGGCATTATTTTAAGGAATTATGTTTGGGGTGTGTTTCTAGGATACAAGGAGTCACTTTCTGTTTGGGAAAGTCCCTTGCCGTATCCAAGAGTGTGTCCCAGTAATCCCAAGATTATTGACAGTGGCAATGACTCAGTTTGCAGATACCTGTTCTCAAGCTCTTGAGGGTGGAGGCTTTATGCCTGGTAGTTATGACCAATACTCACCTCACACAAAACTCCCTGTTTCCTATGAGGTCAGATACCTGCTTCCCTGAGTGGGAGCTTAGATGGTTTAGTGTTTCTGCCCTGTCCTGAGATCATCTGGAGAGCAATGTCCTGTCCATACTTTTCCATCTGGAAAACCACATCATAGGAAAGATTTTTGATGATCTCACTAGATAAAGTAAATTAAAATAAGGTCACTTCTGAGATTGAGGAGAGAAAAAAAAAGAGAATAATGGAATCAATTCACTAAACCTTTCTTCATGGTCTATTATTTGCTGGACTCTATTCTGGATCACTTGGATATACTTCCAAGAGGTCTCAGCCCTGTCATTCTGAATCTTAAACTTGGAAGTGGTGTAAGAGGGTCTGTATATATGATTGGTGCAGTGTATAGTATATAAAGATAAGACCAATATTAAACAAGTAGATAATACCAGACATGAAATTCCTTGCTTTGAAGGACTTAGAGCCTAGGTTTCGAAAGAGAAAGCACACATACTAGTCCTACAGACCTTAAGCCTCTTGTATTTTTCTTTTCTCACTCCTTTAAATATACAGCCAGTCATGTACATGTTTGTGTGCAAACTTTAAACACTATCTTACACTTTTCTTAGGTTTGTGCATGTTGAACCTTGTTTTACCTCTGGAGTTTAGGATGTATAGGGCATGGAGTATGCAGAAGTTGTCCTGAGATTCAGAGATAGAAGTGGCCCTCTTTCTGTATCTTCATAAATGAGCAAAGGGTCCTTAAGCATTCAGGTCAAAAATGAACAGCCTCGATGAAGTATACACAGAAGAAAAGCAACAGTGGTGAGTTCTGAGTAGGTTAAGGAAAAGGAAGCTACCGGGTTTTTTTTTTTTTTTTTTTTTTTTTTTTGTGGCAAGTAAATCTCTGTCTAGGCAGAAATAAGGTTATTCTGGAAGGACCTGAAGATATTTTAGGAAGGTGTTTTCCAAACCTCAATAAATTCCATGCTGCTTTTCTTATTTCTGCATATTGCCAACATTATTATATATATATTTCACTGACATTCCCTTCAAATCAACAGATCTTAAAAACTTATACCAATTTGAGGCGGTACTATATATTACATAAATCTGAAATTCAACTTATGAACTTATCAGTACAGATTAAGCTTGATAATACTTAAGGTATAAACTTTGTTTGCCGTGTGGGATTGTCCTCTGTAACAAGTCACACCATGGCAAACATTGGAAAATGCTGCAGCAGGACTTTCTGTTCACGAATGAGTGGCTATAATATGAACAAAATAAAATTAAAATGAAGCATTACCTTCTTAGGAGACTCTTCCCTTTCTAAAAAACGTTCATTCAGTTCTTTGATCCTTCTTCATGAGGGTAGAAATGAAAGGCAGGGGAAAGCACATTTCAAGTGGGCACCAGAAGAGGGGTGGGTAGGGCCTTGATCTTCCCTGATTAAATATCAGGCTGAGGATATATGAGGAGGGTAAGAAAGAGGAAGGGACAATAAGAGTTATTGGAAGCTAAGGGAATACCAGACCACTTTATCTGCTTCCTGAGAAATCTGTATGTAAGTCAAGAAGCAAAAGCTAGAACTGGACATGGAACAATAGACTTGTTCCAGATCAGGAAAGGAATATGTCAAGGCTGTATATTTCATCCTGCTTATTTAACTTGTGTACAGAGTATATCATGCAAAATGCTGGGCTGGAAGAAGTACAAGCTGGAATCAAGATTTCTGGGAGAAATGTCAATAACCTCAGATATGCAGATGACACCACCCTTATGGCAGAAAGTGTAGAAGAACTAAAGAGCCTCTTGATGAAAGTGAAAGAGAAGAGTGAAAAAGTTGGCTTTAAACAACATTCAAAAACTAATATCATGGCATCTGGTCCCATCACCTCATGGCAAATAGACAGGGAAACAATGCAAACAGTGACAGACTTTATTTTTTGCGGGGGCTCCAAAATCACTGCAGATGGTGACTTCAGCCATGAAATTAAAAGAAACTTGCTCCTTGGAGGAAAAGCTATGACAAACCTTGATAGCATATTAAAAAGCAGAGACATTACTTTGCCAACAAAGGTACATCTAGTCAAAGCTATGGTTTTTCCAGTAGTCATGTATGGATGTGAGAGTTGGATGATAAAGAAAGCTGAGCACTGAAGAATTGATGCTTCTGACCTGTGATATTGGAGGAAAGTCTTGAGAGTCCCTTGGACTGCAAGGAGATAAAACCAGTCCATCTTAAAGGAAATCAGTCCTGAATATTCACTGGAAAGACTGATGCTGAAGCTGAAGCTCCAATACTGTGGCTACTTGATGCAAAGAACTGACTCATAGAAAAAGACCCTGATGCTGGGGAAGATTAATGGGAGATGAAGGGGAAGACAGATGAGATGGTTGGATGGCATCACCGACTCAATGGACCTGAGTTTGAGTAAACTCTGGGAGTTGGTGATGGACAGGGAGGCCTGGCATGCTGCAGTCCATGGGGTCGCAAAGAGTCAGACATGACTGAATGACTGAACTGAACTGAAGTGAAGGGAGGCTGGGAGAAGGGCTTCTGGCTACTGTCTTGGTCTCACAAGGCACACCAGGAACATTGTACCAGATAGCCTAGCTTGTTGTCTGCCACTCCACTAGTCTGTAATTGTTGGAAGGCAGGTTCTATTCCCAATAAGGTACGCATTCACATTTCTATAAATAATTATTATCAAATAAATATTTAAAATAGTCTTTTAGTTCAGTTCAGTTCAGTTGCTCATTCATGTCCAACTCTTTGCGACCCCGTGAATTACAGCATGCCAGGCCTCTCTGTCCATCACTAACTTCTGGAGTTCACTCAAACTCGTGTCCATTGAGTCGGTGATGCCATCCAGCCATCTCATCCTCTGTCATCCCCTCCTCTTCCTGCCCCCAATCCCTCCCAGCATCAGAGTCTTTTCCAATGACTCAACTCTTTGCATGAGATGGCCAAAGTATTGGAGTTTCACCTTCAGCATCAGTCCTTTCAATGAACACCCAGGACTGATCTCCTTTAGGATGAACTGGTTGGCTCTCCTTGCAGTCCATGGGACTCTCAAGAGTCTTCTCCAACACCACAGTTCAAAAGCATCAATTCTTCGGCGCTCAGCTTTCTTCACAGTCCAACTCTCACAACCATACGTGACCACTGGAGAAACCATAGCCTTGACTAGATGAAATTTGTTGGCAAAGTAATATCTCGGCTTTTAAATATGCTATCTAGGTTGGTCATAACTTTCCTTCTAAAGAGTAAGCATCTTTTAATTTCATGGCTGCAATCACCATCTGCAGTGATTTTGGAGCCCCCCAAAATTAAGTCTGACACTGTTTCCCCATCTATTTCCCATGAAGTGATGGGACCAGATGCCATGATCGTAACCTAATATAAACAGTAAAGTTACTAAAAGGAATAGACCTAAGTAATCTTTCTGGAGGAAAGTAGAGATGGAGCAAGCTGAGGAGCTGGAGTACCATACGCAGGCAGTTCTAGAGAGACACAAACCTCCAGGCGTGAGATTGGAAACAGCATCCCTAAAGGAGCATCCAGTATCTGTCAGCAGGCAAGCAGACCCAGGAGGCAGTTAGGATGTGAGCTGTGTCAACGGAAAACTCAATGTGATCTCATCCCAGGGGTCTTATCTCCTAGCCACACTGCCCGAGTATATGAAAAAGTAGAAGTAGAAACTCACGGTGGTTAGTCTCTTTGAGGAATATGATCACTAGTAACAGTATTGAAAGCTGCAATCATTAATAATAAAAATTTAGCAATAATTCATAGCCAAGATATTCTCAAATAAAATAACAGTTAATAATAATGACCAAATTTTTAATAACCTGACATGAGCATTTTCCTGAATTTATGCCTGGCTTCCCTGACAATCACATTGTCATTTAAATACATAGATCAATTAAAATAACAAATATATTTGTCCTTTGAGTGGCTGACTTATGAGGATATTTGGAGATTCAGTGAAATGGAACAGGGGGTCAAAATGTATGTTTGCCCTTCGAATATTGAAGAAGTGAAAGGAGGTCATCTGGGAGTAATTCTGTAGGACAAAAAAAAAAAAAAAAAAAGGGAACATGATGGGCGAACTACGAGGAGAACTTATTCCTGTGCCAGTCCGGAGGCTGTGACTTGGAGACCTGAAATGCTAAAAGTCTTGGAGTTATTGGCAAATTTCAAAAGTCCACAGCAATGCAGGCTTTATAAATCATCAAAGGCAAGCTCTGAGCATGTCTATGTTCTATTCAGAGTAATGTAACATGTGAAAATAGGGCCCCAGTAATCACTGTTGGGGGCTTCCCTGGTAACTCAGTGTGAAGAGTCTGCCTGCTAATGCAGAAGACATGGGAGATGTGGGTTCGATGTCTGGGTCAAGAAGATTCTCTGGAGAAGGAGATGGCAACTCATTCTAGTATTCTTGCCTGGAAACCCCCATGGACAGAAAGCCTGGCAGGCTACTACCCATGGAGTCACAAAGAATTGCACAAGACTTATCAACTGAACAACAACAATGAAATCGCTCTTGAGGAATATTCATATGGCTCTAATTGTAAAAAAAAAAAAAAAAAAATTAAGAATATTTTCCACCTCACATAAATTCTTTAGTGATCATTAAATAAGCATTGAGACTAAAGGGGAGTAGCCTGGAGAGGAATGTTACAAGTGTGACTTGGAGAAATGTCTAGGGTGGGGCCAGATGCTCAATTACATGGGCAAGGAGAGTTAAGAGGAGTGGCCAGGCTCATGATGCGGAAAATCTGAGATGATGTGACATGGGTACTAACCCCATCATTCAGATATCCTATTAGTTGTCAGTGAGAATTTGCCCTCAAATTGGGACAAGGTCCTGAAAATGCCAGGTAAGGCAGGGCTCCAGTTTAAACAAACTTCTCACCAAGCATATGCCCCAGGAAACAGAATCGTGGTGCAGAATGCTCCCAGTAACAGGGTCCATGTCAGGCCCCCCTGAGAGTTCCAGGTAAACTGACCTGAGTTGTGCTGTATTTAGGGCTTCCCCATGGGCTCAGCAGAAAAGAATCCACTGTGGTGCAGGAGACACAGCTTCAGTCCCTGGGTCGGGAAGAGCCCCTGGAGAAGAGCATGACAGCCCACTCCAGTATTCTTGCCTAGAAAGCCCCATGGACTGAGGAGCCTGGGTGGGCTACAGGTCATGGGGTCACAGAGGGTTGGACAGGACTGGAACGCCTGAGTGTGAGCACAGTGCAGTGTTTCGAGTTGCTCAGGCTTGGGCTGTTCTATTTTTAGACAGGGTTCTCTGCAGTATAGTCTGCATCTCAGGTCCCTGCCAGATTTGGGGAATCTACAGAGTCTGATTGAGGGTACGGTGGAGGGATCATATGTGCTCCAGGTGCACCGAAATGTTTTATTTAATATGGGAGCCCAAATTGTGTTTAACGTCATTCATTTAGTCACTGGAAGTTTCAGATGATGACATGGGTTTTTCTGCCTTCTTTCCACTCCCCTGCCCCTCTGCCAGGTCTTTTATGAGAATTGTATTAAAAATCACAAAAGAACATAAAAGTATGGGAAATAAAAATGAGTGACAGGCAGAGGACTTTCCCCTTTCCCTGATTCTTTTAAAAGTATCTAGAGATATGATTTTATTTTGTATTGATGTGTAGTTCATTGACAATATTATGTTCGTTTCAAATATACAGCACAGTGACTCAGTATTTTTGCAGACTGTACCCATTACAGGTTATTACCATGTCTATGAATCCCTATGCTATACAGTATATCCTTGTTGTTTACCTCATTTGTGAATAGTAGTTTGTATCTGTTAAAGTATTAATTTTCCCTTCCCTTCCTATCTCTCCCTTTTGGAAATCACAAGCATATTTTCTTATCAAATACACATAAAATATTTGTAAAATTTTACCACATGCTGTATCATGAAATATGACTCAGTATATTTCAAATGATTGAAAATATTCATATAATCTCCAAGAAAAGCAGTATTAAGCTATGGATATATTTTCAAATTGCTTAGAAATCAAATCATACATTTCTAGAAAACCTCACAGTTCAAAGGTATTTAATTTAACTAATTAATTTTTTTATGTTGTAGAAAGATTTTTTATTTAAAAAAATTTTTTATTTTTACTTTATTTTACTTTACAATACCGTATTGGTTTTGCCATACATTGACATGAATCTGCCATAGGTGTACATGAGTTCCCAATCCTGAACCCCCCTCCCACCTCTGTATATAATGGACTTTTGGACTCTGTGGGAGAGGGAGAGGATGGGATGATTTGGGAGAATGGCACTGAAACATGTATACTATCATGTAAGGAACGAATCGCCAGTCTATGCTCAATACAGGATACAGGATGCTTGGGGCTGGTGCATGGGGATGATCCAGAGAGATGATATGGGTAGAGATATGATTTTAAAAAACAAGTTGGGGTGGCTCTTGCACTCAAGGAATCACATGAAGCTGACATTGTCTTCTCTTAAGACAACCTCCCTCAAATCAGTAGAACTTTTCTCATATATGCCCAATGGAAACTCTGAAAGAAAAACTGATTGCATCAGTCCCAAATAATAAGATGACTTAAAGGGACACTCCTATAAGTATACAAGCCAAAGCTCCTGTAAAGAACTGTATAATTATCCCTTTAGTTTTCAAGGATCTGCTTTGATTTATTAATAACTTCTTGGTGACTGTCTGGATTCCACACCCTTTCCCTGAGACATAGCAGCCATGAGAACCACCTCCTGTTTACTCCTCAAGCGTCCTGAGCCATGTCTACTTGCAAATGTCCATGGGTGCAGTGCCAGCAGAAGGGCCCTTCTGGGCAATAACTCTCATCCTACTAGAAGAAAGGTGTACCAAGGTCATTTTCAGCTGTCAAGCTTTCAGGACCATGAAACAAAAACAAATGTGGCATTATAATCCATGGGTTCCAAATCCAACCATGATGCCTTTTTTTTTTTTTTGGTATCCTTACTCACGTTTGCCTCTGCTTTGCCTGAAATAAACATGTGACAAACAACTGGCTTTTCTGAAGTGGATGTTCTCTCTGAACAAGGCCCACCCTTGATTTCAAAAACCTCAGAAAAAGAGCAAGGTCAAACCCTATTGTGTGCCTTCTGCCTATGATAAAGGTGGGATTCCATTCCTCCAACAACACACACTCATATCAGCATGAACAAAGAATAAAGGGTACAATTCATAGTCACATGTAAATTTATTTTTCTCTATTTTTTGGTCATTTTTAAAACTTGTTTTTGGTAACTATAGTTGATAAGTATTTTCGTTGTGGTGGTAGGAAAGATGGTAGTGGTCTGTGTGTGTGTAAATCTTTTATCTTTTTTCCATTGAACCAGAATTCTAGCCTCTTGCAATAAAAGTTTTATGAATCCTGTTTAAACTTTTGCGTGTAGTTATCCAGTTTCCCCAATACCACTTGTTGAAGGGACTGTCTTTTACCCATTGTATAGTTTTCTTTCTTTTTTTTTTTTTTTTGTAGATTAATAGACTGTATGTGCATGGGTTTGGGGTTTCCAAGGTGGTGCTAGTGGTAAAAAACTCGTCTGCCAATGCAGGAAACCTAAGGGACTCAGGTTCAATCCCTGTTTTGAGAAGATCCCTTGGAGGAGAGTGCCACTCCAGTATTCTTGCCTTGAGAATCCCATGGACAGAGGAGCCTGGTGAGCCACTGTCTACACGGTTGCAAAGAGCTGTACACCACTGGGCAACTTAGCATGCATGCAAAGGCTTATTTCTGGGCCCTCTACTCTGGTCCATTGATCTATGTGTCTGTTTTTGTCCCAGTATCAGTTGTAGATTTTTAGTATAGTCTACAATCAGGGGGTATGATACTCCTAGGGTTTTATTTTTTCCTCTCCAGATTGTTTTGGCTATTTAATGTCTTTTATGGCTCAAAATTCTCCAAGCCAGGCTTTAGCAATACATGAACCATCAACTTCCGGATGTTCAAGCTGGTTTTAGAAAAGGGAGAGGAACCAGAGATCAAATTGCCAACATTCGCTGGATCAGTAAAAAAGCATGAGTTCCAGAAAAACATCCATTTCTGCTTTATTGACTATG
>SJYA01000364.1:44814-62242 GCA_006410615.1 Neotragus moschatus | reverse complement strand
CTGAAACTCCAGTACTTTGGCCACCTCATGCGAAGAGTTGACTCATTGGAAAAGACTCTGATGCTGGGAGGGATTGGGGGCAGAAGGAGAAGGGGACGACAGAGGATGAGATGGCTGATGGCATCACTGACTCGATGGACGTGAGTCTAAGTGAACTCCTGGATTTGGTGATGGACAGGGAGGCCTAGCATGCTGCAATTCATGGGGTCGCAACGAGTTGGACATGACTGAGCAACTGAACTGAACTGAACTGATGGTTCGATACAAAAATCCAACATTCAGAAAATGATGATCATGGCAGCCAGTCCCATCACTTCATAGAGGTGGGAAAATAGAAGGAGACAAAGTAGAAGCAGGGACAGATTTTATTTTCTTAAACTCCAAAATAATTTCAGATGATGATGGGAGCCATGAAATTAAGAGACACTTGCTACTTGGAAGGAAAGCTGTGACAAATTAGATGGTGTATACAGCAACAAAGCCATCACTTTGCTGACAAAAGTCCGTATAGTCAAAGTTATGGTTTTGCCAGTAGTCACTTAAGAATGTAAATGCTGGACCATAAAGAAGACTGAGTGCCAAAGAATTGATGATTTTGAAATATGATGTTGGAGAAGACTCTTGAGAGTTCCTTGGGCCACCAGAAGATCAAATCAGTCAATCCTAAAGGAAATCAACTGTGAATATTCATTGGAAGGACTGATGCTGAAACTGAAACTCCAATACTTTGGCTACCTGAGGTGAAGATCCAACTCATTGAAAAAGATCCTGATGCTGGGAAAGATTGAGGGCAGGAGGAGAAGCGCACAGGAGAGGATGAGATGGTTAGGTGGTATCACCAACTCAGTGGACATGAATTTGTACAAACTCTGGGATATAGTGAAGGACTGGGAAGTCTGGCATGAGGCAGTCCAAGGGTTACAAAAAGTTGGATAAGACTTAGTGACAGAACAACAACAAATAGTTTGATACAAATTTTAGGGTTATTTGTTCTAGTTCTGTGAAAAATGTCAATGGTATCATTAAATCTGAAGATTGCTTTGGATAGTATGGACACTTTAAGACGATGAATACTTTCAATCCATGAACATCTTTTCATTTCTTTGTATAAATTTCAATTTCCTTCATCAACATATTATAGCTTTCAGTGTATGTATATATGCTTTTCACCACCTTGGTAAATTTTATCCTGAGGTATTTTATTCTTTTTGATGTGATTTTAAACAGCATTGTTTCCTTGCTTTATCTTTTATAGCCCATTATTAGTGTATAGAAAACTGCAGATTTCTATCCATTAATCTTGAATCTTGCAACTTTTTGTGTATATGTGCTTAGTTGCTTAGTTGTGTCCAACTCTTTGTGACCCCTTGGATTATAGCTTCCCAGGCTCCTCTGTCCATGGGATTATCCCAGCAAGAACACTGGAGTGGCTTGCCATTTTATTCTGCAAGGGATCTTGCTGACTCCGGCATTGAAAGTGCATCTCCAGCACCGGCAGGTGTGCGGCCTAGGAAGCCCTACTGAATCCATTTATTATTTTCAATTGTTTTTGGTGGAGATATTAGGTTTTTAAATTTGTTTTCATATTATTTTATACCATCATGACATCTGTAAGTAGTAACAGTTTTGCTACTGCCTTTCTAATTACTATGGCTAACACTTCAAATCGGAGAAGGCAGTGGCACCCCACTCCAGTACTCTTGCCTGGAAAATCCCATGGACTGAGGAGCCTGGTGGGCTGCAGTCTATGGGGTTGCTAAGAGTCGGACACGACTGAGTGACTTCTCTTTCACTTTTCACTTTCATGCATTGGAGAAGGAAATGGCAACCCATTCCAGTGTTCTTGCCTGGAGAATCCCAGTCTTTCACTTTTCACTTTCATGCATTGGAGAAGGAAATGGCCACCCACTCCAGTGTTCTTGCCTGGAGAATCCCAGGGACGGGGGAGCCTGGCAGGCTGCCGTCTATGGGGTCGCACAGAGTCGGACACTACTGAAGCGACTTAGCAGCAGCAACACTTCAAATACCCTAATTAGAAGTGGTGAGAGTGGGTATCCTTGCCTTGTTCCTAATTTTAGAGGAAAAGCTTTTAGCTTTTCACCACTGAGTATGATGTTAGTGGTGATTTTGTCGTTATGTTGATATATGTTCTCTCCATATTGACTTTGTTGAGCATCTTTATTATGAATGGGTTTTGAATTTTGTCAAATGCTTTCTCTGCATCTTTTTCAGCCTGTGTTTTTCATTTCTTGTAGTGTCTTTGTCTGGCTTTTAATGTATGACAAAACCAATACAATATTGTAAAGTAATTAGCCTCCAATTAAAATAAATAAATTTATATTAAAAAAAGAGTAATGCTGGCCTCATAAAACAAGCTAGGAAGTGTTCCCCACTTTTTGACTTTTGAAGATTTTGAGGATTGGTGCATATTCTATACATAATTACCTTATGGTTACAATGGTGATTACATCCTAAAGTTAAAGCAACCTAGTTTGGACTGACGCCAACTTAACTTCAATTGCATTTTAAAAGATTACTACTATAAAGCTCTATCCCATTTTTATGCTACTGATATCACAAATTATGTATTTATATTTTTTGTCACAAATATAGTTTTGAAATTATTTTTAAATACATTTTTATTTTAAATATAGTAGAAATTATAAAGTGAATTTGCAAAATAAAATTACCATAATACTGGCTGTTCTAGACATTCATAACATTGTACAAAAGGCAGTGACCAAAACCACCCCAAAGGAAAAGAAATGCAAGAAGGCAAAGTGATTGTTTGAGGAGGCTTTACAAAGAGCTATGGAAAGAAGAGAAACAAAAGGCAAGGGAGAAAGGGAAAGATATACCCAACTGAATGCACTGTTCCAGAGAATAGCAAGGAGTGATTAAAAAAAAAAGCCTTCTTAAATGAACAATGCAAAGAAAGAGAGGGAAGCAATAAGATGGGAAAGACCAGAGACGTCATCAAGAAAATTGGAGATATCAAGGGAAATTTTCTTGCAACGATGGGCATGATAAAGGACAAAAATGGTAAGGGTCTAACAAATGCAGAAGAGATTAAGAAGAGATGACAAGAACAGACAGAAGAACTGTACCAAAAATGCCTTGATGCAGATAATCACAATGGTCACTCGCCTAAAGACAGATATACTGGAGTGTGAAGTCCAGTGGGTCTAAGGAAGCATTACTACAAATAAAACCAGTGAAGGTAATGAAATTCCAGCTGAGCTATTTAAAATCCTAAAATACAGAGCTGTTCAAGTGCTGCACTCAGTATATCAGCAAATTTGGAAAACAGCAGAGGCCACAGGACTGGAAAATGTCAGTTTCCATTCCAATCCCAAAGAAGGACAATGCCAAAGAATGTTCTGACTACTGTACAATTACACTCGTTTCATATGCTAGCAGAGTAATGCTCAAAATCCTTCAAGCTAGGCTTCAGCAGTACACGAACCAAGAACTTCCAGATGTATAATCTATGTTTAGAAAAGGCAGAGAAACCAGAGGTAAAAATGCCAACATTCATTAGATTATAGAGAAAGCAAGGGAATTTCAGAATAACATCTACTTTTGCTTCATTGAGTATGATAAAGCCTTTGACACTATGGATCACAACAAACTATGGAAAAATTCTTAAAGAGATGGGAATACCAAATCACTTTACCTGTCTCGGATGCAGGTAAAGAAGCATTAGTTAGAATCAGACATGGAATGACGAACTGGTTCAAAATTGGGGAAGAAGTGCATCAAGGCTGTATATTGTCACACTGAATATTTAACTTATATGCGGAGCACATTATGTGAAATACCAGACTGGGTAATTCACAAGCTGGAATTAAGATTGCCGAGAGAAATATCAACAACCTCAGATATACAGATGATACCACTCTAATGGCAGAGAGTGTAGAGGAACTAAAGAGGCTCTTAATGGGGATGAAAGAGGAGAGTGAGAAAGCTGGCTTAAAACTCAACATTCAAAAAACTGAGATTATGGCATCCAATCCCATCACTTCATGGCAAATAGAAGGGGAAAAGATGAAAGTAGTGAGAAATTTATTTTCTTGGTCTCCAAAATCACTGTGGACGGTGACTACAAATATGAACTTAAAAGACACTTGTTCCTTAGAAGGAAAGCTATGACAAACCTAGACAGTATAAGAAAAATCAGAGACATCTTTGCTGACAAAAGTTCCTATAGTCAAAGCTTTGGTTTTTCCAGTAGTTATGAGAGTTGGACAATAAAGAAGGCTGAGCACCAAAGAACTGATGCTTTCGAACTGTGGTGCTGGAGAACACACTTGAGAATCCCTTGGACAATAAGGAGATCAAACCAGTTAATCCTAAAGGAAATCAACCCTCAATATTCATTGGAAAGACTGATGCTGAAGCTCCAATACTTTGGCCACCTGATGCGAAGAACCAACTCACTGGAAAAGATCCTGATGCTGGGAAAGACTGAAGGCAGGAGCAGAAGGAGTGGACAGAGGATAAGATTGTTGGATGCCATCACCAACTCAATGGACATGAATTTGAGCAAACTCGGGGATATAGTGAAGGACAGGGAAGCCTGGCGTGCTATAGTCCATGGGGTTGCAAAGAGTTGGACACGACTTAGAGACTGAACAACAACAAACATTTTCCCACCTTTACTGGAAATTTTTATATATTCAAATGATTTCAATTTCTTTTTAACATCCATTCATTATCAATCTGAAAGGCTCCCTTTAACATTTCTTGTAGGGTAAATCAGGTGATAATGAATTACCTCAGGTTTTGCTTATCTAGAATATTATAATTTCCCCCTCATGTTTAAAGGACAGTTTTGTCAGATTTAGAATTCTAGGTTGATAGAGTTTTTCTTTCAGTGTTTTAAATATATTATGCTCCACTTCCTCCTAGCCTCCAAACTTCTGATGAGAAATTTGTTGACAGTGTTACTGAGGATCCTTTGTACATTAGAGTCTTCATTTCTTGCTGCTTTCAAGTTTCTGTATTTTTACTGTTTAATTATAATATGATTTTCTCTGGAGTTAACCTACTTGGATTTTTTGAGATTCTTGGGTGCGTAATTTTGTTTTTTTCCAGAAGTCATATAAATATAATCATACAGGGTATAGCCTTTCAGGCTGACTTCTTTTATTTAGCAACTTGCATTTAGTAATAGAGTTGGACTGTGAAGAAGGCTGAGCGCCGAAGAATTGATGCTTTTGAACTGTGGTGTTGGGGAAGACTCTTGAAAGTCCCTTGGACTGCAAGGAGATCCAACCAGTCCATTCTGAAGGAGATCAGCCCTGGAATTTCTTGGGAAGGAATGATGCTGAAGCTGAAACTCCAGTACTTTGGCCACCTCATGCGAAAAGTTGACTCATTGGAAAAGACTCTAATGCTGGAAGGGATTGGGGGCAGGAGGAGAAGGGGACGACCGAGGGTGTGATGGCTGGATGGCACCACTGACTCGATGGGCGTGAGTCTGAGTGAACTCCGGGAGTTGGTGACGGACAGGGAGGCCTGGCGTGCTGCGCTTCATGGGGTCGCAAAGAGTCGGATACGACTGAGCGACTGAACTGAACTGAACTGAATCAATGATATCTTTGCGTGGATTGATAGTTACTTCCTTTCTGTCACTGAATGGTATTCCATTCTTTAGGTCTGCTACAATTTATTTATCTGTAAATCTATTGTGGTACAACTTGGTTTTTGCCAGTTCTTGGCAAAATAAGGCTGCTATAAACATTACTTTGCCAATTTTTGCGTGGACACATTTTGAAAGTAGGTAAATTTCTAGGAGGACTATTACTAATCATACAGTAAAATTATATCTAGCTCTGTAAGTCCTTGAGCCACTGTTTATAACTTATCCTTTCATAGTTCTTTCAGCTCTGCCAGCCCTCTGTCTAGGCAACAGTTATCTACTCCTCCATGCTAGGCTTTAAAGAGGCTTTCTCCCCAGAATTTTCCACAGCTTAACCTAAGTTTCTTTATTTTCCTCTATGACTTTTTGTGGAGAGACCTAATGGCCTGTGTAATTTCACTGTCTTGGAAGAGTGTTACAAGAAGTGTCTGATTCATTCAGTTTTTTACCTCATTGTTCTTCTTAATCTCACTAGCACACACCACACAAGACCAGTTCATATTTTTGTTAGCTCTTGAAATCACTCCCTTAAATATTCTGATCCCACATTTAGGGAATACAAAATTAGAATGTATAAAGGCTGTTTGCAATTGAAAAGTTAGTGCTGATGGCTAGCATTTTCTTATAAGGACTTAGCCTGACATTTGGATAAAATGCCACCAGGAGCAATGTGATGTTTAAACTACAGATTTTCTTATTGTCTTAAATTGTCTAAAATTGAGATGATATAAAAACTCTTTTAAAATGAGGCAAATAACTTCCTCAACCATCATCAAACACAACTTTAACTTGATGTCTTATCTCTATTTATTTAACAATTTATTATTTAACTACTTGTATACTTTCTACAGCCTGTATTAAATGCTTTATATAATTTATTATTTTATTTCTCATAACAGTTAAAAAGTAGGCACTGTTATTATTGCTGTGCTCTTATCATTACTACCGCTTTTACTAACATCTGCTTTTACCTAATTTATCATAGTCTGATCAATTTTAGGATTTCTATCTGTCTGACATTTGCAATCTGGACAAACTCTTTCCTCATTATACATTTTTTCTTTTCTTAAATTGGAGTATCATTGCTTTGCAATATTGTGCTGGTTTCTGTCACACATCAACATGCATCAGCCACAGGTATACATATATCCCCTCTCTCTTGAACCTCCTCTGAATCTCCCACCCCATCCCAGCCCTCTAGGTTATCACAGAACACTGGGTTGAGCTCCCTGTGTCACACAGCAAATTTCCACTGGCTATCTGTTTTACATATGCTAATATATATTTTCACGCTACTCTCTCAAGTCACCCCACCTACTCCCTCCTCACTATATTTTAAGCTAAGTATGATCTCCCATTTTTATTTGAACTGCTTCATGGGTACATATGATTGTTGGAGGCTTATGGCTTTTTGTGTATATGTCAATGTTGGGAAGATGGTGAATTATCATTCTGACTTTTCTCCAGGAAAGATTACATTGAGATGTGATCAAATAAGGAGAGAATAAGAATAAAACATCTACCACCTCCAGGCCCAACTTTGATGACTGGCCAGAAATGCTGGTGTAGAACCTCAGATCTGGAAAGGAGAAAGAATATTTTACCTCTAATTGGGGGACAGAGAAACTTGACTCTTGTAACCTTTTCAAGTAACATTTTAAGATCCTTTCAGTTTAGTTCACTTCAGTCGCTCAGTTGTATCCAACTCTTTGTGACCCCATGAATCACAGCACCCCAGGCCTCCCTGTCCATCACCAACTCCCGGTTAACAAAAATTCTTTGGAGAATCTTTTGAAAATAAAAACACAAAAGTAAAAATTACCTGTAACGACATCAGCTAAAGGTAAACACTGTTAGCAAATTATTATATGTACTTCCTGTCTTTTCTTAAATATATGTTAATCAAAATCTCATCATACTTTACAAATGATTTTTAAATTATAATTTGCATATTTCTGATAGTATTAACTTTAATGATCTTGAGAATACCTATATGCATGTATTGTAACTTATCCAATTAAGCAAGATTATGGAAAGATGGTGAAGAGTGAGCCTTATCCTCAGAAATAAAAGCAAAAAGGAAAAAATTCAAGGACACTTGTAGTTACTCCTCTACAAGTATTTGGAACATTTCACCATAATTCTCATTTACTTATTTTTACTTCTCTATTTTGTTATAGAATCTTAATTGTCAGAAATTATTTTGTTCAATAGTAAATAACATAAAGTAGTAAACTGTGGGGTAAAATGTTAAAGCAAAAATTGGGCAAAAAGTTTTAAAAATGTTCTTTCCTTTCATTTTTCCTGTGATAACAGTTCACAGTGAAACCCTCAGAAAGCTAGAGAATGGAGATGTGGCTGATCTTGAGGAACTCTTGACCACTCAAGTTACCACTGTAACCCATAACGTGACTGTGGCTGACATGTTGGGGGCACCAAGTCCGTTGTGACTTTCGCGCTTTGTAATGATTTGTTCTCTTTTTAAGAGAGGTGTCCGCAATGAAATGTCTCCAGATGTGACCAAAGCTGGAGCACCTGGCACTGAAATCCCACTTGACCAGTTAATTCTCAAAATTTTTGATGACAGAAATCAGACATTTCTTTAAGGATTTATGTCTTAGATGAGATGTGAAACCATGGGAAGCAGTAACTGCTCTGTTGGGTAAAGTTCCTTCTCTTTGTGCTCTGAAATACTCTATATGATCCATTCAGTGATGGCGTCGCTTGCAGGGGTCTGTTCTGAAGGTGCTGTAGTTGATGCCTCTGTCCCTGCATGGTCAGGGCCAATGGTTAAAAGCTCTTCCTCACTGATAGGAGGAAAACAACCTGTTCAACAGATGGGATGGGATGCTGTGTTGATTCAGTGATTGTCGACGTTCTGGAGCTTAGCTAGTGACTGTTGCGGAGATTTTGAGTGCTTCCTCTTTCTCTTCCTCTTCTCCTCGTTCTCATCTTCTTCCTCCTTTCCCATTTACAGAACCACATTCTTGAAAAGCTTCTTGATTATTTGATCAAAAGGAGGAATAAGATTTAAGCAACATCACTTTAAATGTTTAATTTGCAATTAGCTCTACTGACTGCAGGCAGAATTTTCTTTAAAATATGAAAGGACTAATCAATAAATGTATTGCCAACATTTCAAAGTACCAAATTGGAGAGCAAAAGGTAATATGGCAAATTGAGGGGACTTGGAGGGCTGAAGGAAAAGGCAAAATGATGAAAATACATATTAAAAATTACTGTATTTTAAAGACCTAAAACATATGTGGAAAGAGTAGAATAAAGTAAATATGTCAGATTAGCCCTAAGTTCATGTTTTACCTAGATTTCAGACTTCTAGTGCTCTGACCCTCTATCCCCTCCCCAAACCTACTCTCAGTCACTTATTTGTGATGACATAAGTCTTAAGTGATATTGAACATTGCCTTTTGGTTTCATACAATTTAAACTTGCTATTTGCTTATAGAATATAAAGGACTTATTTCCTGAAAAAGGAATTTTCAGCACATGACAGCAGTCGAGGGGAGTGTTGGGGTCAGGTGAGATGGAACATCCTGATTCTGTTAAAAATATGCTCCCACATTCTACAGTAGCAGAGCCAGCATTCTAACTTTTTTTGTGTGCACTAGACAGGGCCCCTCAGCAGCCAAGGCCCATAACAAAAAGCTTCAAGCCCAAGGGGACAGAGGACAGTTTATATCCAAGACTAAAAAGGCAGAAATGAAATCCTTTGATGGAATTGAAGAATATAATAAGGCATTGCTTCTCAAATGTTAGTCACTTTTGAAAGGCTCATTATATTTCTTATAATTACACATCACGTGTATCGTAATGTTAAAACTTTATTTTAAATTCACTTTAAACTAACTTTTAAATTTTTTAATTTAATAGGTCATAGACAATACTGTGCATGAAATGGCAGATTCAGCTTATATATGTGTATATATATACCCACACGTGCATGCAGGCTACGTCGCTTCCGTCCGGTCTGACTCTTCGTGACCCTATCAACTGTAGCCCGCCAGGCTCCTCTGTCCATGGGATTCTCCAGGTAAGGATACTAGACTGCAGTGATAACCATTTCCTTCTCCAGGAGATCTTCCCGACTCAGGGGTTGCACCCTGAGTCAGGACCCTTCTTATGTCTCCTGCATTAACAGATGGGTTATTTACCACTAGCATTACCTGGGAAGCCCATACTTCCCAGAAAGAGAGAGAGACTGAAAAAGAGAGACAGATGATGAAGACTGGCAACTTCACAATTTGCAGATCAAAAAACTCTGGTGGAAGTCCATCAAGCAGGGGAATTGCCTCTTACCTGCAGGAGGGTCAGATTTTGTTCTAATAGGCTTTCAATGGATGTTTGAGGCTTATCCACCTCACAGAGGCAACCTCCTTTACTCAGTCCACTGATGAATATTAATCTCATTCAAAAACATCCTTAGAGTAACACCCAGAATAATATTTGACTAAATATGTGGGCATAGGAATCTGCTTGGTTGACGTTCATTATTTGAAGGAGCAAAGCAGTGAAAGGGGGACCCTAGATGTCACCACTTTACTGAATGTGTCTAAGTATCAGGATGGGAAGGTTGGTGAGATGATCTGCAACCTGCACGCAGTCAATTTAGAAGAAAGGAAACTTAGATTAGCAGGTCATGGATCAAGGGGAAAAGCACTATAAGAACTTGAAGTAAAGAGAAAGGTGTCACCAAGTAGCTAGGCTCTTTGCAACCCACTATGTACTGCAAAATGGCAACCAGTTCAAGTGGAACAAGGCAAACAGTTTTGTAATTCACAGAACATGAAAGATATCAACGGGTCTTCATCCCCGAACAAGAAAGAGAGGCTTTGATTACAAGTTAGAGAACTCCGCAAATCCTTCCACTGCCCTAAACCGCTGTTACTGAGAGCTAAGGTAGGGACTCTCTGACTCATGAGAACATAATCCAGTGAGGAGATCCTGGAGCAGGACATTTCCTGATTTTGTAGTCCCTACCAAGCCAGTTATGAATGGATTTGCATTTTGGTTGGGAAATGATTGGATCAGCAAGTTTTGGCAGCTCCACTCCCCCCTGGGAGGGGCAGCAAGCCCCAATAAAGAGGCTTTCTGCTGCACCACCACCATTCTGCTACTCAAATCCTGATAGACTGCGGAGAACCTGGTGAGTCTGACTCTTCAGTTCTGCTTTGTTGCTGGGCTCCTGGATGTTGAACTTATGCTGGACACAGTAAATTTCATGGGTTCAGTTAAAATCATGGGTTTAATTGTACTTACTGGATGGGAACTTGGAATCTGGGGAAAATTGTATGCTGTATTTATTAGGTTTCTCGTACAGAGATTGAATTCTTCTATTGAAAAAGACATTAATAAGAAATCTTTGACATTAAGAGGTAAAGAAGAAAGTATTTTTTCCTTTTTTTTGATACTGTTTTGGTGTCCCTCTGTTGTGATTTCAGAGGCATTTATCCTAGAAAGTATGAGGCCTTTGTATCCTTCCTGGTGGCCCTTTACTCTGTACACAAGTCATACTGCTGGGACCTCATGAGAGATAATGAAGATAGGAATTGCTTGTGAGCTTGCCCAGGATTTTAGAACTTGTGATGGCCTTTTTTGAAGATGTTGTTTTCATAAAAAAAAAAAACCCAAACGCCATTGCTTGGTTCTTTAAAAACCAAGATATTTCCTTTGGAAAAATTATATGAGAAAAGTGAAGGTTTACTCTGGGCTGATGATACAGTTTCCTAAAAGGGAGAGAGAAGCCAGAAACTCATTTAAAGGAATTAAAGAGATTAAAGCACATTCTTAGAGTCTGGATACTATAAGATGGTATTACACAATTTTTGCCATGTCCCTCTGTAGGAGTTCCTTGTTGTGAACACTGTCATGTAATTTCTTTCAGATTCTAAGACTCCAGAAAGATGTCTCAGCAGCAGCAGCAGTGCAAGCAGCCCTGCCAGCCACCTCCAGTAGTGTGCCCCCCCAAGTGCCCTGAGCCCTGCCCACCCAAGTGCCCGGAGCCCTGCCCACCTCCAAAGTGCCAGCAAAAATGCCCTCCTGTGCCACCTCCACAGCAATGCCAAGAGAAGTGCCCACCCAAGTGCAAGTAAAAGCTTCAGCTTTTATCTGGATCGGAAAACGATGAGGACAATAGACTCACCCAGCTCCACGGCTTCACCTTCATCTTCTTTTCAAATCCTCCCATGAATACAGAAGAAGCTTCCCATCCTTCAGCCGGCAATATGCCTATGGCAATTTCTGATGGGCAGAGGTTTCTTTCCTGAGGCTGCTACACCACTTCCCTCTGGGAGGACAGCCGAGAAAGCATCACAGCTCTTCAGAGGCAAGAGCAACAGCTCTCCTCCTGGGTGTCATCAGGGAATTCACTCACTGTCTTCTGTGTCTCTCTGTCACCTGGGCAGGGGTTTCTACCAGCTGGGCCATTGTTACTTATCTTCCACTCCTGAATAAACTACAGTTCCTTTGTGTGATGTTAAAAAATGTTTTCTTTCTTTTAAAACCTGCTTTTAGTAATACCATGTCATCATCTTGGTTTGTTCCTATCCTTCTTTGATGCCAAGGTTTAGGCTCTCATAAACAGAGTTGTCTAAATTTTGAGTCATATAAAAGATTATTTCTATATACTTTAAAATCCCACCCTATTTTCTTAACTATCACTTCTTGATTGATTTAAGGAACAATTTATGCAATTCCTCAGGATTTCAGTCCCTTTGCTAAAATGTGAGGAAAATCATACTTACATTGCAAACTTGTCTGAGGCATAAAACTTACATGACTGTTGTAATTTAGTTGGCACAATGCCAACTGAATAAAACTTACATGACTGTTGTAATTTAGTTGGCACAATGCCAACTGAATAAACACATACATAGCACTTGGTGAAACAGCAGATGAGCACTGTGTCCATCAGCTCTGCTGTCACCACCAGCACCAGGGCGACCACAGCAGCAAAGTGGCGCACACAGAGCTAGAAAGCAAGAAGCTTCTTAAACTCTATTGCCTTTTCATATTCTCTTCTTTTCCTTTTTAATTTAACTTTATTTTAATGTGATAATACAGACCAAAAGGCTTTGCAAAGTAGTGAAATAGTCTGCATAAAATTAAAGTAGTTCTGAAAACATGGGTAGTACAGGAGAATGGGAACTTAAAAGGGTCCTTACCAGACAAGGTGCCACCTCATCTCCATGTGTAAGATCAGCTCTTCTTAACATAAAAACTTAGTTTTATATATTTTTCACCTCCGAAATTACTTTCCTGATTGTTTTGACCCCACTTTTAAAGGGCATTGAGGTTGCAATGTTTACTTAAATTTACAAAGTCACTGTTGCTAAGTACCTGGTTTTCTAAGTGCTTAGCTTACTGGTCAGTAAGCTGTGTAAAGGGATGTGCTCTTTACGCATTTGGTTGTAAGTGTCCAACAACAGAAGAGTTAATTCAGATCACATGCACACACATAAACATACAACAGGTACACACAAAAACCAGTGTTATTCTTAAAAACAGTATCATTTAAAAAAGTTTTCATATTAAATCATATTGCACCTAAACATATACAAAATCAAGAGGATCTTTGCCTCGTACATTCTTCACTTACAAATCTAGAAGTAAACGACTCCAAGATAATAGAGCTGCAGACAGAAAAAGATTCCCAGACTCCTGCTCAGTCCTCGTCAGACTATGACATGTGGAGAAATAAACACTGAGATTTTGAACCTGTCTCTACTGTAGCTAGCGTAATTTGACCTGACTCAGAAATCCGTTCTCTGAGGTGGGATGCTCCTGTAATAAATCTTAAAATTATGGCATTGACTTAGAGACAGGGGGTGGTTGGCAAGGTAACTGGTATTGGAACCCACAAACATGGTGATGCATGTTACTCAATGGCAAAACATTTGAAATAATGATTGTCCATGGTAACTTAAGTGGTTAAGCATCCGTTGGTTACTTGTTGAATTTACCAGGGTGTTTTAATAGACATATGTTCAGGAAATAATAGACTGGTTTGCAGCCCATAATAAAAAAAAAAATGAAAAAAAGTATATCCTAGATATTCAAAAACTTGTTGAATTAGAAAACTCACCACTTGTAAAGCCCAAAGACAAAGAGATGAGATTAGAAGCAGTTTTGAATTGTACATCCACCTCCAGTTGACTATAATAACAGAGAAAAGAGAAAGAAGTTGTAGTATTTCTACCTGTGTATCAGGGAACTGTGGAACAGTAGAGTTTAAAACAGACAAATTACAGCTCAGTTACAGCTTATGCAAACAGATCTTTTACTGAACAGACACTCCTAAGACATGGGAGCAGACCCATTCCGAGTTATCATAACTATTCCTCTTGGCTTCCCCCTTTTTGTACTTCCCGTCTTTTCCTTTCTGGTTGTGCCCTGTGCAAAGCGGGCCTTGTACCTGCTACCAATCAAGAAAGGGAATGTAAATGGGCGTACGCTCAAGGTCTATAGACAGTTTCAAGGTAGATTACAACAGGCTCTGTTGTGTATGTCTTCCCATAATTCAGTCAGTTATAATCAGATATATATACGCAGAGAATATTTATGAATCCTTAATAGGCTCCTAGCTGCTGGGAGGGACTGAGGGCAGGAGGAGAAGGGGATGACGAAGGATGAGATGGCTGGATGGCATCACTGACTCAAAGGGTGTGAGTCTGGGTGAACTCCGGGAGTTGGTGATGGACAGGGAGGCCAGGCGTGCTGCGATTCATGGGGTCGCAAAGAGTCGGACACACTGAGGAACTGAACTGAACTGCCTGAGGTTACTTGAGCAAGGCCCTGTGGTTAGTTTGTATCCACTGTGTGCCTAGGGGCAGGTGCAGGAGTTGGTAAAATCTCTGTGGTTATTTTGTAGTATATCTGTGAGCTCCCTGGGGCATGTCTGGGATGGGGTTTAGAGATCAGCTTTCCTCCTTCTACCCTAGGCCACCCTTAGTTGTTCATGCTTGACTTCCTGCTTAACAGCTCTACTGTGTTCAGGTGAAAAGGCAGCAAAATAAGTGAAGCCACAAAATTACTTCTAGGAAGGGAGCTGAGTGTGGTCCCTGAACATAGAATGAGTGGAGAAATGAAATATATCCAATGTTTGATAACTTTTTGAGGAAACTGATGACTAAATAAACTATGCCCCCAAACTAAAAAGACTGCTTTTTCAAGAACAGAAACCACTTTCTAGCTCTCCTTTCCCGGCTTGCCATACTACCCATTTCAGATGTGGTCAGTACAGTGACTGAAAGGAAATGACTGCTGAGATGGATACAAGGTCCATAGAGAATAGTGGATGAGGGAAGTTCTCTCAGAGACTAGTATCAGAGCCTGATAGAGCAAGGAGGAAAAGGAACACTGCTGCTGCTGCTGCTAAGTCGCTTCAGTCGTGTCTGACTATGCGACCCCATAGACGGCAGCCCACCAGGCTCCCCCGTCCCTGGGATTCCCCAGGCAAGAACACTGGAGTGGGTTGCCATTTCCTTCTCCAGAGCATAAAAGTGAAAAGTGAAAGAGAAGTCGCTCAGTTGTGTCCGACTCTTAGTGACCCCATGGACTGCAGCCCACCAGGCTCCTCCATCCACGGGATTTTCCAGGCAAGAGTACTGGAGTGGGGTACTACTGAGGAGGAAAAGGAACATAGAGATTCCCAAACTTTGTTCTTCTGTTGTCTGGTTGTTATTCTTTCACCTCCCCTGCCCTCAGTTTTATTAAGGCATAACGAAGATATTACATTGTATATCTTGCCTGGAGAATTCCAAGGACAGAGGAGCCTGGTGGGCCACAGTCCTTGAGGTCGCAAAGAGTCGGACACAACTGAGTGACTTTCACTTCACTTCACTGTGTATAATGTGGTGATTTGACATATGTACATTTTGTGCATTTACCATCATTGGGTTACTTAACACATTAATCACCTCAATAATAACCATTAAGCATGTGGGTGTGTGGGTGTGGCGAGAATGCTTAAGGTTTACTGTTTTAGCAAGTTGCAAGTACAAAACACGGTGTTATTAACTAGAGCCACTGTGCTGTACATTAAGCTTCAGAGCTTATCCATCCTATGACTGAAGGTGTGTTGCCATTCCCTAGAATCTCCACTTTTGCCCTACCCCTCAGTGCCTGCTAACCATCATTTTGCCCTTTGTTTCTGTGAGTTCTTTGAGTTTGGCAACACATTTCTAAATAACCAATGAGTTGAACAAGAAATAATAAATAAAAGTAGAACATACTTTAGGAGAAATTAAAACAGCATACAATAACTTTAATGATACATGTAACACAAAATAAAAACAGAAATTTATGGCTGGAAACATCCATATTACAAAAGAGGAAAGATCTTAAATCAATAACTCAAATATAGACATACATGCATGTGTGTGGGTTTATGAAAAATAAAAACTTCTAACACTAAGTACAGCAAAAATATAAGCAGTTATTATTTCTCGGAGTTTAATAATGGCACTCTTTTTTTGAACAGCTTTATGCTTTCCTGATTATATATATTGTGATGTAATTTCATTTTTACAACTATTCATCATTATATTTAAAAAGTATATGGCAGTCAGTGAAGATGTTGCTGAGCTAGAGGAATATGCTATGTCCCAGCTTCTGGAACATAGTTTCTGGTGACTGTTTCAGGTGTTTCAAGTGTCTTTCCTCTTCTTCCTCATTCTCCACTTCCTCCTCCTTTCACATTACAAAGCCACGTTCTTGTAAAGCTTCCTGATTATTTGACCAAGACAAGTTAGTTGACAAATTCTTCCTACTGACCACAGGAAGAATTTACAAGTTTTTTTTAAAAGAATATAAAACGTTATTTTTAAAAGCATCGACAATGTGTCAATGTACCATGTTGGATAGTTAAGAGGTATACATTGGGAGTGAAGGGTAATATAGCCAGAAATGGCAACCCACTCCAGTATTCTTGCCTGAAGAATCGCAGGGACAGGGGAGCCTGGTAGGCTGTCATCCATGGGGTTGCACAGAGTCAGACATGACTGAAGCGACTTAGCAGCAAGGGGTCTAGAGGGTTGAAGGAGAAGACAGAGAATAAACAAATTGAAACAGAATTTTAAAATCACTGTCTTTTAAAGATCAAAAGCATGTTTGGAAAGAGTTGACGAAAGCAGATCAGTCCTAAATTCATATTTCACCTAGATTTCAGACCTTTAGTGCTCTGACCCTCTTATCCCTCCCAAACCTAACTCTCTATTACTTATATCTTAAATGGTATTTTATATTTATTTTCCCTCTCACAGAATTTAAACTTGATATTTATGGAATAAAAGAGTTTTAATTCCTGACAAAACAATTTTAAGAACATGATAGCAGTCTAGGGAAGTCTTTGGGTCAGATGAGATGAGACATTCTGATTCATTAAGAATATATTTCCACATTCTACAGTAACATAAAGCTAGCATTGTAAATTTATTCCTAAATCAGACAGGGCCCCTTCACCAGCCATGGCCCACAAGACACAGCTTCAGTGCCCAAGGGGACAGCACAGAAAACAGTATAACTCGTGTCCAGGATAGAAGATAGGACCTATAGAAGAACTGTTGACTGCTAAATCTGTGGAAAGGCACATATAAAATCTTTGCCAGGGTTGGAGAACATACTAGGGTATTGTTTCCTGAACTCCAGTTATTCCCTAAAAACTCATTATATTTGTCCTAATTACACATCACAAGTATCATATAATATTTTAAATTTAAAATTTTCTTTATGCTAATTTTTGGAATTTGTAATTTAATTGGCCATAGT
>SJYA01000364.1:21279-44547 GCA_006410615.1 Neotragus moschatus | reverse complement strand
AAATTTAAAAATAGGCAAAAAAAGAGTGAAAAACAAGTTTATTTCATATATATATATAGAGAGAGAGAGAGATAGAGAGTAGACAGAGAGATTATGAATTCTGGGAAATTTGAAGTTTTTAGAGCTGAAAACTTCCTGGAAGTCCATTAAACAGGGGAGTTATCTCTTACCTGGAGGACAGTCAGGCTTGTTCTATTCACGCTTTCAGTGAGGATTACTCACCTTTTAGAAGGCAACCTCCTTTACTCAGGTCACTGATAAATATTAAACCCAACAAAAAGCATCCTTTGAGAAAAATCCAGAATAATGTTTGACCAAATATCTGAATATCCTGTGCCATTCAAGTTGATCTATGAATTAACCATCAAACTTTCTTCCCAGCAAACTGGCAAATTGTACAAAAAAAGTAAAGCAGATCAATATTATGTGGCAGCCTGGAAGGGTGAGTTTGGGGGAGAATGGATACATGTATATATACAGCTGGGTCTCTTTGCTGTCCACCTGAAACTGTCACAACATTTGTTAATTGGTTATACTCTAATATAAAATAAAAATTGAAAAAAATAGAAAAATTTAAAAATAGGCAAAAAAAGAAAGAGTGAAAAACAAGTTTATTTCATATATATTCCACTGTGACCAATATGGAAAATGTAAAGGTTAAAATTATCATAAAATTATTATTAATAATTAAAAGTTTTATATGAATGACAATGAACTTCAATCACTGAATTATTAATAAAGTGACTTCAACTTTCTCTTAAATCTACCACTATATTTGATGTCAAGAAACATGTGTTTCAATAATTAATAAATAGTAAATATATAAAAAAAAAGTAGCCATTTGAATAGCATTGCATTTTAGATTGGGTTTTTCAATAATTTCAAAGAGGCAGGAAAACTTGAGCAATCCTTAGAAATTTCTCAAAAGTTGAAGAAATAAGAGATCAGTTGGAGAGATTATGTAGGAGCAGGTGGTGGGTCACGGTGGGGAGTTATGAGCAAAAAGCTTGCTTTCTATCGTAGGTCTGAGGTCTGAGCTGCCACAGTATCTGAACTACACTAGGTAATGCTACACTCGTGAATTTCCTGTGATTCAAGGTGAGACAGATTTATAAAGGTCACAAGAATCTTCTTGATGCCCTGTACTCCATGGAGCAAAGCAGTGAAAGGAGGACCCTAGAGGGTTACCACTTTACTGAAGGTGTCTGTCTATCATGATGGGAAGGCTGGTGAGATGACCTGCAACCTGCCCTCAGTTTATTTTAAAAGCAAGCAGACTTCAGATTAGCAGGCCAGGGGTCAAAGGAAAATGCTTCATAAGAAGAGTCTAAGGTAGAGAGAAAGGTGGCCCAGGTAGCCAGGCCCTTTGCAACCCAGTATGTAGAATAGAATGGCAACCAGTTCAAGTGGACAAAACAAACAGTTTTATAATTCAAGGAAGGTGGAAGAGAGAGAAGAGCATAACTTCTGATCAAGAAAAGGAGCCCTTGATGACAAGTTAGGGAACCACTTCCCCCTCCCCCCACAATCCCTGCAAATCCTTCTGTCATAAATTCCTGAAACTAAGAGCTAAGCAGAGACTCTGTGAGTCATGAGAACGTAATCCAGTGAGGAGATCCTGGAGCAGGGCATTTCCTCTTTTTGGAGTCCCTGTCAAGCCACTTATGGATGAATTTGCATTTTGGTTGGGAAATGCCTGAACCAGGCCCATTTTGGCAGCTCAGCTTCCCCCTGGGTGGGGCAGCAAGCCCCAATAAAGAGGCCTTCTGCTGCATCACTGCCATCCTCCTGCTACTCGAGTCCAGATAGACTTTGGAGAACCTGGTGAGTCTGATTCTTCGGTTCTACTTTGTTCTTGGGGTCCCAAATATTGAATTTATGCTGGAGGCAGCAAATTTGGTGGGTCCAAAGTTATGATCAAGTGTTTAATGCTTCTTAGTAGATGGGAACTTGGAATTTGTATGCTATATTTGTTAGGTTTCTGGTATAAAGTTTGAATCTCCCTATTGCAAAAGAAGTTAATAAGAAATCTTTGACATTAAGAAGTAAAGAAGAAAGTATTTTTCCTTTTTTGATATCATTTTGGTGTCCTTCTGTGATTTCAGAGGCATTTATCCTAGAAAGTATGAGGCCCTTGTATCCTTCCTGGTGGCCCTTTGCTCTGTACACAAGTCATACTACTGGGACCTCATGAGAGATAATGAAGATAGGAATTGCTTGTGAGCTTGCCCAGGATTTTAGAACTTGTGATGAACTTTTTTTGAAGATGTTGTTTTAATTAAAAAAAAAAAAAAGACTGCTTTGTTCTTTCAAACAAAAATATTTTCTTTAGAAAATTTGTATGAGCAAAGAGAAGGTTTTCTCTGGGCTGATGAAACAATTTCCTAAGAGAGCAAGAGAAGCCAGAAATCCATTAAAAGGGATTAAAAAAATTAAAGCACATTCTTAGAGATTGGCTCTTAGCTGATGGTATTACATAATTTTTGCCGTGTCCTTCTTTAGGAATTCCTTCTTGTGAACACTATCATGTAATTTCTTTCAGATTCTAAGATTCTAGAAAGATGTCTCAGCATCAGCAGCAGTGCAAGCAGCCCTGCCAGCCACCTCCAGTAGTGTGCCCCCCCAAGTGCCCTGAGCCCTGCCCACCTCCCAAGTGCCCTGAGCCCTGCCCACCTCCCAAGTGCCCTGAGCCCTGCCCACCTCCCAAGTGCCCGGAGCCCTGCCCACCTCCTCAGTGCCAGCAGAAATGCCCTCCTGTGCCACCTCCCCAACAATGCCAAGAGAAGTGCCCACCCAAGTGCAAGTAACAGCATCAGCCTTTATCTGGATCAGGAAAGGATAAGGACAGTTGACTCACCTAGCTCCACAGCTCCACCTTTGCCTTTTCTTCAAATCCCATCATGGATACAGAAGGAGCTTCTCCACCCTTCAGCCAGCAATATGCCTGTGGAGATTTCACACAATTAAAGGTTTCCTTTCTGAGATTGCTATACTGCTTTGCTCTTGGAAGTGCCCAAGAAAGCATCACAAAGCTTCAGAAGGAAGAACAGCAGCTCTTCTCCTGGGTCCCATCAGAGGATTCTCTCACTGTCTTCTGTGTCTGTCACCTGGGCAGGGGTTTCTACAGGCTGGGAAATTGTTACTTATCCTCTACATCCTGAATAAAGTAGAATTCCTTTGTGTGATGTTAAAAATGCTTCCTTTCTTTTAAAAGTTGTTTTTAACAATACTATATAATTGTTTTGGTTTATTTGTATTCTTCTTTGATATCAAGGTTCAGGATCTCACAATCTTTGTTGCCTGAATTTTGAGTGACATAACAGGTTATTTTTATATAATTTCTAATCCATATTACCTATTTAATTGAAGATTGACTGATTTGAGAAATTTTAAACTCTTCAGCATTTTTTGCTTCAGGATTTTGCTTCTCTACTAAAATGTGGGGAAAATCTTAGATATATTGCTCACTCGTCTGGGGCACACAAATTAAACGAATGTGTTGAGTTTAGCTGGCACATTGCCAGATGCAGAGTTAGCGCTTAGAGAGGCAGTAAATCATCGTTGTCTTAGTCATTTTACCAACATCACTGCTATCATCAGCATCATCACCATACTTGTTCCAGCAGGAAAGTAGCTCAAACATAAGTAGTAGAGCAAAGAGAAAGATTCTTAAACTTTGTTACTCTTTCCTAATTTGTTGTTCTTTTTCTTCTTCATTAACCTTATTTTCAATGTGATATTGCAAGTATAGAATTTGGGGTAGTTACTGGAATATTTTTGCATAAGATTATAGTGGTTTTTAAAACATAGGTAGTAGAGAAGAAAGAGAAATAAAAAGAAAAAATACCAGGTGAAGTGCTGTCTCCTCTTTGTGTGTACCACCTGCTCTTCTTTCTCCAACATCTAATCCATGGTCTGTCTATATTTTTTCACCTCTGAGATTCCTTTTTTATTGAAGAACACACTGGTTTTTGCAATGTTTAAATTTGTAAAATTACTGTTGCTGTGTACCTTTCTTTTCTAAGTGCTTAGCCTACTATCAAGTAAGCTGGGAAATGAGGGATATTTTAAGTATATCTTTTTTGTGGTTCTACGTTTCCACTTAGAGAATAGTTAAGTCAGACCACACACTCACACAAAATGTCAGGCCACACATTCACACACACAATGATGAATAGGATACTATTTTTTAAAGCGATAAAGTCTTTGTGTTAAATCATACTATGCCTAAATATACTTAAAAGGGCTTTTCTTTATCTACATTCTTCACTCATAAAGCTAAAATTAAAGGATTCTATGATAATAGAACTGAAGATGGAGAAAGAGTCCATTACTGCTCAACCCTCATCAGACTCTGATGTGTGTGTGTGTGTTGTGGGGGGAAGCACCAATATCTGGGAGTTGGCTCTTCTGTAGCTAGTGTTATTTGACCTGACAGAGAAATTAGTTCCTAGAGGTAAGGTGCTATTGTAACAAATCTTAAATATGTGGCCATGGCTTAAGAGTCTGGAGTAGGCTGGCAAGAAAACTGACACTCAAAAACATAAATGTGGTGACACATGAGAGTCAATGGCAGAATCTTTGCTGTATAAGTAACTTGGGAGGCAACTGAACAAGCTAACAATGTTGTGTTCACCAGGGTATCTCAGTGAACTAATGTTCAGAAAATGATTGTTTAGCTTGCAGGTCAGAAATGAAAAGAAAAAAACATAGCCCAGAAATTCAAAACTTTGTTGAATTAGAAAAATGCACCACTTGTAAACTCCAAAGAAGAAGAGATGAGATTAGAAGTGGTTGTGAACTTTAGTTCTACTTTCAGTTGACTGTAACAAGAGAGAAAAGAGAAATAAGTTGTAGTCTTTCCATCTGTGTGCCAGGGAGCCTCATCACAGCTCTATTATGTTCAGAAGGAAAGAATGCAAAATAAATCAAGCCACAATATTACTTCTAGGAAAGGGCCTAAGTGTAGTCCCTAAAACAGAAATGATTGAAGGAGTGAAACCCATTGAGTGTCTGATAAGTTTTTGAGGGAATTGATAGCTAAATATACTATGTACCAAAACTAAAATGACTTTGACTTTTCAAGATTAGAAATAACTTTTTCAGATGTGGTCAGTACAGATAAATAAAAGGATACAACTGCTATGAGATGGATACTAGGCCCACGGAGAATAATGGATGAGGGAAGCTCTCTCAGAGAATAGAGCCTAACAGAGGTAAAGAGGAGAAGGAACACAGAAATTTTCACACTTTGTTACTCTGTGGTGGTTATTCTTTCATTCTGCCCCTCCCCCCCGCTAGCTTAATTGAGATATAATTGACAGTTTAAATTGTATATATTTACTGACTTCAGGCTATACTACAAAGCCCAAATCATTAAGACAGTATAGTACTGGCATAAAGACAGAAACATAGATCAATGGAACAAAATAGAAAGCCCAGAGGTAAATCCATGCACCTATGGACAACTTATCTTTGACAAAGGAGGCAAGCATATACAATGGAGAAAAGACAATCTCTTTAACAAGTGGTGCTGGGAAAACTGGTCAACTGTAACAGAACGAAACTAGAACACTTTCTAACACCAAACACAAAAATAAACTCAAAATGGATTAAAGATCTAAATGTAAGACCAGAAACAATAAAACTCCTAGAGGAAAACATAGGCAAAACTCTCTCTGACATAAATCATAGCAGGATTCACTATGACCCACCTTCCAGAGTAATGGAAATAAAAGTAAAAATAAACAAATGGGACCTAATTAAACTTAAAAGCCTTTGCACAACAAAGGAAACTATAAGCAAGGTGAAAAGACAACCTTCTGAATGGAAGAAAATAATAGGAAATGAAGCAACTGAGAAATAATTAATATCAAAAATATATAAGTGACTCCTGCAGGTCAATTCCAGAAAAATACACATCCCCCCAAAAAAAATGAGCCAAAGAACTAAACAGACATTTCTCCAAAGAAGACATACAAATGGCTAACAAACACACACACAAAATGCTCAATATCACTCATAATCAGAGAAATGCAAATCAAAACCACAACGAGGTACCATCTCACACCAGTCAGAATGGCTGCGATCCAAAAGTCTATAAACAATAAATGCTGGAGAGGGTATGGAGAAAAAGGAACCCTCTTACACTGTTGGTGGGAATGCAAACTAGTACAGCCACTATGGAGAACAGTGTGGAGATTCCTTAAAACAACTGGAAATAGAGCTGCCATACAACCCAGCAGTCCTACTGCTGGGCATACACACTGAGGAAAGCAGAATTGAAAGAGACACGTGTACCCCAATGTTCATTGCAGCACTGTTTACAATAGCCAGGACATGGAAGCAACGTAGATGTCCATCAGTAGATGAATGGATAAGAAAGCTGTGGTACATATACACAATGGAGTATTACTCAGCTATTAAAAAGAATGCATTTGAATCAGTTCTAATGAGGTGGATGAAATTGAAGCCTATTATACAGAATGAAGTAAGTCAGAAAGAAAAACACCAGTACAGAATATTTAACACATATATATGGAATTTAAAAAGATGGTAACGATGACCCTATATGTGAGATAGCAAGAGAGACACAGAGGTAAAGAACAGACTGTTGGACTCTGTGAGAGAAGGTGAGGGTGGGATGATTTGAGAGAATAGCATTGAAACATGTGTATTATCACATGTGAAATAGATCGCCAGTCCAGGTTCGGTGCATCAGGCATGGTTCTCGGGGCTGGTGCACTGGGATGACCCTGAGGGAAGGGATGGGGAGGAAGGTGGGAGGGGGGGTTCAGGATAGGGAACACGTGTACACTCATGGCTGATTCATGTCAATGTATGGCAAAAAACACCACAATATTGTAAAGTAATTAGCCTCCAATTAAAGTAAAAAATTTAAAAAATGGAAAAAAATTATATATATTTACAGTGTATAATGTGATGATTTGACCTATACATGTTTTGTGCAATGTTTACCACTATCAATTTACTTATAAATCACCTCAATAATAACCATTTAAGAGAGTGTGTGTGTTTGTGTGTACGTGTGTGCTCATGTGTATGGTCAGAATGCTTAAGAGCTTCTTTATCAGCAACTTTCAAGTGCACAGCACTGTATGTTAGACTCTCAGGGCTTCTTCATCTTATAACTGAAGATTTATTCTCTTTGCTAAGCATCTCCACCTTTGCTGCATCCCTCAGTCCCTGTTAACCACAGTTCTTCTCTGTTTCTATGAGTTCCGTAGGTTCAGCAACACATTCGAAACAATCAATTGCTCAAAGAAGAAATAACAAGCAAAATTAGAAAATGATTTGGCAGGAATGAAAATGAAAATACAACATACAAAATCTTGTGCAATACACCTAATGTGCATAAAGAGATATTTATGGCTGGAAATATCTATATTAAAAATGATGGAAAATCTCAAACCTAATAGAACTTTAAGGCGAAGAACAGCAAAGAAAAAAGTCAAAATAATATACGCTAGAACAGAAATAAATGAATTTAAAGATAAAAAAGACAAAAGAAGAAATAAAAATAACATGTTGGTTCTTTGAAAGCATCAACAAAATTGACAACCCTTAGGGATACTGATCAAGACAAAAAGATAGAAGGATCAGGTTTCTGCAATCAGCAAAGAGACAACACTGCTGACCTTAAAGAAATAAAAGGACTATAAGAGAATACTCTGAGCACTGACTGTGAACACTAACAAATTAGAAAACATAGATGAAGTGGATAAATTCCAAGTAAGATGCAAAGGATGGAAATGCATTCATGACAGTGTAGGAAATCTGAATATCTGTAGCAAATAAAGGGATAACATTATTAATGCAAAAAAAAATGTCCACAGAGGAAGACCTTGGTCCAGATGGCTGCACTGCCAAAGTCTACCTAATATTTATATTTCAATTAGTATAACTCTCTGAACTTTTGTAAAAAACAGAATAGAAGGACTTAATACCATAGAACTGCACCTTTAAAATTGTTTAAGAGGAAATGTTAATGTTACGTGCCTTTTATCATAATTAAAATAATTTTTAAATGTAGAAAACAAATAGTCATTTACCAGCTAATTTACCAGAAATGACATCACAAAGGAAGAAATAAAGATTCCCTAAGGATATAGGTTAAAAAATTCTCCATAAAATACTAGCAAACTAAATCCATTACCCTGTATGAAAGATTATACACCATGAGCAAGGGGAGTTTATTCCTGGAATGCAAGATTGTTTGAACATATAGTTATCAATCAATGCAATGCAGCATATTCATAAAATAAAGACAAAAAAACGCACAACCATTTCGGTAGGCATTTGACAAAATGTAATGTCCTTTCATGATAAAAAGAAAAATAAACACTCAAGTTGAAACAAAGAAAAGATCTTAACTTCATAAAGGTCATCTATGAAAAACCCACAGGCAACATCATACTTAATGGTGAAAGACTAGATGCATTCTCACCAACGTAGGAATAGTACAAGGTTGTATATTCTTGCCACGTCTACTAAATTATTAAATATTGTAGAGGAAGCTCTTGCTAGGGCAATTAGGTAAGAAAAAAAGATACCCAGATTGAAGAGTAAGATATAAAATGTTTTCTGTTTGTAGATTGCATGATCTGTATGTAGATAATCTTAAGGAATTCACATACTATTTCACTACATGAAATACTACATGAAATAGTATTAGAATGAATAAGCAAGTTCAGTGAGATTGCAGGATACAATATCAGTATCCATAAATCAGTCTTTACACAAGTCTTTGTAAATTTGTACAATTGTAAATTTGTGTAAATATGTCTTTACACAAGCAATGAATAATGTGAATGTGAAAGTAGAATGATTTCTTTCACAATAGCATTAAAAAACAACAGGAATAAAATAAACACGTGCAACACTTATGCACTGAAAACTACAAACGATGATTGAAAGAAATTCAAGAAGATAAGTGAAAAGATCCTTTGCATTCATGAATTTGAAGGTTTAATATCGTTAAGATGGTAACACTCCCTAAATTGATCTGCAAATTCACAAAATTTCTACAAGAATCCTTGCTCCCTCTTTTGCAGAAATTGACAAGCAGATCCTAAAATTCAAATGGAAATGCAAGGAGCCCCAAATAGGCAAAATAATCTCAGAACTCGCCCCCCCCCCACAAAGTTAGAGGATTCCCACATTCCAATTTCAAAACTTTCCACAAAGATACAGTAGTGCAGGCTTGTGACACTAGTGTAAGAAAATCAGAAGCAAATTGTTACATTTATGATCAACTGATTTTGACAGGACTGGCCAGACAGTTCAACTGGGGAAAGAGTAGTCTTTTCAACAAATGGTACTGGAACAACTCAATATCTATTGGTGAAAGGATAAAGCTGGACCATTACCTCATAATATATATATATATATAAATTAACTCAAAATGGATCACAGAACTAAATGTAAGTAGGAAAACTGTAAAATTTAGCAAGAATGTACATGTAAATCTTCATGGCCATGAATTAGGCAATGGTTTCTTAGCTATGATACCAAAAGTTCAATATTAGAAAGAAAAATAGAAAAGATAGATTGAGTTTATCAAAATTTAAAAAGTCTTTTGCATTTTCAAGTACACCTGCTCATCTGGTAAAGAATCCACCTGCAGTGTGGGAGATCCCAGTTTGATTTCTGGGTTGGGAAGATCCACTGGAGAAGGGATAGGCTACCCACTCCAGTATTCTAGGGTTTCCCTTTTGGCTCAGTTGGTAAAGAATCTGCCTGCAATGTGGGAGACCTGGGTTTGATCCCTGGGTTGGGAAGATCGCCTGGAGAAGGGAAAGTATTCACTCCAGTATTCTGGCCTGGAGAATTCAATGGACTGTATAGTCCATGAGGTCCCAAAGAGTTGGACATGACTGAACAACTTTCACTTTTATTTTCACTTGAGAGAATGAGTAGATAACCCAAAGAATGAAAGAGAATATTTATTTGTAAGTCATATATCTGATTAAGGAAGTCATATATCTGATTAAAGACTTTTATCCAGAGTATATAAGAACACTAAAAACAACAATGAAATGAAAAAAAAAAAAAAACTGTTCTAAATGGACAAAGGATTTGAATAAATTGACAATAAAGTACACACAAGAATATACAGAAACCAGAGATCTAGAAGCCTAGAGGTTTGGAAAGTTATGTACTTCTGTGAAAGTCGCTCAGTCGTGTCTGACTCTTGGCAAGCCCAGTCCATGGAATTCTCCAGGCCAGAATACTGGAGTGTGTAGCCTTTCCCTTCTCCAGGGGATCCTTCCAACCCAGGGATTGAACTCAGGTCTCCCACATGGGTGGATTCTTTACCAGCTGAGCCACAAGGGAAGTCCAAGAATACTGGAGTGGGCAGCCTAGCCCTTCTCCAGGGGATCTTCCTGACCCAGGAAATGAACTGAGGTCTCCTGCATTGCAAGCAGATTCTGTATCAACTGAGCTATCAGGGAAGTCCTTTATACACTTCTAGACCATTTTGTTTTATCTCTTTATATTAATAAAGAGTTAATATATTGTGTCTTCATATTAATATAAAGAGATAAAACAAAATGGTTTTGAGAGAATTAAAGCTCAGATTTTCAGCCAAGATTGAACTTTAAGGCCATCCCACTGAAGTTAATTTTTCCAATAGTGTCAAACAAGGTAAGTTGACGAAGGCATTTGAAAAGGAAGCAAATAAAAGGCATAAGAATGTTTTCTGGAAAATAAATTTGGTTATCATTATCGACAGAATTGATGCTTTTGAACTGTGGTGTTGGAGAAGACTCTTGAGAGTCCCTTGGACTGCAAGGAGATCCAACCAGTCCATTCTGAAGGAGATCAGCCCTGGGATTTCTTTGGAAGGAATGATGCTAAAACTGAAGCTCCAGTACTTTGGCCATCTCATGTGAAGTGTTGACTCATTGGAAAAGACTCTGATGCTGGGAGGGATTGAGGGCAGGAGGAGAAGGGGATGACAGAGGATGAGATGGCTGGATGGCATCACTGACTCAATGGACGTGAGTCTGAGTGAACTCCGGGAGTTGGTGATAAACAGGGAGGCCTGGCGTGTTGCAATTCATGGGGTTGCAAAGAGTCGGACACTACTGAGCGACTGAACTGAACTGAACTGAATTGACATGTAGAACTGACTGGAAGCAAATAGAAGCCTAGGAAACTTTCCAGGAATCATATCACCAAAGCAACCACAGGCTCAAACAAAATGAAACATGCCTCCAAGATCCTTAAAACCACACTTGATTAGAAAGTGAGCTGCAAAAGTTACCTAATAAGGACTGTACAATCCACAAAGCATGCTTCAGATTTGATCATACAAAAGTAACAGGCAGAACAAAGGAAAAGGAGTTCCTTACATAGAGTGGAATCAAGACCTTAACACAGAGCTTTTATCACTTTTGCATGTTGGGGCTCAGTTTAGTTTTGTCGCTCAGTCATGTCCAGCTCTTTACAACCCCATGGACTGCAGCACAGCAGGATTTCCTGTCCATCACCAGCTCCCAGAGATTGTTCAAACTCATGTCCATCGAGTCAATGATGCCATACAGCCATCTCATCCTCAGTCTTCCCCTTCTTCTCCTGCCTTCAATCTTTCCCAGGATTAGGGTCTTTTCCAATGAGTCAATTCTTCGCATCAGGTGGTTAAAAGACAAGTTTCAGCTTCATCATCAGTCCTTCCAATGACTATTCAGGACTGATTTCCTTTAGGATTGACTGGCTAGACCTCCTTGCAGTCCAAGGGACTCTCAAGAGTCTTCTCCCACACCACAGTTCAAAAGCATAAATTCTTTAGTGCTCAGCTTTCTTTATAGTCTAACTCTCACATCCATACATGGCTACTGGAAAAACCGTAGTTTTGACTAGACGGACCTTTGTTGGCAAAGTGATGTCTCTGGTTTTTAATATGCCGTCTAGGTTGGTCATAGTTTTTCTTCCAAGGAGCAAACATCTTTCAATTTCATGGCTGTGGTCACCATCTGCAGTGATCTTGGAGCCCCCTAAAATAAAGTATCTTACTGTTTCCATTGTTTCCCCATCTATTTGCCTTGAAGTGATGGGATAGAATGCCATGATCTTAGTTTTCTGAATGTTGAGTTTTGAGCCAACTTTTGCACTCTTCTTTTTCACTTTCATCAAGAGGCTTTTTAGTTCTTCTTCCCTTTTTGCTACAAGGGTGGTGTCATATGGCTTCACAATATTCACAGAACTGAATATCAGGAAACTAGGGCCTGACTGTTATGTGTCTTCCCATTATTTCCTCTTGCATATGGTAGTTTCTATGTAGTTTTCCTGTATCTGTTTCACCCTTGGCTCCTGGGTAATGGGAAGAAATGGTTCATCTGCTTACCTCATAGTCTGATAAACCAATAGCAGCCATAGGAAGATATGATAGAGACCATTACATGCCATCCAGCGGCTTTATATTTTGAGTTAGATGAAACTATGATGTTTCTTCCCTGGGGACTGTTTTCTGCATAGGAACCAAAAGGAGCAAACAGATCTTTGAACACCGCAAGTGTGGGCTGTGATAGTAACTTGAAGAGCTCACCAGCATCTACTTTCCTCTTCTTTCTGGGCACACTGATAAATTAAATTTCTTGATTTTCTAACGTAGATAGGACCATGTGACTAATTTTGAGTCAAGTCAATGAATAAAAATAGGGCTATCTCTTCCTTACTCAGTCTATTGCCCTTTTCTTCTATCTGGAATTCAGAGGAGAACAAGGCCCTCAGTGATGGTAAGATCATACAGTGGAAGGAATCTGGCTCCCTTTATGACTGAATGGAGCAAAGACCTTGCAAACTCATGCTGGAACTGGAAATGAGTAAGAAATAACTTCTGGGAATTCCCTGGGTGCCCTTTGGTTAGTACTTCGTGCTTTCACTGCTGTGGCCCAGGTTTAAATCTTGGTCAGGGAACTACATACTTGCAACCCTCACAGTATGGCCAGAAAAAAAAAAAAGGAAGAAAGATAAGGAAAAAAAGAAAAGAAAAAAAAGGAAGAGAAATAAATTCTACTGGATAGAGCCACAATAACAACTTGAAAATGTTAGCCGCTCAGTCGTGTTTGACTCTTTGTGACCCCATGGACTTAGCCCACCAGGCTCCTCTGTCTATGGAATTCTCCAGGCAAGAATACTGGAGTGGGTAGCCATTTTCTTCTCCAGGGGATCTTTCTGACTCAGGGATCAAACCCAGGGATTGAACCCAGGTCTCCAGCATTGGAGGCAGATTCTTTACCTTCTGAGCCAGCAGGGAAGCCCTCAGCTTAGAGGATGTTCATTGTAGTGGCTTACCCATGCTGCCATGAAGACGAATGAAGATAGTTATGTGGCAGCCTGGATGGAAGAGGAGTTTGGGGAGAATGGGTACATGTATATGTATGGTGGAGTCCCTTTGCTGTCCACCTGAAACTATCACAGCACTTTTAATTAGTTATACTCCAATATAAAACTAAATATTTATAAAAATTTTTTTAAATGGTAGCATGGTTAAAGCACATTTTTCCCTGTTTGTTTGGCTGGTTGATTTTTGTTCTAGGAGGCACTGTTTACTTGGTAGACCTTATTTACCAATTAAACAGAAAGATATTTAGGATAATAAGATGTTGAGGGTAAAGATTTTTTAAGTAGACATAATAAATTTAAAGAATTCAATCAGATAAAAATGTTATGATCAAGAGAATCACCATAGCTTGAATTATACCCTTTACTATTATTTCTTATATTATTTTATTTCACAGTTAAAAATATGTCCTGTTTTTGGATTTCTCTGGTGGTCCACTGGTTAAGAATCTGCCTTGCAGTGCAGAACAGAAGTTTTGTTCCTGATCTGGGAAGATTCCACATGCCATGGGGCAGTGTGCCATGGCACATGCCATGCTATGTGCCACAACCGCTGAAGCCCACGCACCCTAGAGCCCATGCCCTTCAGCAAGAGAAGCCACCACAAATAACAGCACAGTAACAGTGGCTGGAGTAGACCTGCTCACCACGACTAGAGAAAGCCCACATGCAGCAACGGAGCCCCAGTGCAGCCAAAAATAAAATAAATAAATAAAAACTAACAATTTTAAAAAAGAAAGAAAGTCTCTTTCTATACTGCCAAAGGAAAATTTGCTTTGTTTCTCAGTAACATAATAATGAAACATACTTTTTATATAAGTATAAACATACACACATGTATACCAATGCACAGTTGGTAATTCTATTGCATTTCATTTCACTGTAAACATTTTTATACTCTAGGGAGATGGGGGTGGACTCTCCAGTCCTCACTTTCTGTGGTTCCTGCCATACTGTGTGTGAAGTAAACCGTTTCATACCTGGGGATACAGGGGGTGAGCTTTTGTGTGTCGTTCTCAGAGATTCCAAGATTCCAGATCTAGTATGCATGGGTGTGTATGTATATTTGCATGAGGGATGGAGTAGGGAGTGAACTACATCCTTCTCAAAGACTGTAAATGCTCAAGGCAAGCATTTCGAGTCCTCCTCATTTGCTTTCAGAGAAGACAATGGCACCCCACTCCAGTACTCTTGCCTGGAAAATCCCATGGACAGAGGAGCCTGGGAGGCTGCAGTTCATGGGGTCGCTAAGAGTCGGACACGACTGAGAGACTTCACTTTCACTTTTCACTTTCATGCACTGGAGAAGGAAATGGCAACCCACTCCAGTGTTCTTGCCTGGAGAATCCCAGGGACAGGGGAGCCTGGTGGGCTGCCGTCTCTGGGGTCACACAGAGTCGGATATGACTGAAGTGACTTAGCAGCATCTGCTTTCTGGCACTGAGTGTCCACTCTGTGGAAGAGGGTTGGTGGAGATGATAAAAGTGGAGGGATCTTTGGGTATGTTTGGGAATCTGAATTATGAGTATCAGAAAGAAAGGTGTGAGGAGGAGCAGATTCACTTATATTGGAATAGCATCCCTGAAATAAACAAGAAATGGATGTATAAGTCAGCAATCTGAAAGCTGGATTTGGGGAATGGGGTAGAGACGAGGAGTTCACAATTAGTTCAGACAGGCACAGACTAGACTCCAGTGTGACTCACTGAGTTGCAAGAGTAGAGCCCTGCTCCAGCCCTGGCTGCCCAAAGTAACAGCCTCTGGGTAGCACTGTACAACCTCCCATTTCCAGCCCTTAATACTCAGGAATGCTTAATACCAGGAATACTCATCGAGGGCAACTCCCCACTCAACTATTACCAGGACCAGATGCTTCTGAATGAACCCCTTCCTCACCAGCCTGTCTAGATATAGGTCTTACTTTACGAAGGAAAGGAATGAAGGAGTTGAGTCAGACCACCACACACACAGTCAGGAGTGGAGTTGAAAATGCATTTAATGGTAGAAGAACAAAGCTGATCCACTTGTTTTCACCTTAAGCCCCTCTTTCAGGTGAATCCCAAGCACCTGATGGCTAAGGTTCTAAGGTACTCAAACCTTCAGCGTAACTCAGAGGGTAGAGGCCCAGTGTGTTTGGGAAGGAAAGTATCATGGCACACATTTTTAGGGTGTAAATTAGCAAGGTCTGTGACTCAGGGTGACAGCAAGGCAAATGGGACTCCTAATCAGAGTAGGGAAGGTCAACATCTGATGGTTGGTTCCTCTAAGGCTAGGGTGTAGCCCACCTCACTTCTGCTTAGTTTTCTGTTGAGTTGGTGCTGGAGTCGACTGTTGAGGAGCAGGGCTCTGGAACCTTGGGTTGGCACAGGTCAGAAATCTTGGGGTGACAGGGCTCTGGTATTTTGGTGTGGCACAGCTCCTTGGTTTGGGGGATGCATGGTTGCTGGGGAGGAGGCTGGCAGGGATGTTTCACCTGCTGCTGCTGAGGCTGAGGAAGTGGGATTCAGGGCTGCTTCTGCTCATGGGAACTCATGCCTCAGAGGCGGCTGGACCTAGAGACAGAACAGATGGTTTAAACAGGGATTAACTGGGGAAGAAGCCACATTCAATGCCATTTTACATGTCTTCAAAAGCAAATGTTCTTTTTCCCCTTCTCTCCCACGAAGAATGCATTAATGATTTCGGAAACTTTGAAAAGGAGGACTGTAAAGGTGATCGTTCAGCTGCACTTGAACATAGCTTCTACCAGTGCTCTTCTTCTTCCTGGCACATCTTAAAACCCGGTAAGCAACACAACACATTTGCAGGCTCCTGGCGGGCATGTGAGATCACAGTGTTGGATCATATGGAAATGCGATATTATTTAGAAAATCGGAAAACAAAACCCAGTAACTTCAGCCCGTGCACACACAGAATGGCTGTTTTGTTGTTCAGTTGCTAAGCCATGTCTCACTCTTTGTGACCCTAGAGTCAAGACTGCAGTGTTCTAGGCTTCCTTGTCCTTCACTATCTCTTGGAGTTTTCTCAGACTCATGTCTATTGAGTCGGTGGTGCCATCCAACCATCTCATACTCTGTCACCCGCTTCTCTTCCTGCCGTTGATCTTTCCCAGCATCAGGGTCTTCTCCAGTGAGTCAACTCTTCACATCAGGTGGCCAAAGTATTGGAGTTTCAGCTTCAGCATCAGTCCTTCCAATGCATATTCAGGGTTGATTTCCTTTAGGACTGACTGGTTTGATCTCCTTGCAGTCCAAGGGGCTCTCATGACTCTTCTCCAGCATGACAATTTGAAAGCATATAAATAACTACTTACTTCTAAAGAACCTACACAAATCCACTTCTGGCTTCACTTACACCCTCAAATGTTTTCCTTATTCCTGCTTGTTCAAGTAGTATCCAGCCACCATGGATCACAGATGGCCCGAAATGGTGTTTTGGGAGGCTTTACTACAGCAAGACTTCCAGAAATTACCTGTCTTCCTGAACCACTTTAGCACTTTACTTGCCCTCATCACCTCATGAGGGTGACTTTCTGTTGTACACTGTAATTTAGCTCTTCATGTCCATGTCTCATTTTTCTGAATAAACTGTAATCTCATGGAGTAAATTTCCTGTTGCCTATATTGTTTTTTAGCACTAAAGGGCCAAACACAGTGAATATTCACAAAACAGTTCGTTGAAGAATAAAATTCTCTGTATTGAAATTATGAATAAAGAAATAATGTAAATGTTATTAAGAGTGCTGTGGCTGTTAGTATTATTCCTTATCCTGCCAACTGTGGGTCCTTGCACAAGCCAGTCGCCTTCTCACTGACACACAGAAGTGATGGTGCAGAACTGAGAAAGTCTTCAGTTCAATTCAGTCGCTCAGTCATGTCCGACTCTTTGCGACCCCATGAATCGCAGTACGCCAGTCCTCCCTGTCCACTACCAACTCCCAGAGTTTACCCAAACTTAAGATAAAGTCTTAAGTCCCTTCAAGCCCGAGCTCTGATTGTTTTTAAAATAAAGGTATCCCTGAAGGTTAACATTCTAATGGCTGGACTTTAAAAGTGGGGGAAAAGACACCAAGAATACCAAGGAGATTTCAACATTGAGGGAATGATAAAAGGTTGCAGGAAAAAAGACTCACCTGCTACATGGAGAAGGGCAAGCTGTGTGGTTACTCAGATCTGCTGTGGCGTGCCCAACCAACTGGCTTTTTTTATAGAGAATGAAACCTGTCTTGAGGAATATTTCCAGGTTGCTGTGTTTTCGTTTTTTGCCTGCCGAACATGATTCATCCTACACCCCCTCATTTAACAGTTGGCTCTGCTTTGGTGATGAAATCACCAACTTATTTTCGCATTTGCTGTCTGACAACAATGTCACGTAGGCCTTACCTCCACTGAGCACACTTTGCACCGTGGTCTGAAGTTTATGATGAGGGCGTTATGGGCTGAAAGGAGAGAGAAGGAAGAAGTTCTAGGACTGCTAACTAAAAATGAGCCTGCTTTCTAGAAGTTCCTAATCCTTAGTATAGACTGGACTTGGACTGCTTAACATTTGAAGTGGATGTGGAGAGGAACAACAGCTGTTTCTGGTTCTTCTGGGAGGCCAGAGTCATGGTGGTATGAATTTCCCCAGGTTGGAAAAAAGTAGTAATTTTGTTTATCCATCATTCACTGTAGCCTGGAAGAGGGAAGGAAATGCTAAAAAGATTCTTTGGGTGCTAAAAAGCCTTTACTCCAAGAAAGGCTTTCAAGTCAATAGCAGAAAGGCATAGGGATCGTGATGAATGAACACACTGGTGAAGACAGTTTCTGCAGCCCCAGAACAACCTGAAAATTTTGGTGCATCCACTTGTTCTGTCTTGTGTGACAGCAGGCCATGAAGACCCTGCCTTTCATGGTTACCACTTCCTAGAGACCACATAGGAGAAGGCAATGGCACCCCACTCCAGTACTCTTGCTTGGAAACTCCCATGGGTGGAGGAGCCTGGTAGGCTGCAGTCCATGAGGTTGCAAAGATTCGGTTACGACTGAGCGACTTCACTTTCACTTTTCACTTTCATGCTTTGGAGAAGGAGGTGGCAACCTACTCCAGTGTTCTTGCCTGGAGAATCTCATGGATAGAGGAGCCTGATAGGCTGTCGTCTCTGGGGTCGCACAGAGTTGGACACGACTGAAGCGACTTAGCAGCAGTAGTAGCAGCAGAGACCACATAGGGAGGAGAGATACAGGATTACTTACCCTTTATACTAGAGTTCATTTTGCCCAAGATGAAATGAAGCTGAGGTTACTCACCCAGATTGACCTCAAACATACAATCTGTATCAAGTTGCTGTATTTGGAAAATCCAGATTATTCTTTAAACCCTAGTGTCTGGGTGGTCCCTTCCTTCTTACGCTGCTTTATCTACATGTTTGTGGAGTAGCTGCTGGCTCCACAGCTGTGTCACTTCCCCTGAACTTGAGGCGACCAGAGAGGCACCACCAGAGGCTCCTCCCACTGGGTCCCCTTAGCCATTCCTCTACCTCCATCCCCACCTGGCACCCTGTGTGGTATCTGCTTAGTGGATTGATGATCACAGAGTGGATGCTTGAATGAATGACACCATTTGCCATGAGACACCCAGAGGCTGCTTGGGGAGTGGGTAGGGCGTTTCTTATAAAAGGAACTTCACCCTTGTGACAGACCTCACAATATGGGCTGAGAGCAGGGGCAAGGGCTCATCAAGACACAATGTTTCTGCTAGTATGCCAAACCACCTGTTTCTCTAGAGTTTATGCAGTTGCTTCCCTGTGGGCAAGGGCCAATGCCACCACTATGCCTGAGTTCCAGGCCTCTTCTACTAATTTAGTTCTTCTTTAGACTTGGGTACAAGCATTTTCTCTTCCAAACCATATCTCTTAAGGACCCTATGGAAGGAATTCCAAGCATACCTTGCTGCTGATCTGGTGGGATTCTCAGATCTAGGGTGAACTGCTTCCTGCTCGTTGGTCCTCCAAGATACTGCTCATGGACCTGGCTGACCTGAACCTCAGCTCAGCGGCTGAACTGCTACCTCTCATGTCTCTCCTGGACCCACACCCCTGGGTGCAAAGGGGAGCTGTCATTCAATATTCTCTAAGCTTTGACTTGATGAACATGGCTGACTTGTGCCTCCTTTTCCTCAGCAACACTTTCCCCTTTCCAGTTCCTGGAATTTCCTCTTTATTCTTCTGCTTTTGTCAAAAATGTACTGAATAGTTGAGTATTAAGGTCACTTCTACTATATATGGAAGCTCATTTTATTCACTAGCAATGCTAGTGTATTAGCAATGGCAGTGTATTTTCCGGGAAACCATATGGCTTCTGAGTGCAACTATCCTCTCCCCACATGCCCTTGACTCTTACACTGATGCATTTCTCAGGATAATAGGATGCTGCTAATTTTCTTATATCTTGGTTTTGCTGGTTAACTGTGCTAGATACCTCTTGGGCATGCCTACAGATTCTCTCTGTTTTACTGGTTATCCAAACACTGTCATATGGTCCTTTCTGTATAGATTTAAATGGGCTTTGTATAGAACCTCCTCTCCCTTCCTGAGCCAGGGCTTCTATTATACTACCATTCAGGGAACCTGCGGAACACAATGCACCCTTGTGTGTTCAGTCCAGAAGTGTGGGGGCAGTTAATGCACATGAAACCAAATTGGACAAATGGTGGTAGTGAAGGCTATGGATAATACTTCTTGCCTTCATCCCCAGGTGAGATCATCAAAGAGTTCTGAGATCATTTCCTAAAGATCCTCAAAAGGTCCCATGGGCTTGAACACCAGTTATTCCTGTTGATATGCAAAAAGACAGTAAGAAACAGAAGTGTTAGTGGCTCAGTTGTGTCTGATTCTTTGCGACCCAATGGACTGTAGCACACCAGACTCCTCTATTCATAATGTCTCCTTGAATTTCTTTTCTCAGTTATCCCTGTATCCGTCATTACTTTCCTCTGAGATCACATTTCCAAATAAACGCCTGCCCATGGGGCTTAGAGTCAGGTACAGCTTTCTGGAGAAGCCAGATTAGGACAATTATGGAACAGGCCTGTAATTCACAAAGCAGATATATATAGATGTACAGTCATTCAGAAAATGGAAATCAATGCTCAGAGCACATAAAGACAGATAGATTGTTGTAAGAAAGTTCGGTTTGACCCAGGTGCCTTCTGAAACTTTGGAAATGTTGGTGTGGCTGAGGACAGTACTTCTGAGAGATTCGATTCTTAGTAGGTTGATAAGAAGTCCTGGGTCCTCGAGGAGAGAGAGGTCTGGGGTTCTCAAGCAGGAGAAAAGGACAAACATTTCTTTCCCTTAAGCCCAGACAGAGCTGATGATTTCACAACAAAACAAGTCAGCTTAAACTCTGTACCAATAATAATGTAACAACAATGTATCCTGCTTGAGGACCTGTTTCTCCCTGAGAACCTTCTGACTAATCCTGTTATCTTAAAATGTTTATTATGGAAGTGGGTCTGGTAAAATCTTTCTATTATCAGTTCTAATCCTGTCATCTTAAAATGTAAATTGTGGGAGTGGGTCTAGTAAGACTTTTACAACATTGAGACATTCTTTTGATTTACTGTAATAACCAATTGAAAAATTATGCAACTCCCTTGCAAAGACTAGCAACAGGGGGCACTCTCCGTCCCCTTTCTTATGTCTGTCAGAAGCTTTCTCTGACCCTTTTTCAGTTTAATAAAACTCTGCTACACAAAAGCTCTTGAGTGATCAAGGCTGGTTCCTGGTCCACAAGCTTCTTCAGAGATCAGCAGCCCAACATTGTTCACTGTAAGCTATCACTTCCACAGCTTACCTCTAGAATATTGCATGGTAGTAAATCCAGGAGAGAAGTCTTTTTCTGTTAAGTATAAACCCAAGGAGAACCCCTCCAGTTCATTCATTCAACTGATTCTTGAGTGTTGCAGTATGTCAGGCTGTGTTCCAGACACTTGGGATGAGTCAGTGAACGATAACACAGATCTCTGACCTTATGGAGTTCACATACTAGAGAGGAAGGTGGAGATAAACAGTAAAAGAACATGATGGTTAAGTAAATTATGTATTAAATGCTATGAAAAAGCAGAATAGTACTGTAAGCAATTGGGAGCATCGAAGAGGTAAGGATGGGGATTGTGTATCCTCTTTGAGAAGATGATGTCTGAACAGACTTGAGGGGGGTGAAGAAGCTAGATATTAAGATATCTGTTAAAGGAATTTCAGATCAAGAGAATATCCAAAGAAAACGCTCCAAGGTACTATCCTACCTGGCATGTTCTGAGGGCACTGTGGCTGGACTGGAAATGGTAACTGGAAGGAAGACCAGGGCTAAAAGAAAGTAAGTTTGTCCCCTGCTTTTAGTCTCTGCCATCAGCCATCATCAGAGCATGACAAATATTTCTACTTCCATGGCACATCCTCAGAAGAAATTAACTCAGAGTAAAATGCATTGAGAACTGTTTCTTCAGGCTCCCAAATGTCTCATATCTTTTGGACTTTTTTGGGAAAGTTTCCACTCTAAGGTAGGGTTATCTATAAAAGTGGGTTAAAGCCACATTTAAATACCTCTCAAAAATAGGAAGTTGACTTACCAAGGATATGTACTTTTAGTAGACTTTAGTTTTCCCTGTGTGATAAGAATATCACTGAATTATTTTAACTGAGTCAATAAGGGATTGGGGGCAGGAGGAGAAGGGGACGACAGAGGATGAGATGGCTGGATGGCATCACCGACTCGATGCACACTGAGTTTGGGTGAAATCCGGGAGTTGGTGATGGACAGGGAGGCCTGGTGTGCTGCGATTCATGGGGTCGCAAAGAGGTGGACACGACTGAGCGACTGAACTGAACTGAACTATATAATTGTGCCTTTTGAAAAAAATATTGTTTGGGACTCTTCTGGTGCTCAGTGGTTAATAATCTGCCTGCCAGTGCAGGGGGGATGAGTTCACTCCCTGGTCTGGGAAGATTCCACATGCTGCATGTCAACTAAGCCAGCACACTGGAACCACTGAAACCTGTTACTCTAGAGCCCGTTCCACAACAAGAGAAGCCACCACAATGACAAGACCACACACCACAACTAGAGAGTAGACCCCACTCTCCACAACCAGAGAAAAGCCTGTGCACAGCAACAAAGCTCCAGTATAGCTCAAAATCAGTCAATAAGTAAAAACCTAAAAAAAATTGTCTTTTGCTATGAATCAATGTTAAACATATATTAAGCAAATATTATAGCACAAGGATACGATGCTGTGGTCATATAGGGGTGCTGGTATGAGAAAACTTGAATATTGGGGAAAACTACTCTAATATACCTTTACTAGCCAAATGGCACCTGTCTTATCTTCTTTGCTATACAGGGCACAATAAAAGCCCCACCACGGCTTCCTATCTTTAATCCTGGCTCAGGACCACCATAGTCCCTTCCTTTAGCTTTTAGCCAATGGTGTAATTATCCCTCTATCTGCCCTCTCTCCATCTCCACACTATGAATTTTTTCTTTCGCTTTTTAATGTATCAGTAATATTGGTTTTATATGTATTGAGAATAAGGCTTCCTGAATTACCAGACACCAGGATGCCTCCTGCTCCACCTTTCCAAAGCACTCCCTTAATGTTCAGTTCAGTTGCTCAGTCGTGTCCGACTCTGCGACTCCATGAATCGCAGCACGCCAGGCCTCCCTGTCCATCACCAACTCCCAGAGTTCACTCAGACTCACGTCCATAGAGTCAGTGATGCCATCCAGCCATCTCATCCTCTGTCGTCCCCTTCTCCCCCTGCCCCCAATCCCCCCCAGCATCAGAGTCTTTCCAATGAGTCAACTCTTTGCATGAGGTGGCCAAAGTACTGGAGTTTCAGCTTTAGCATCATTCCTTCCAAAGA
>SJYA01000364.1:0-15144 GCA_006410615.1 Neotragus moschatus | reverse complement strand
CTGGATGCCATGATCTTCATTTTCTGAATGTTGAGCTTTAAGCCAACTTTTTCACTCTCCTCTTTCACTTTCATCAAGAGGCTTTTCAGTTCCTCTTCACTTTCTGCCATAAGGGTGGTGTCATCTGCATATCTGAGGTTATTGATATTTCTCCCAGCAATCTTGATTCCAGCTTGTGCTTCTTCCAGTCCAGCGTTTCTCATGATGTACTCTGCATAGAAGTTAAATAAGCAGGGTGACAACTGACAGCCTTGACGTACTCCTTTTCCTATTTGGAACCAGTCTGTTGTTCCATGTCCAGTTCTAACTGTTGCTTCCTGACCTGCATACAGATTTCTCAAGAGGCAGGTCAGGTGGTCTGGTATTCCCATCTCTTTCAGAATTTTCCACAGTTTATTACATAAGCTCTTACTATTTGAGAGGGAGCAGGCTGGGATCTGAGCTTACAGCCCTGAACAAGATAGAGAAGATTGTAGCCTTGAGCAATGCAGAGAAGATTCCAGCCCTCATGATGCTTACAGTGTGAAGTCAGAGGTGATCTGCCAAGCACGGATATAAAGAGAACAGGGGTGTAGGAACTGAAGCGTCACTTGGCATCAACGGCAGCGCATCCAGTGGCTGTGCCTGCAAATGTGTTGAGGGTCAGAGGTGGCTAACAAGACCCCAAAGCCTGGGCAGAAGCCCCCAGGTTCTGTGGAAGGATGTAGGGTGGGGGTGTTGAATATACAGCACAAAAGAGAACAGGCAGAAGAAAGGGGAAAACTTGAGAAAATTAAGTTGGAGGCTGGAAAAGAATGTGGGATGTGGCTGCCCTAAGCCCACCACAGGACTTTTCTGAGTCAGAAATGTGAACCTACAGAGAACTCCCTCAATCACTACCTGAACCAGAAGGAATGATTTTTCTGGGAATCATGGAGGTCACTGTCCTGGTACAAAGGGGAAAAAAAATGATGCATAAGAAGGGAAGAACCATGAAACTGAACAAAATATGCATTTCTATATTTGTTATATCAGCTACCAGGCTGAAGTCTCCCAAGTGGTGCGTAGTTTGAACGCCAAGTTCCTCCAGAGAACCAGTACAGTTCTCAAAGTTATCTGCACAGTTGAGGATAATTTTGCCACATCACAGGAGAGGAGAGGAGCTGAGGGAAGAGAAGGAGACAAGACAATAGTAAACAAGTCCTCCTTTAAACCTCAACTGGCATCAACTGTCAGTCCAGTGATCAGGCTTGAAACCTTTGGGTTGTGAGTGTGAGAGGAGTGTAGAGGTAAAATGCATGGTCCCTAATAGAAGGTTGAGAACTGAGATGAGAATGTATGGGGAGAAGATACACAGGGGATGCTCCAAGGAAGTGGGATGGACATGGACTGCTTGGATTGCTTTGGACTGCTCATATGGGATTGGATAGAAAGCATCAGAAATATCCCAGAAGGCCAATATATATCATTTTCCTCTAGCTTAGCAAAATCCTCACGATTAATTTTTAAAATTATTATCATGAAGTTATAAAAATAAAATTACATCATATATGTTATACATCATCACCATATGACCACCAATATCAAACTGCCAGAAATAAGCATTGATAATACTTTGCTATATTGGTGTTAAGATTTTTTACTTTCCATAAACCCACTCATGTGTATACATGTCTATAAGGATATTGATATATTGATTTGAGATCTTTCATCTTTTTTAATATAGATGTCTCCAGCCACTAATTTCTTTCTATGCACTGCATTACATGTGTATCACTCAAGTTCTTGTATACTGCTCCTTTGTTTTCATTCCTCCCAAAGTACTTTGCAATTTTATTTATGATTTCTTCTTTGAGCCATCAGTTATTTAGAAATGTGTTGCCAAACACATTCACAGAAGCAGAGAGTAGAATGGTGGTTAGGAGAGGCTGAGGGGTGAGGCAAAAGTGGAGATACTGGATAAAGGGTCCAAGCCTTCGATTATAAGATGAATGAGCTCTGGGAGACAATGGAACTGATGGTGAGTGTAGTTAATAGCGCTGTTGTACACTTGAGACTTGCTAAGAGAGTAAATCTGAAACATTCTCATCAAACACACACACCCATGTGCACTTATACACGCGTTTAAATGATTACAGTTGTCGTGACTAATATGTTAAGTAGCTGATGGTGGTACTCCTTGCACAAAGTATGTATAGGTCATCACATTATACAAGTATACATCAAATCATGTATAATGTATACATTATACACCAAATCATCTCATTATACACCATAAATATATACATTTTAATTTGTCACTTATACCTCACTAAGGCTGTAGGGCAAAAGATGAAAGAATAACCATCAAACAAAAGAGTAACAAAATTTGAGAATCTCTTTGTTGCTTCTCCTCCTTACCTCTCTTAGGCTCTGATACTATTATCTGAGAGAGCATCCCTCACCAGTTATTCTCTGTGGGCCTTGTATCCATTTCATAGTGGCTATTTCCTTTAGTCACCTGCATGGACCACATCAGAAGTGGGTAGTGTGGGGAAAGAAGGGATAGAAAATTGTTTCTATTATTGGAAAATCAAGGTCTCTTTAGTTTTGACATATTGTATATTTCAGTTCAGTTCAGTCGCTCAGTCTTGTCTGACTCTTTGCGACCCCATGAATCGCAGCTTGCCAGGTCTCCCTGTCCATCACCAACTCCTGGAGTTTACTCAAACTCATGTCCATTGAGTTGGTGATNGATTAGGGGCAGGAGGAGAAGGGGATGACCGAGGATGAGATGGCTGGATGGCATCACTGACTCCATGGATGTGAGTCTGAGTTAACTCCGGGAGTTGGTGATGGACAGGGAGGCCTGGCGTGCTGCAATTCACGGGGTCGCAAAGAGTTGGACACGACTGAGCGACTGAGCTGAACTGAACTGAATGATAAGCAATGTTGAACATTTTTTCATGTGCTAATCATCTGTAGGTCTTCTTTCGGAAAATGTGTTTCAGTCTTCTGTCCACTTTTTAATTGTGTTGTATGCTTTTCTAATATTGAGCTGTATGAGATGCTTGTATATTTTGGAATATAATTCTTTGTCAGTTGCTTCATTCGCAATTAGTTTCTTTCATTCTCAGCATTGTCTTTTCATCCTGTAACAGTTTCCTTTGTTGTGCCAAACCTTTTTAGTTTAGTTAGGTTCCATTTCTTTATTTTTGTTTTATTTCCATTACTCTAGGAGGTGGGTCACAGTGGATCTTGCTGTGTTTAATGTCAGAGTGTTCGGCCTAAGTTTCCCTTTAAACGTTTTATACTTTCTTATCTTACAGTTAAGTCATCAAACCGTTTTGAATTTATCTTTCTGTATGGTGTTAGGAAGTGTTCCAATCTCGTTCTTTTACCCATAGCTGTCCAGTTTACCCAACACCACTTACTGAAGAGACTGTCTTTTCTGTACTTTATATTCTCACCTCCTCTGCCAAAGAAAACATGCCTATAGGTGCATGGGTTTATCTCTGGGCTTTCTATCTCGTTCCATCAGTCTATCTTTCTGTTTTTGTGCCAGTACTATACTGTCTTGATGAATGTAACTTTGTAGTAAAGTCTGAAGTCAGGAAAGTGGGTTCTTCCAACTCCTTTTCTTGTTCTCAAGATTGCTTGGCTATTCAGGTTCTTTCATGTTTTTACACAAATCATGAAATTATTTGTTATTGTTCTGTGACGAATACAATTGGTAATTTGACAGGGATTGTATTGAATCTATAGATTACTTTGGTTAGTATAGTCATTTTCACAATATTGATTCTTCAATCCAAAGGAAAAATGGTTTATATCTCCATCTGTTTGTTTCATCTTTGACATCTTTCATCAGCATCTTGCAGTTTTCTACATACAGCTCTTTTGTCTCTTTAGGTGGCTTTATTCCTAAGTATATTATTGCTCTTGTGGCATTGGTGAATTGGATTATCTAATTTCTCTTTATGATTTTTCATTGTTAATTTACAGGAGTGTGAAAGACTTTCCTGATTTAATTTTATAACCTGAAAATTTACTAAAATCATTGACTAGCCATAGTAATATTCTGATGGCTACTTTAGGGTTTTCTAAAGAATCAAGTCATCTGAAAACAGTGATAGTTGTAAGTCTTCTTTCTAACTATGATTCTTTTTATTTCTCTTTTAAATTTCCTGTACTAAAGAATATTTGCATCTCTGGGATAAAGACCACTTGGTCATGATATATGGTCTTTTTAATGTGCTGTTGGATTCTGCTTGCTATAATTTTCTTGAGGATTTTTGCATCAGTGACATTCATCAGTTATATTACCATGCAATTTTTTTTTGTGTGTGTGTGTGTGGTATCCTTGCCAAGTTTTGCTATCAGGGTAATGGTGGCCTCCTAAAATGAGTTTGGGACCACAACCCAATCAAAGGTGGGCAGAAGACCTAAACAGACATCTCTCCAAAGAAGACATGCAGATGGCTAATAAACACCTGAAAAGATGCTGAACATTGCTCATTATTAGAGAGATGTAAATCAAAACTGCAGTAAGGTTTCATCTCACACCAGTCAGAATGACTGTTATTAAAATGTCTATAAACAATAAATACTGGAGAGGATGTGGAGAAAAGGGAACCCTCTTGCACTGTTGGTAGGAATGTGAATTCATACAACCACTACAGAAAAAAGTATAGAGATTCCTTAAAAAACTAGCAATAAAACGACCATATGACCCAGGAATCCCACTATCCTGAGGAAATCATAATTGGAAAAGACACAAGTGCCTCACTGTTCATTGCAGCAATATTTACAATAGCTAGGGCATGCAAGCATCCTACCTGTCCATCGAAAGGTGAAAAGATACACAGTCAAATATTACTCAGCTATAAAAAGTAATGTATTTGAGTCAGTTCTAATGAGGTGGATAAACCTAGAACTTATTGTTCAAAGTGAAGTAAGTCAGAAAGAGGAAGACATACATGGAATACTAATGCATGTATATGGAATCTAGAAAGATGATACTGGTAAACCTGTCTGGAGCAGCAGTGGAGATGCAGATCTACAGAACAGAAGTTAGGACACAGTGAAGGAGAAACATGATGGGTGGTAAGACCTGGGGGAGTGGCACTGAAACAGGTACATTACCATATGTGAAGTAGGCGACCAGTGGGCATTTGAAACAGGATGAAACTGTATGAAACAGGAAATCCTAAGCCAGTGCTCTGTGAAAACCTAGAGGTAGGATTAAGAGGGAGGGGGAGGGGAGGCTAAGAGGAAGGGGACATATGTATACCTATGATTCATGTTGAAATATGCAGAGATCATCAAAATATTGAAAAGTAATTATCCTCCAAATAAAAATAAAATAAAATTAAAAAATCAAAAAAAGTATTTAAACATTCAAATAAATGACTATAAATATTTAAAAATTTTACTTCTAATTAAACTGTACATTGATTATCAATGTGCTTTGCATGACATTATTCTTTGAAATTTATTGATATTTTATTTTTCCCAGTATGTCAGTAGATCATCTGAGCATTCCATATTTGTTTGATAGAAATATTTACACTATAATTTGGAGGCTTATATAATTTGGAGGCTTTTTGTTTTTTATTATTTTAAATACACCTTTATGAAATGCCAGCTATAAAAACCATTTCCTTTAGGAAATGGTTTGTGGGAGTGCTAATCTACCATCTTCCTAAGTTGTAGGGTTTCTGAATAAGCATCTTTCTTTTTCCACCATAGGGCATAATCATAAGTGCATAATATTAGGAATAATATTTGGATATATTTTTCTCTTAGAAATGATAACATATACCACTTAGATGCTTCTGTTCTTTGATCACTCACTGAATCAAGCTGGAAGGATATTTGCATCTGTGAAAGACTGAATCTTCTGTCAGAAATCTTTAATTCACAAAGTTTCTTTGACATTTTTCCTTCATGTCAACATTTGTATGCTCTAATTTTTGAATGCACAATTTAATACATGCTCCAAAGATTGAAGTTTTTAAAACAGTTTATATTTATTCTTATTTGTTACATTCCTTTTCTATCAAAATTAAGAAATTTAAAATGAAATCTCTTATGAGACTGGTAAATTAATATATTTTTAAAATATTAGATTAGTCTTTCATGTTTCCTAATTTAGAGCCATTTCTAGTTGTAAAGATGAAAAATCTGCACCAAATTCCTCCCCAGAGGTATGGAGGGTTTCCTAAAACTTCCAAACAGTTCTGGAACACTAATTGGGTATCCTACAATTCAACTTAATGCTGGCACTATTTAGTTCTGGATAGCCTCAAATTCCATCGATTACCTGTTCAGTCCTTCAAGACTAACCCCTTATCTCACTTCAGACACCAGTACAAAGTCCAGGTCGTCTCCTGGGCTTCTGACCAGCTAATTACAGACCAGAGGTTCAGTGACCCCTTCCTTGGATACAGATGAACATCCAAACAGAAGAAAGGCACAGAGGAAACATGCGGCCGGGCGGAGCTTCCCCGCCCCCTCCAGGCGAGCCACTCTCGCTGCTGCTCCAGCTGTTTGGAAACTCATCTGCATCTGTTATCCTATCATTTTATAATAAAGCAGTGAGTGTATGTAAACTGTCTCCATGGGTTCTGTGAGCTGCTCTTGGTAAGTAATTTAGCCCAAGGAGGGGGTCATTGAAAATCCCATAATTTTTATGATGGCTTCATTTTCAGCCCATTTCCCTTCTCAATAAAATTAAAGGCAGGGGATAAAATTCTAAGTTTCTAATTAGATGCTGTAAATACTGCATAAGAATCTGGAATGTTAGGTCCATACATCAAGGAAAATTGGAAGTGATCAAGGCAGAGATAGGAAGATTGAGCATCAACACTTGGGAATTAGTGAACTAAAATGGAGGGGAAGTGGTGAGTATCATTCAGATGACCATTATATCTACTACTGTGGGCAAGAACCCATAGAAGAAATGGAGTAGCCCTCATAAGTTAACAAAAAAGTCCAAAAGCAGTATTTCAATGCAACCTCAAAAACAACATTATGATCTCAGTTCATTCCCAAGGAAAACAATTCGACATCACAGTAATCCAAGTATGTGCCCCAACCACTGATTCAGGGAATGAAGTTGAGCATTTGATAAAGACATACAACTTCTTCTGGAACTAGCACTGAAGAAAGATATCCTTTTCATCGTAGGGGACTGGAATGCAAAAGTAGGAAGTTAAGAGATACCCGGAATAACAGGCAAGTTTGGCCTTGGAGTAAACAAAGAAGCAAGGCTATGGCTAACAGAATTTTGTCAAGAGAACATGCTGATCATTGTAAACACCCTTCTCAATGAACAACATTAAAAAGAAAAATAGAGGTAAACAATAGAATGAGAAAGACCAGAGATTCCTTGAAGAAAATTGGTGATACTAAGAGAATATTTCCTGCAAGGATGCACACAGTTAAGAACAGAAAAGGACCTAACAGAAGCAGAAGAAATTGAGAGATGGCAAGAAGAACTATACACAAAAGGTCACAATCACCACAATGGTGTGATCATTCACCTAGCACCAGACATTATGGAGTGTGAAGTCAAGTGGAACTTAAGAAGCATTATTACAAACAAAGCTAGTTGAGGTGATGAAATTCCAGCTGAGCTATTTAAAACCCTAATGCTATTAAAGTGCTGCATTCAATATGTCAGCAAATTTGAAAAGCACAGCAGTGGCCATTGGACTAGAAAAGTTTAGTTTTTATTCCAATCCCAAAGAATGTTCAAACTACCATACAATTGTACTCATTTCACATGCTAGCAAGATTATGCTCAAAATCCTTCAGTCTAGGCCTCAGTAGTATGTGAACCAAAATCTTCAACATATACAAGCTGAGTTTAAAAAGGCAGAAGAACCAGATATCAAATTGCCAACCATTATTGAATCATGGATAGATCAAGGGAATTCCAGAAATATATCGACTTCTGCTTTATTCACTATGCTAAAGCATTTGAATGTGTGGATCACAACAAACTGGAAAATTCTTCACGAAACTGGAGTACCAGACCACCTTACCTATCTCCTGAGAAACCTGCGTGCAAGTCAAGAACAACAGTTAAAACAGGACATGGAACAAAGGACTGGTTCAAAATTGGGAAAGGAGTATGACAAGGCTGTATATTTAACCTACATGCAGAGTACATCATGGAAAATGCCAGACTGGAAGAATCACAAGTTGGACCAAGATTCCTGGGAAAAATAACAACCTTGGATATGCAGCTGATACCAATATAGTGGCAGAAGGTGAAGAGGAAGTAATTTTGATAAGGGTGATAAGGGAGAGTGGCTTGGAACTCAAAATAAGAAAAACTAAGATCACAGTGTCTAATGACAACATTCTATGGTAAATAGGAGGAAAATTGGAAGCAGGAATGGATTTTATTCTCTTGTGCTCCAAAATCACTGCAGATTGTCACTGCAGTCATGAAATTAAAAGATGCATGTTCCTTGAAAGGAAAGCAATGACAAACCTAGACAATGTTATGAAATACCAGAGATATCACTTTGCCCACAAAGATTTGTATAGTCAAAGCTATGGTTTTTCCAGTAATGTACAGATGTGAGAATTGTTCCAAAAAGAAGGCTGAGCACTGAAGAACTGATGCTTTTGAATTGTGGTGATGGATAAAACTCTTGAGAGTCTCTTGGACTGCAAGAAGATCAAATCCTCAATCCTAAAGGAATCAAGCTGAATAGTCATTGGAAAGACTGTTGCTGAAGCTGAAGCTCCAATACTTTGGCTACCTAATGTGAAGAACTGACTCATTAGAAAAGGCCCTGAAGCTGGGAAAGCTGGAAAGCAAAAGGAAAAGGGGGTGGGGAAGGATGAGATGGTTGGGTAGCATCACCCAATCAATGGACATGGTTTTCAGCAAACTCTGGGAGAGAGTGGAAGACAGAGTTTTGGGGGGCCCTTATTCTAAATAATACTATTGTAGTCACATTTTGAGGTATATTAACATTATATAGTTATTGTGAGTAGTTATTCATAATTCTTATTAGTTTTTCTACCTTTTCAAGCTCACATTTCTTTTCTTAAAATTTATTTTTAATTGGAGGGTAATTGCTATATGATATCCTGTTGGTTTCTACCATACAACAATGTGGATCAGCTTTAAGCACACATATAACCCCTCCTCCTGTGCCTCACTTCCACCACACTGCCCCCCACCTCTCTAGATGGTCAGAGCCCAGTGCTGAGCCCCATATGCTCTACATTAGTTTCCCATCAGTCATGTATTCTATACATGGCAATGCATGTATTTTATCCTACCGTCTCAATTTGTCCCACAGATGGTTTCTCCTGCTGTGTTCACAAGTCCATTCCATAAGTCTGCATTTCTATTCTTTCCCTGAAAAGAGGTTTATCAGTACCATTCTTCTAGATTCCATGTATATGCATTAATATAGGCTATTTGTTTTTCTGACTTACTTCACCCTGTACAACAGGCTCTAGATTTGTCCACTTAGGTTCAACTGACTCAGATTTGTTCCTTTTTATGGCTGAGTAATATTGCATTGTAAATATATGTAACTTCATTATCCATTAATGTGTTGATGGATATCTAGGTTGCAATTGGAAATAGTTCTGCAATGAACACTGGGTACATGTTTTTTGAATTATGGTTTTCTCAGAGCCTATGCCCAAAAGTGGGATTGCTGGGCCATATGTTAGTTTTAGTCTTAGTTTTCTAAAGAATCTTCATACTGTTCTCTATAGAGGCTTTATCAATTTCCTTTTTAAAAAGTTTTATTGTGCTAAGAAATATCAATAAGCTCAAATATGCAAATGATATCACCTTTATGGCAGAAAGCAAAGAGAAACTAAAGAGCCTCTTGTTGAAAGTGAAAGAGGAGAAGGACAAAGTTGGCTTAAAACTCAACATTAAGAGAACTAAGATCATGGTATCTGGTCCCATCACTTCATAGGAAATAGATGGGGAAACAGTGGAAACAGTGACAGACTTTATTTTCTTGGGCTCCAAAATCATTGCAGATGGTGACTGCAGCCATGAAATTGAAAGACACTTGCTCCTTGCAAGAAAAGTTATGACCAACCTAGATAGCATATTAAAAAACAGAGTGATTATTTTGCCAACAAAGGTCCGTCTAGTCAAGGCTGTAGTTTTTCCAATCGTCATGTATGGGTGTGAGAGTTGGACTGTAAAGAAAGCTGAGCTCTGAAAAATTGATGCTTTTGAACTGTGGTGTTGGAGAAGACTCTTGAGAGCCCCTTGGACTGCAAGGAGATCCAACCAGTCCATCCTAAAGGAAATCAGTCCCAAATATTCATTGGAAGGACTAATGTTGAAGCTGAAACTTCAATCCTTTGGCCACCTGATGCGAAGAAATGGCTTATTGGAAAAGACCCTGATGCTGGGAAAGACTTAAGGCAGGAGAAGAAGGGGATGACAGAGGATGAGATGGTTGAATGGCATCACCAACTGAATGGACATGAGTTTGAGTAAACTTTGGGAATTGGTGATGGACAGGGAGGCCTAGCATGCTGCAGTCCACGGGGCTGCAAAGATTTGAACACGACTGAGCAACTGAACTGAACTAATTGTGTTAAGAACACTTAACATGAGATGTATTCTCTTAACAATATCTTAAATGTATATAGTGTTTTTATATACAAGCTTTATATAGTAAGTAGATCTCTCAAACTGGTTCACCTTGCAGGACTGAAATATTATACCTATTGATTAGCAACACCCTGTTTTCCTTTCCTCCAAGTTTTTGGCAACTACTATTCTGTTCTTTACTTCAGTGAGTTTGATTTGTTTTTGATACCTCATAAAAGGGAATTCATGCAGTATTTGTCCTCCTTTGTCTGGCTTATCTCTCTTGGCATAATATCTTCCAGATTGCTTCATGTTGTCTCATATGGCAGAATTTCCTTTTTTTTTTTCTTAAGGAGGGATAATAATCTCTGTGTGTGTGTGTGTGTGTGTATGTGTGTATGTGTACACTACAGTTTATTTATCATTTCATCTTCTGATGGACACTTGGGTGGTTATCACATCATGGCTACCGTGAGTACTGCTGAAATGAAGTTGGAAGTGCTAATGTTTTCGAGACTCTGATTTAGATGATGTTGGATAAATATAAAACGTGAAATGAGTAAACCATATGATAATTCAGTGTTTTCTATTTTCAATTTCTGAGTAGCCTTCATATTTTTCATAATGGTTGAACCATTTTGCCATCCCACTAATAGGTACAAGGGTTCTTTATATCTTCACAACCTCACCGAAATTTGTTAGTATATATTTTTTTATTATCGTCATTCTAACAGGTGTGAAGTGATATGTCATTATGTTTTTGATTTGCATTTCCCTGTTGATCAGTAGTGATATTAAACTCCTTTTCATGTACCTGTGGTTATTTACATGTCTTCTTTAAAGAAAACTGTATTCAAGTCCCTTGCTTCTAAAACTAAGGTTGTTAAAAATGTTTGCTATTATGTTGTAGAAGTTTCTTATATATTTTGAAAATTAACATCTTTCAGATATATGGGTGCTCATATGTCCTTAAGAGATACTGTGTAATGTGCCTCTATTATTAGGCATCTTACTGTTTTGTAGCCAAATTTGGGGTCAGGTATAGTTTTTTTCTCTAATTACAACTGTGAAAGTGAGCTGACCTTCAGGAATGTTGGGAAATGTTTAATGTCATAAAGTACAGGTACCTACAGATGTACAAAATGAAGCAGGGCAAAGGCTAACAGGGTTTTGCCAAGAGAATGCATTGGTCATAGCAAACACCCATTTCCAACAACACAACAGACAACTCTACACAAGGACATTGCCAGCTGGTCAATACCAAAATCAGATTGATTATATTCTTTGCAGCTGAAGATGGAGAAGCTCTAAACAGTCAGCAAAAACAAGACTGGGAGCTGACTGAGGCTCAGATCATTAACACCTTTTTGTTATATTCAGACTTAAATTGAAGAAAGTAGGGAAAACCACTAGGCCATTCAGGATGACCTAAATCAAATCCCTTATAATTGCACAGTGAAAGTGACAAATAGATTCAGGGACTGGATCTGATAGAGTGCCTGAAGAACCATGGAAGGGGGTTTGTAACATTGTACAGGAGGTAATGACCAAGACCATTCCCAAGAAAAAGAAATGCAAAAAGGCAAAATGGTTATCTGAGGAGGCCTTACAAATAGCTGAGAAAAGAGAAGTGAGAGACAAAGGAGAAAAGGAAAAATGCACCCATCTGAATGCAGAGTTCCAACGAATAGCAAGAAAGATAAGAAAGCCCTTCTCAGTGATCAATGCAAAGAAACAGAGGAAAAAAAAAAAAAAGAATCAGCAGGACTAGAGATATCTTCAAGAAAACTAAAGACACGAAGGGAACATTTCATGCAAAGATGGACACAATAAAGGAGAGAAATGGTATGGACCTAATAGAAGCAGAAAATATTAAGAAGAGGTGGCAAGAATACACAGAACTATACAAAAAAAGCTATTCATGACCCAGATAACCATGATGGTGTGATCACTTACCTAGAACNAAGGGAACATTTCATGCAAAGATGGACACAATAAAGGAGAGAAATGGTATGGACCTAATAGAAGCAGAAAATATTAAGAAGAGGTGGCAAGAATACACAGAACTATACAAAAAAAGCTATTCATGACCCAGATAACCATGATGGTGTGATCACTTACCTAGAACCAGATATCTGGAATATGAAGTAAAGTGGGCCTTAGGAAGCATCACTATGAACAAAGCTAGTGGAGGTGATGGAATTCTAGCTAAGCTATTCCAAATCCTGAAAGATGATGCTTTGAAATTGCTGTATTCAATATGCCAGCAAATTTGGAAAAGTCAACAGTGGCCACAGGACTGGTAAAGGTCAGTTTTCATTCCAATCCCAAAGAAAGGCAATGCTAAAGAATGTTCAAACTACCACACAATTGCACTCATCTTACATGCTAAGAAAGTAATACTGAAAATTCTCCAAACTGGGCTTCAACAGTACAAGAATCAAGAACTTCCAGATGTTCAGGCTGGATTTAGAAAAGGCACAGAGGGAGGTGGTCCCAAGATTGTGGAGGAATAGGATGGGAAGACCACTTTCTCCCCAACAAATTCATCAAAAGATCTTTTGAATGTTGAGCAACTTTCACAAAACAACTTCTGAACACTGGTGGAGGACATCAGGCACTCAGAAAGGAAGTCTAATCTCTTCAAAAAAAGGTAGCACAAATTATAAAAGATGAAAACAGAGATAAAGGATTTAGGGATGGAGACCCATCCTGGAGAGGGAGTCATGGAGAAGTTTCCACACAATAGGAAACCCTCTCACGGGTGTGTCTGTGGGGTGCTTTGAAATCTCAGAGGGCAACATAACAGAAAAAAAAAAAAATGCACAGAATATGTGCCTAACTACAACTATTAGCAGAGAAGTGGCTCAGCCACCCACATCCACCAGCAGCTACTGGGGGCTGGGCAGGGGGGCATGGGCTGCATTGTTGGTCCTTAGGGTGAGGACTGGCCTTGAGTGCCCTGAGGAAAATCTGAGGGGGATAAGGTGACATAGCAACTCAAATCATGGGATGGCCAGAGAGACAAAAAAAAAAAAAAAAAAAAAAAACAACAAACAAAATCCCTTTCCATTGAAAGATTCTAAGGCTGCATGGTGACCCCTGGTGTGCTCATAGAACAAAAAGTTATGCCCTGGCAAATACCAAAGGAGAGTAGCTGTATGCCATTTAGAGCCCTCCCTCCCTGGAGGCAGAGAGGCAGGTGTGCCACAGCCAGAGCCAGAAGGCAAGTGGCCGCTACTATCTCGGCCCTAGAGATCACAGTTTCCACCAAACTGTGAGAAGGCTGCCAGTTGCTAATCACATCTTCCTGGGATCCTGGATGGTACACATCTGCCAGGAGTCTCACAGCCTGAGATCAGCTCCCCAGAGGAGACATACGCTACACCTGGGATGGTGCCTTCTCAGCACACTCAGGAAACTGAGTGGCCGGGACTAGGGAGGTTCATAAGATGCGTGGCCCACCTGGGAAAGTGTGCTGGCCAAGTACCCAGTCACCTGAGTGGCTTGGACCTGGGAAGGGCACAAAACACACAGCCCTTCTGGGTCTATGCCCTTGCAGTGTACCCAAGAACCTAAGAGGTTTAGACCTGTTCAGTTCAGTTCAGTCGTGTCCGACTCTTTGCGACCCCATGAATCTCGGTACACCAGAGCTCCCTGTCCATCACCAACTCCTGGAGTTCACTCAGACTCAGGTCCATCGAGTCCGTGATGCCATCCAGCCATCTCATCCTTGGTCGTCCCCTTCTCCTCCTGCCCCCAATCCCTCCTAGCATCAGAGTCTTTTCCAATGAGCCAACTCTTCACATGAGTTTAGACCTGGGAAGTACACAAATAGCAGGGCCCACCTGGGACAGTCCCCTTACAGAGCACCCTGGGGCCTGAACAGTGCGGACCCAGAAAGTACATGCTGCCTCGGGCCATGGCAAACCCAGCGCGGTCCACGCACTGCAAACACTGCCCAACATGCCAGTNCATGAGTTTAGACCTGGGAAGTACACAAATAGCAGGGCCCACCTGGGACAGTCCCCTTACAGAGCACCCTGGGGCCTGAACAGTGCGGACCCAGAAAGTACATGCTGCCTCGGGCCATGGCAAACCCAGCGCGGTCCACGCACTGCAAACACTGCCCAACATGCCAGTGGTATTTGCAGGTTTCCTCCCTCTCTCCAGCACAACTGAACACGTGAGCCTAAACAAGTGGCCACCTTTGCCACCTCGTGTCAGGGCAGAAATTAGAAACTGAAGAGACTTGTAAACAGAGGAGGCCATAATAAACAAAGAAGGGGGAACCCCAGAAGTGACAGGTGCAACAGATTAAAACCCTGAAGTTAATGCTGAGACTGTGCATTTGAGGGGCAGCTATAGACCTTGAGAAAAAAATGCAAGCTGGAACAAAGGACTACCTTATACTGAAATGACCCCACACTGCTCACATCAGCTCCAGAGAGATTCCTAGATATATTTTTACTATTACCACTTCTTAATTTTTAAAGACTTTTATTTTATTTTATTTTTCATATTTTTAAGCCATTTAATATTTGTGAATTTTACTACATTATGTCACTTTTGGCCTTTTAATGACA